>OX940808.1:19871323-20306480 GCA_954870605.1 Acer campestre | reverse complement strand
TAGCCATTGCAAGGCAGGGAACTTGTCTGAAGCTACGGGTTTGTGTTCAGAGATGACAAAATTTGAAATTACTCCAGATGTATACACTTACAGTATTCTTATTAAAGGTCTCTGTAGTGAGGGTCGAGTGAAAGAAGCGGATGATTTATTGCAAAAAATGAACAAAGAGGGAGTCTGTGCCAATGCTGTGACATACAATTCGCTTATTGATGGATACTGTAAAGCAGGTTACATGGAGAAGGCTTTGAATGTGTGTTCTCAACATGACAAAAAAGGGTGTAGAACCCAATGTCGTTACCTTTTCCTCTTTGATTGATGGTCATTGCAAGGCGGGAAATGTGGAGATTGCTATAGCTTTGTACTTAGAGATGATAATTAAAAGCCTTGTCCCTGATGTTGTTGCTTATACAGCTTTGATTGATGGGCATTGTAAAGATGGTAACATGAAAGAAGCTCTCCGGCTACATAAGGAGATGTTAGAGACCAGACTGACCCCCAATGTTTTCACAATTAGTTGCTTGATTGATGGCCTTTGTAAAGATGGAAAGATTTCTGATGCAATCAAGTTGTTTTTGGAGAAGACTGATAAAACAAATGGTGGCTTTTGTTCCCCAAATCACGTGATGTATACATCTATTATTCAAGCCTTGTGCAATGATGGGCGGATTTTTAAAGCTAGCAAGTTTTTCTCTGATATGAGATTTGATGGTTTGAGACCAGATGTAATCGCTTACGTTGTCATGCTACAGGGGCATTTTCAAGCCAAGCACATGCCTGATGTGATGATGTTGCATGCAGATATGATAAAGATGGGTATTATGCCAAATGCAGTCACTAATGAGGTCTTAGCTTCAGGTTATCAAGAGAATAGATATCTGAAATCTGCTTTCCGATGTTCTGAGGATTTAAAAAGAAATCAGGCATTGGATGTTTTGAGTCAAGAGAACCTGTGATGGGATCTTTCTTAGTCATGTAGTGAAATTGGTTTTGTGAATGAGTACAGTCACAATTTATGGTTAGGTTAAAATAAAATAAAATAAAAAATAATTGGTTTTCGTCGCTGTCGTGCGTTAGATCCACGCAGGCACCGGCTCCGGCTCCGGCTCCGTCTCCTTCCGGCGGCGGCATCTCTTTCATCCAGCTCCTTCTAACACAATGGGATCCTATGGGGGAGAAAAAAGTTTGGTGTGTTTGAGGTATGTTTGAGGTATGTTTTACCTTGTTATCTATAGCTTATTTTTTATTGGACAATTTTTTGTCACAGCCTTAATATCTGACCGGTGCTTGGTCTTTTTTTATTATTTTTTTTTGGTCTTGGTATTTCATTAATTCTGTTTTTGTTGGTTTACTAGATCGTAAATTTAACCCTTTGCTTCTTAAATAACTCTATTGAACAACATAATACGGCTATAGATATGCTGATTGACACTACATACTAGTGGAAAATTTATAGAAAGTAGAGGAATCTAACTCTTGAATCTTTATTCTTTTTTATATGCTGCATTTTTACTTACTATTTCCGTTTAAATGTAAAACAAAATTGAAATTTGCATCATTTATCTGACCTACCAAGGTGGTGCTATCTTGGTGGTAAAAGGGCATAAAACAAGGTGACAATATGAAGAAATTGTTGACCGATAAGATAAATTCATTTTAGTTTCAACTCTCCTTATATTCCAATTTTGCTTTTAGTGAATTTTAAGTGTCTTGCTTTTGGCAGCATTACTTACCACTTATTGGTTTCAGGTTCTTGAACCCAATTGGCATGCGATACATAATAGACTTCAAAATGCAAAGAGCATAAATAAGGTATGGCCTTCGTCAACTTTTCCTGCAAATGTGCTATTTTTAAGCCAAAATTTACTTGTTATGGTTTATCATTATTGTAATTTTAATTTTCTTACTTTGATTTTTCTTGAACAGGTTATCCAACATCACGACTTTTTCCTTGATAAGTGTCTCAAAGAATGTTTGCTTCTTTTGCCTGCACTGCTCAAGGTTTGTTTTGATACACAATTACTAATTCTTGAATACCATTCTAGTTTCCTATTCGGGTAAATAAATGTGATGACCATAGATGATGGATATGATATTTGTTTCTAAGAAGTGAGAGAAGAATGTACAAGATTTTTAACAACCTTAATTGAAAAGAAGTGCAAGAATAACTAGAACGAGTGTACAATGGAAGTAAAATCTTCTAAACAAGGAATGATCTTGAGAAAAATAATTGCATTCTTGTAAAATCCATTCTTGTAATTGAATCTTTTTTTGTAATTTCTATTTGGACGAATTTTGTCTAAATATATTATAAAAGTTGAAAAATTATCATGGAAGCCTAAAAGATGTGTACATTCGATTAAATTTCATATTTGTTAGTCATAGTTAAGTTTTTATATTTTTTGACCGACAACTCATTTTAAGTTTCAATTAGATAGAAGAATTTAAATTTTGATGCGTACATGGAAAATAGAATTTGCTAAGGTTTTATAAAAGTGCATTACAATGAAACAATGGCGGCTAACAGGAGCATCGACTTTGAAATGGAATGGTGTTAATACAATTATACATTAGGGGCATTTTGGACCTCTTACATGAATAAGGGAGATATTTGTACAATTATGAGCAAAGTTGCAAGCTTTACATCAAATAAGCTGACGAAAATTAGAGAGCTTCTCCTTACAATCCATAAATTATCTATTCACACTCCAAATTGATTTTTTTTATTAATGACAATTTTAACCTAAACTAAAATTACTAAACAAGACAAAAAAAAATATAAAGACACTCCAAAGTAATTAATTTGTTAAAAAAAACAAAAATCTCTCTCCTAAATCATTAGATTAAATATTACGTATTAAACTCTCTTCCTTAAATTTGTTATTTCCATATTAAATACTCTATCCTGATTAATCTCTCTCCATTTTTTTTTAATTATATATATATATATATTTTTATATCATATTTCCATACTTTCTCTATCAATATCTAATTAATAGTTAAAGAAAAAAAAATTATCAATATTTTTGTTTTTTACTAACAATAATATATATATATATATATATTAAAAAGTCATATATTTTTTTTTCAAAAAAAAAAAGATATATGAAAGCTTGAATTGTTTCAACTAGATTCGATTAGACTCAGAATTTCTAAGACTAATGAAATAATTAAAGTTCTCTAAGCAATCACATACCTACAAGAGTAACAATTTTTTATTTTTTATTTTCATATTTCGATTTTTTTATAAAAAAAAAAAAAAAACAAGGTACTTTTTTTTTACATACATATGGTTCTTAAAAAATCAAGCTTATTAGTAAGTTTTTTTGTTTTTTGTTTTTTTTTTTTAAACCATTAGTCTTACTTACTTGAGAAAGAATGGAGATAGAAAATTAGAGATATTTATTGGAGGAGATAGAATTTAATATGGTAATTAAATATTTATGAGAGAGTATTTAATATGTAATAATTAATCTAATGATTTAGAAGAGATAATTTTTTTTTTAATAATTTAATTCAAAAAAGATAAAAAGGATAATCTTGTAACAAAATGAAGTGTTTTTAGAATTTTTTAAAATTTAAATTTTGAGAATGGAGTGTTTTTAGAAAAGAAGTGTAAAAAGAGAAAATTGGATTGTCAAAAGAAGCTCTCCGAAAATTATTTCTCTATTGTATTTTAAATATTGTAAAGAAGATATTAAATTACCAAAACTAGCAAGTTTTAAAAATAAGAAAATAACTCCAACAAGTTTTAAAATGACCAAAAATGTGGATGTAAAATAAATTAGTAAGGGTAAAACTGTCTTTTAAAATAGTGGCTACTTACCTTTAATAAGCACAAATCTTTGATTATTGCTCTAATCGATTATAATTCTCAATGAGACAAAAAAAAACCCATGAGACAAAAAAAATAAAAATTTGTCAATGGGCTATTTTCGACAATTTCCTTCATATATAAAATGTTATAAATTAATTAAATTGAAAATATATAAAAGTTTGATAATTAATAATACTCGTGGGGTTAAGTCTAACAGAATAGCGGTGTAAATTGGATGCAGATGATTCAATTCGAAAAAATCAGACAAATTGAAGTCTAAATCCGAATTTCGGATATGTGGAAGAGTCTCACTACAACGGCAGCCACATCCGCCGCCGTCTCTACCACCCTGAAAGACTACTCATTTCGTTCAACTAAGAATTAACCAACACAAAGATCACCCCATTCGTCGCTGTCGTGCGTTAGATCCACGCCGGCACCGTCTCCGGCTCCGTCTCCTTCCGGCGGCGGCGTCTCTTTCACCCATCTCCTTCTATGGGGGAGAAAAAAGGTTGGTGTGTTTGAAGTTTTGTTTTTTGTTGTTTTTAAGATTCAATGAATTGTGTTTCCAGATTCTAAGACTAGTCTTATAATCTCTATGTTTATTACCTGTTTTTGTAGTTAATATTTTCAACATTTTTAACTTGTTCTACTTTCAACAAAATGGTAATTTTAAAGTCTTTTTGAATTCACTCATTTTTTTACTACTTTTATTATATCATTAGGATTTATGAACACTTGGTGAAATAAATGATACAACACATCAAGAAGAAGAAGAAGAAGAGAGTTCATTGTCTTTTTCAAAAAGTGGAAGAGAATCCAACAAGAGTACTCCCACAGTTGGTGCCAAATGAACACTTACTTCATTTTCTTGCTTGTATGCTTCACAACACTCACATTTCATGGAACTGCTACAACACATCAACAAAAACAAGAGGGTTCATTGCCTTTTTCAAAAGAAGCCAATCATAGTTGTGGTGGTAAGGGGAGAGTGATTGGAGTGGAAGGAGGGCCAGAGTCAGTGGTGTGGGTGGTGCAACTCTCTGACCTCCATTTCAGTGTGCACCACCCTGACAGAGCCTTGGATTTCAAGAGGCTTGTGGGGCCTGCTCTCTCTATGATCAACCCTTCTCTTGTCCTCATCACTGGTGATCTCACAGGTTTGTTTGTTTGTTATTTCTTTTTTGCTTTCAAACCCTTCAAAATTTGAGTTTGTTTAGTTTGATGGGTGCTCATGAATGCTAAATTTGAATGCTTTTTTATTGGATTGTTTGAGCTAATGTATGTGGATATGGGATTATTGGGTGTTGTGGCTTGATGGATGTTTGTGAATTTCATGTTTGAGTTTTTGTTTATTTACACGTTTGTGGATTCATGTGGGTTTCTTTTAAACATATGATTGATCAAGGTATGGAAACACAGGGATTTAACTAGTGATTTCTTCGATACCTCTTTTGTGTAAAATGGAACTTGTAGATCGTTATTTTAATTAGTGAATGAAAATTTGTGTAGGAAATGTTGCTAATTATTCATGAACAATTGCAATGGGATGTGTACGTTCTCTTGTTAATTGTTGATTTCGTGATTGATTCCCTCTCTTGAAAGTATGTATCTATAAAAGCGGCTCACTGATTAAACTCTCCTTGGAATGAGGTAAAATAAATGCGGAGGACCGAGGACCTATAAATTATTGTCAATAATTGTTTTTGTCAAAGTTTCTAGACAAAGTTGGAGAATGTAGTGAACTCTATTGGTAACTTAATTTGTTTTCATCAGTTTTGCTGAATATTAAGCATTGATGAGGATTATTATGCTTGAATTATTCCAAAATGCGACAAATAGGTTGTCAATTTGGGGGTTGAAACTGGATAATTGATATGAAGAAAAACTTAATATATGATAAAGTAAAGCATAAATATCCTCCGGAGAGCGGATTGAATGCTATAAAACTTTGAAGCTTTAAGCAACTTTATGAAAAGAACTGTTATACTGTTCCAAGTCGGTCTCTTTCCTTTCGGGTAGTGGGAATGCTAGAGAATATATAGTGACAACATTCTTTGGGCCTCTCTCTGATCTACTGTGTTTGTACACCGTTAGGCACTCAGTTTCTTTTGTGTATTTCTCTAAATTTATCACTTAGAAAAAAGAATACGGTTAATAGAAATTTAAATTTGCTTGCTATCTATTGTGTATTTTGTTACACCCGTTGTCGACTTACTCTAAACTTTTTTGTAGAAATTTTTCATTATCTCCTATTACTGGCATCACAAGCTTCCAAGATTTCCAACTCCATATCCATGAAAGTACTTCTAATCTTATTCAGAATGGAGTTACATCTACATCTTAAAGTATAATGGTTGAGGAATGATTGTGATTTTATATAGTTGCAATTTAAAGAATTAGTTATTTAGCTTTTTGTCAGTTACTATTACACTAAAAGGGTTAGTATTGTTGAATGTTTATTTTTTATTATTTAAATGTGTCTATTGCTAATTTGTGATTACACAAACTATATGATCTTCATATGGATTAACGGATGATTTAAATTAAATCGTATTTTATTTTCTTAACAGATGGGAAAAGCAAGGACTTACTAACAATGAAGCAAAATGAGGAGGAGTGGGTGGAGTATGAGAAAGTAATGGGGGATGTGATAACAAGGAGTCAACTTGACAAGAGCATTTTCTATGATCTTAGAGGGAATCATGATAATTTTGGTGTATCAAATGTTGGTGGTTCACTTGATTTCTTTTCAAAATATAGCATCAACAGAAAGTTGGGAAGAAGGGGGAATGTCAATAGCATCACTATTGAGGTCAGTCTCAGAATACTTTATCCACTGGTATCTATATCCTATGATTCATGCTTTTAATCTTATTGCTGCTGCAAAATTATTTTGCTGCAAGTTCAATTTCCTCTGAACTGCCGAACTTTATGAGACTTTTAGGATCTCAATGTTATACCAATAGTTGCTGATGATATTCTCTATTATAATTCTTTTAATTATAGTTAAAGCTTGAAATACCCTTTAATAAGCAATGCAGTAGTGACAAACCATTGCACTCTTCTTGACGGGACTTCACGTTAACTTTTTCTTGGCCTTCCTTGCATCAGATGAATTTTAATGCTCAAAATGATAATTGTAAAACCTTTTCATTTCTTCCTCATCTTACATGTTTGTGCCTTGCTATCCAGACTGCTGAGTGGAAACATCTATTTGTTGGGTTTGATAGCACAATGTCTGTTGGTTTGTGAGGACCAACTAATCTTTTTGGGCATCCAACCAATGAACTGCTAACTGAGATAGACTCAGAATTGTCTCGGTGTAATTTTACAAAACCGGTTACCAAGATTTCTTTTGGGCACTTCCCACTTTCATTCTCAGCGTCCTCGGTTTCTGGGAGGAGCCTTAAAGATATATTTCTCAAGCATTCCCTATCAGCTTATCTATGTGGGCATCTCCATACAAGATTCGGTAAGAATCTGAAGCGGCACCATCACTTGAGTCATCATGTTCTATCTTCAGAAAAGTTTTTCCAGCTAAATATGAACCAAATGCCTTTCGAGAGTGCCAAAAATTGTTCATTTGGAGCTCCACCTATGGAAGATTTCTGGGAGTGGGAGATGGGTGACTGGAGGAAGAGTAGAGCCATGCGAATTGTGGCCATTGATAGAGGTCATGTTTCATATGTTGATCTTAACTTCAAGTCAGGAGTTAAAAAGACTATTATATTGCCCACATTTCCACTGGACTCATGTTTCATGTCATCCAGTTCCTCGCGTCTAAAGTATGAATGTCAATATATGGTCCCTCGATCATACGAGACTATCAGAGCTCTAGTGTTTTCTGTTTCGCCAGTTGTGTCAGTTACGGCTAGAGTTTATGATTCGAGACCGGGGCATCTTGATATGGTTATGGAGGCATTAATGAGAAAACATTCGGACAAATCCTCAAGGGGAGATCTATATTTAGCACCATGGAACTATGGAGCTTTTGAGGACCCATCTCCTGATAGATTTTGGCTGCAAATAGAAGCAACTGATGTTATGGGTAGATCAACCA
This sequence comes from Acer campestre, assembly GCA_954870605.1. Lineage (NCBI taxonomy): Eukaryota > Viridiplantae > Streptophyta > Magnoliopsida > Sapindales > Sapindaceae > Acer > Acer campestre. The sequence goes on along the minus strand of OX940808.1, from coordinate 20,298,603 downwards.
TGACTGAGCTCAGGCCATTTTCTGTAAATGGTCGTAGTGCTAAGTATTCTTGGACTTGGAAGGAGTTCTTCGTGATGGGTGTTCAATGGGCTACCCTGTATTTTCCAATTCTCTGGTCTGCTCTATATTTCCTATTCTTCATTCTTCTCGTTCCAAAAGCACTCCTGGTTTTCTCAAAGAAGCAGTACACTTACCAGAATTTCGTCACCAAAAAAGGTATCATTGATGGTATAGTGTGGGTTCTACAAGAGCTCTGTAAGATTGCCATGGTATGGTACTGCATTTTGGGGTACTTATTCTACCTTATACTATTTCCCTGGTGTTTTGGACAAGTTTTCACTGATGGTGGGAATATAGGATACATGACTTATATGGGTTGGGTGGTGAAAACTTTTGACAATAAGGATACTCATGAGTATATTGGATCTCCTGATGTAATGGTGGTTGTTCTTCCACATCTCGTGTTTATGGTTTTGCCTGCTACTTTGCTTTGTGGGGCTTTAGCTGCTGAAAGGGCGGTCCATAAGGAACGTTGTTCTATTGCTTTCAGGGAAGAAAGAAGATGATTATAGTCGGAAGAATGATAGATCTCTAAGTCATGACTATCGAGGCAGTAGAAGAGCAAAGTTCTGTCTTGGAGTGCGGTGGATTCGGAAAATTCTGCTTCTTGTTTGCTTGGCGCTCTGTTGGAAGCATTTTATGGTAAGCGTTTAGCTTTTATCATTTTAGTTTGTCCAATATGGCTTTCAAGAGTATAAAATACAAATGTGCTAAATCATATCGTGTGGGTTACTGCCACCACTTCACCATAAAATTAAATGATCAGTTGATGCTTACATGACGTGAATAGTTACAATTGATGGATGACAGTCGTTCAATTGATTGGCCTTGTAATTAAATCGTTTATTTCCACTGAAATACTCTAATCATTATGATTGATGCATAGCTCTAGTAAGTCATGGGAAGATAAGCGAAAACTTCCGTTTCATTGCTTAGGCTTCATAGGAACCAAATTAGAGATGTATGACTCATTATACTTGATTGTCTTTCACTCATAATTCTTTTTTTTTTTTTTTGAATTGGTTGTTATTTTCGCAGAATTGCAGGGTTCTCATCAAAGCGTACGAGATGAACCCGTTAATCCACTTTCCCGTATATAGCTTCTTCGTTCCTCTATTACTGGCTTATGCTGCGTACAAAACTGAGAGGCCTTAAGTATCACCAATGCCTCGATCAAAAATGTCGAAGAAGTATAATATCCATTTCATTGATCAATAATATTCACAGGTTTTGGAGTCCCACTCAAAGCAAACAGTGTTCAAGTGCAAATGAGTTTCTAACATAACTGCTGATTAGCCATAGCAATAACTGATGTTGGACAAAAAGGTTCAATGTTTCATTTTGAATGCTAGAGTTGACGTAAGTGGGGATGCACAACAGAGATTTGTTAGCTAAATTTGTTGCACACTGCAACTCTGTTGTGGTTTTTCACATGATAGTGTTGTTCCTTGCAGACCACCTTATTTGAATGGATTCAAATATTAGTATAGTAAATATTAGTCATTTCTTTTTGTTGGCTCTTTAAACATTTTTGTGCAAGTTTGATTAATTTGTTTATTCAAGCAAATTAATTTGTTCTTTTCACTTGTTGCCTCTGATGTGAGACATTCTTACTTAGAGAATTTGTATTGGTATAAATTTATATGGGTCTCCGGTGTTATAAAGTAACCTGTAATTCAATCAAAATCTAATATGTGTTACCAAATTTTAAAATTAAAAAACTGGTTATATGTTTATGAAGTCTGTGCATGCCCTCTCTCGGTCCATGGATGAAGTGGGTCAGATTAACTACTTCAAGGAAGAGAAGTAACAAATTACTCTCCCCAATCCTACAATAAAATTATCATTTTGAATCAACAAAATTAAAATAATGAATACAAAAACTATGTACAAGTCTAGTGATAGTTGAAGAAGCATGATCTTTTGGTATATATGGTTGCATTGAACTGTATATCTTTTGCAGTACGATCTTAAAGATCTTTTGGTACACGTGATTGTATTGAATTTGATTCGATTGGAATAATACTAGATAATGAAATCATTTCTTGAACATCAACATGGTACGTTATTGATCAGATATGCATATGTTGTAGGACAATAATATACTTAGCTACCGAATTTTTCTTAGAATTAAATTTAAATAGCAACGTTGTAACTTGTAAAGTACATACAAATTAAATGTAATCATAATCTTATTTCTGGTTTTCTAATACCAATTTTATTGTTAAAGGGAGAAATAATTGTTGAAATGTGTTTTCCAAAGTTTTATTGAAATAATAAAATTTATTCGTTTCTTCAATAGTAAATACAAAATACAACTGAAATTATTTGATATATCAAGCAAAACTACCTTGAAGAGATACAACAGTTGTCCTTACATATATAGTGTTATGGAATACATTTCTTAAAATCCAACAATAAGATGAAATGATACAAGCATCAATGAAACAAAATCATTGCTTACACCAGTATGAGTTCAACCAAAGAATCAATACGAACGCCATTTTGTTGTGACATAGGATGCAAAAAGGCTCCAGTAGAACGACACCATGTGAATAGAAGATTCATCTTCTTCATCGGATGTTGTTGCTGGTGGTGTTGTTGGCTCACTGCTACCACAACTCCTCTTGATTTGTGGACCACAAAGGCTTGGATTACCTCCATAACTGCTCTCAATAAAGGTTCCAAACTGACCTTTGTCAAGGACTGGACCTGACAGGTTGTTGATGGATACATTGAAGGTGCCTAAGTTAGATAGTTGAGTCAATTGAGGAGGAATTCAGCTGCTTAACTTGTTGTGGGAAAGATCGAGACTCTCTATGTTGGTGAGATTTGAGAAGCTCTCTGGTATAGATCCAGACAAGAAATTGCGTGACAAATTCATTGCAATGATTTCTTGAAGATTTCCAATATACATGGGGATGTCATCTGTTAATTCATTGCTCGACAAATCTATCCCTAACATATAGTCAAGAATGCTACCCTTGTATGATTTGCATCTATTCTTTGATACAAAGCCTATTTCTGTAATTTTTGGAGTAGACTTTACATCAAAAGAGTTATCTAGCTAATTGCTCGAATGCAAGAGTGAAGGTGTCAACGATTTCAGGTTGAATTCCATATGTAGCGTTACTTTGTTCTACCCAGGTTAAGATCTTAGTAAAGTATGAAGGTATTGTGCCATTAAGAGCTTGTTTGGTTAGGCTTCTGAAAAACCTCTATTGGTAAAGGATCTACTTGTTGTAGATCTATTAGAAATAGAGTTTTTGAAAAGAAAAAAAAATCATAGGATCTACTTGTTGTAGATCTATTAGAAATAGAGTTTTTGAAAAGAAAAAAAAATCATAGATGTTTGGTTGGTAGATTTTTTTTTTTTTAAAAAAAATGTCTATTTGGAGAAGAATCTCCCTATGAGCTTTTACCCAATAAAGGTTTAAACTCTACTAGCGTCTACTCAATTTAAAATAGACAATCTCAAAAACCCAACCAAACAACTATAAAAAACTCAAATAAACATTAGTAGATCTTTTGAGCCAGTAAAAAGCTTAACCAAACAAGCACTTAATGTATGTTTGGTATGACTTTTGAAAGGACCAAAAGCGTTTTTTTAATGTTAGAAGCTATTTTGAAGAATTTTTTAGTTATTTAGCAAAACTCAAAACAACTTTTTTAATATATGAATTGTATTAATTACCTTTTAAAAAAGCCATTTTATATCTACTTGGAGAAGCCCAAATTATTAAACCCAAAATTTGGGCTTCTCCAAGAAGCTTTTTTTTGAGCTTTTTTAAAACATATGAATTGTCTCAACTACCCTTTATAAATTTTAGATATTCCACTATAACTCTTTCATTATAAATACATTGTCAACACCTTTTTTGTAATTCATTCAACCAAAAGTTATTTCTAAAATTACATTGTCAACACCTTTTTTTTTTTTGTAATTTACACAACTAAAAACTTTTTTTGTTAGAAGCCCTACTCATTAGAAGCTCTGCTACAAAAAGATCTACTCTAGAAGCTTAAATTGAAAAGTCATACCAAACACACTCTTAGTCTGTTACGTGAAAGATCCAAAATTCTTAGATATTTAAGTTGGCTCAACTCATGAGGAATAAGCCCTCCAAATGATTCCCTCATAGAAGAAGAAAGACTAGTTTTGGAACCTCACCAATCTGAATCGGAATACTTCCAGAGAATTCTTTATCTCTTAAATCAAGTATCCTTAGATTAGAGCTTCCGAGATGTTAGAAAATCAGACCATTAAACATCCATAAATACCATCAATAAACAAGATAACCATCCATAAACATAGAAAACATACTCTCGGTTAAGAGGAGATAAACACAGAGAGTTCACACTATATTTTTGCTAAAAATTTACTTCCATTCAATTGTCCATTCATCCATTACAATTTTCACAGACATAAAAGTTTATATACAAAATACAGGGGCAAGTGCAACCATTAGATCGCACAGTACATTGTCATCTGATGGACAATGTGCAACAATGAACTGGCACTGCCAGACCTGAACCATTGACAAAAAGAAACTGGCCCGCCAACAACATGATTACAATCTAAAAGTAAATCTAACATGTTTAAAGCAATTTAAAAAGAAATTAAATAGTATAACTAATTCAAATTAAACTAAACTACCATAACCAAACCATAACCATTAGCTAGAGAGTATTTGGAAAAGTTTCATTTAGCTTAACACTCCTCCTTGAAACTTTTATTAAAGACTCCAAGCTTGCTCCTTAAGACATTAAACTGGCTACTTGCAAGTGCCTTAGTGAGTATATTTGCTTGCTGTTCTTCTGACTTGGAATGCAACAGTTGAATTTCACCATTTTTCTCAGCTTCTCTGATGGCATGGAACTTGACATTGATATGCTTTGTTCTCCCATGCTAGACAGGATTCTTGGCCATTGAAATTGCTGACATATTGTCACACCATATCACAATAGGTTTTTCTTGCACATAATTCAAGTCTGTCAAGACCTTTCTAATCCAATTTGCTTGATTTGTGGCAGTTGCTACAACAATGTACTCAGCCTCAGCTGAGGATTGAGCCACCACTTCTTGCTTCTTTGAATTCCAAGAAAACACACCACTTCCAAGTGAAAAAACATAACTGGTTGTGCTCTTGGAGTCATCCACAAAACCTGCCCAATCACTGTCAACATATCCTTCCAGTTTTCCATTTCCACTGCCATACCATATTCCATAATCAATGATGCATTTAAGGTATCTCAACACTCTTTTGCCAACACCAAAATGTGTCAAACTTGGTGAATGCATGAACCTTAAAAGCAACCTTGTTGAGAACATTAAATATGGTCTGGTTGTAGTCAAGTAAAGAAGGCTACCAACCAAACTTCTATAATGAGTTACATTAGCCCTTGCATCACCATCAACCTTTAAGAGCTTCTCATTTATTGCCAATGAAGTTGCTACTAGATTGCAATTCTTCATCTTGAACTTCCTTAGCAAATCCATACCATATTTCCTTTGTGAAAGGAAAATTCCATCACTTGATTGGTGCACTTCCATTCCCAAAAAATAATGAATCATGCCAAGATCTGTCATCTCAAAAACTTGCAGCATGCTCATCTTGAACTTGTCAATTTCTTTAATATCATCACCAGTCACTGGAAGATCATCAACGTACAAAGAAACTATGAGTTTCTTATCATTTCCATAAGCTTTCACATAAAGAGTAGGCTCATTTGGACTCCTCCTGAAGCCATTTTGTAGAAAATGATCATCAATTCTGCTGTACCAGGCTCTTGGAGCCTGCTTCAATCCATACAAGGCTTTATGAAGCTTGTAAACCTTGTCTTCATGGCCAACAACCAGGAAACCAAAAGGCTGCTCAATATAAATCTCCTCTTCCAGGATTCCATTTAAGAAGGCTGACTTTACATCCAGATGGAAAATTTTCCAACCACAATTAGCTGCTAAAGCAACAAGAAACCGAATTGTTTCATGCCTTGCAACTGGTGCAAAGGTATCACTATAGTCAACTCTTGCCATTTGAGAATACCCCTTCACAACAAGTCTAGCCTTGTGTTTGTGAATGGAACCATCAAGATTCAGTTTTGTCCTGTAAACCTATTTCACCCCAATTACTTTTGTGTCTTTAGGTCTTGAAGTGAGTTCCCATGCGCCATTTTTGTTGATCATTGCCATCTCCTCCTTCATTGCATCATTCCATTCGGTCTTCAATGATGCTTCTTCAAAGCTAGAGGGTTCATTCACAATAAAGTTGCATTTCTCATAAATTTCGGCCAAAGATTTAGTCTTTGGCACGGGAGAGTCAGATTCTACCATTGATTCTTCCTCCTCAATTACAGCTGGAATGTTTGTCAACTTTGATGACTTTACACTCTTTTGAACCTGATCATTCTCCCAATCCCAATATGCATCCTCATCAACTTAAATATCTCGACTGATCACTATCCCTTTTGACTTAAGATTGTACACTTTATAACCCTTTGAACTTGTTGCATAACCCAAAAAGATCCTCATTTCAGCTTTGTCATCCAATTTGGACCTCTTTGCATCTGCAATATGAGTGTAGCATATATAACCAAAAACTTTTAAATGATTGGCAGACGGTTTCATTCCTGACCAAGCTTTCATTGGTGTTTTTCCTTGAACTGCTCTAATTGGAAGCATATTCAAAAGATACACAGCTGTATACATTGCTTCAACCCAGAAATTCTTTGACAACTTCTTCTTAGCCATCAAACATCTAGCCATCTTCATGACAGTCCTGCTCTTCCTTTCAGAGACACCATTTTGCTGAGGCGTATAACTAACTGTCAATTGATAAGTTATCTCCATATCTTCAGAGAACACATTAAATTCATTGGAGGTATACTCCTTACCATTATCTGACCATAGCTTCTTAATCTTGTAGCCACTCTCAGACTCCACCATAGCTCTAAACTTTTTGAAAACACTGAAAGTTTGAGCTTTACTTGACAAAAAATATATCCATGTCATCCTAGTCAAGTCATCAATGAACAAGATAAAATACTTGTTTTCATTTAAGGAGGAAACACTCATAGGGCCACACAAATCAGTATGAACAAGTTCTAGCTTATTCTTAGCCCTCGTGACATTTTCTGATTAAAAAGGCTTCCTATGCATTTTTCCTAATTGACAAGCATTACATAAGTCATATGTGTGACTTATTGCTTGCATGTCCCTGACCATATCATGCTCTTGTAAATACTTTAATGCATCCATATTAAAATGATCATATCTTTTATGCCATAGGACTGAATCATATTGCTTGGAAACAAGTACTGAGTGATTCACTGGATCCGAATTCAATGGAAAACTATTATCATGCATTTCTACCTTAACAACTTCTACACCACATGAATCAAATATAGTGCAGCAATTATTCTTAAATGAGCATGAATAACCTTTCTTCAATAACTGAGCAACACTATGCAAATCCGGATCCAAATCGGGAATCAACAACACATCAGAAATTAATTTTGGACCTTTGCTAGTGTGAACAGAGACAATACCTTTTCCTGTATCTTGAACCATTTCTCCATTTTCAAGCTTTACTTTGGTTCTGTCAATAATGTCCAGAGAAGTAAAGAGGCTTGAGTCCTTTACCATGTGGCTTGTGCAACCACTATCTACATACCATACATCTTTTGAAGCTGCATAACATGCTTGAGAAGCCATGAACAGGTGATCTCTAACTTTGGGTTGTTTATCAGTGAAGTTAGCTTGCTGAGCAAGTTGTGGTTGAGATTGGTTTTGCTTTGATCTACAGAAATTCTCTCTGTGACCCCATTTCTTGCAATAATTGCATTGGATTTGTTGCTTGCCTTTGTACCAACAATCATTTGACAGGTGATTTGTTCTCTTGCAGGTTGAAAAAGGAGGAAATTTGCTCTTTCCTAGAGCCCCCATCCATCTTGCCTTTTCCCTTTTGATCATTATTTTTCCTATCAAAGTTTTGTTTTTGTTGGTCCCTTTTGATAGGCTGCTTCCCTTTGTGTCTAGCTTGAAAAGCACCCTCAGTTACATCATTACTTCTCATAGACATTCTTTGCTCTTGAGCTTGCAGCTTACTGATCATCTCAGAAATGGTCAATTTCTTCAGATCACATGACTCCTCAATAGTTGTAACTTTGGCTTCAAATTTTTCGGGCAAGCTTATCAACATCTTCTCCACAACCATATAATCCTCCACTGTCTCACCATATAGCCTTATCTGATTCACCAACTCTGACAGCTTAGAAGAGTAATCTTTAATAGATTCACTCTCCTTTATCTTTAACATTTCAAACTCTCTCTTGAGAGTTAACTTCTTTACATTTCTTACTATTTCACTGCCTTCATACATTTCCTTCAGCTCATCCTATATTTCTTTTGCTGTTTCCAGGTGCATGATGCTAGTGAAAACAGAGTCTGTCAATGCTGAGTGTAGACAGGTGACATCCTTGTCTCTCTTCATCTTCTCCTCTTCATGTTGCTTCATTTGAGCTATTGTTGGATTAGCTCTCAATGGTGGAATTTGCTTGTCTTGATCTATGAACTCCCAGAAACCAAAAGACTTCAAATATGATCTCATCTTAACAGTCCATACCTGATAATTTCCCCCAAAAAACCGAGGAACAGGAAGAGCAGCACTGCTTCCAGTAGCCATGTCTACACTCATGGGTGTTTAACACTCACTTTCTAGTGTTTGAAACCTCACAAGCACTCAATAAACTGAAAACAAAACCTCACAATCCCTCAAGAATAATACTCTGATACCACTGTTAGAAAATTAGACCATTAAACATCCATAAATACCATCAATAAACAAGATAACCATCCATAAACATAGAAAACATACTTTTGGTTTAGATGAGATAAACACAGAGAGTTCACACTATATTTTTGCTAAAAATTTACTTCCATTCAATTGTCCATTCGTCCAATACAATTTTCACAGACATAAAAGTTTATATACAAAATACAGGGGCAAGTGCAACCATTAGATCGCACAGTACATTGTCATCCGATGGACAATGTGCAACAATGAACTGGCACTGCCAGACCTGAACCACTGACAAAAAGAAACTGGCACAACCGCCAACAACATGATTACAATCTAAAAGTAAATCTAACATGTTTAAAGCAATTTAAAAAGAAACTAAATAGTATAACTAATTCAAATTAAACTAAACTACCATAACCAAACTATAACCATAAGCTAGAGAATATTTGGAAAAGTTTCATTTAGCTTAACACGAGAAATGCATTTGGGATTGATTCTTTTGCATGCACAGTTTCCACATTGGTGAAGAAAGATTGAAGGATGACGCCATTGATCCAAACAACCTATTTTCTAAAATGTCTAAAATGCTAAGACCTCCTAGATTGCACATCTAAATGGGAACACCACCTTCCAAATTATTATTTGACAATACAATGGCACCGAGTTCTGAGAAATTACCCAACCAATCAGGAATTTGACCGGAGAAACTATTGCTTGACAAATCTAATACGTACAATAACCTGGCCTTCCACAGTCCATCTTTGATCTTTCCACCGAACTGATTATTGTCCAAATTTAAAGACTCTAATTGATTCATGTTCATAAACTCTGGAAAAATTTCCCCATGAAAATTGTTATTTGACAGTTTCAACAACTCTAAAGAGACAAATGCTTTCAGTAATTCTCCTAAGAAACCGTTGCTAGACAAATCCAATTTATCGAGGCTTTTAATTTCACCCATGGAAGAAGGAATATAACCTTCAAAACTATTTTTTGACAAGTGTAGATGCACCAATCTCAGAAAGATCACACCGATATTCATCGGAAGCTGGCCGTTCAGATTGTTGCTGGAAATTCTTAGTTTCAGCAGATCATGTGTGGAGTTGGGTAGTTGGAGAATTCTTGACAAGGAGTTGTTGATCAAATACATAAATTGTAGTCTTGTGTTGTGTAAAAGCCAAGTGGGGAACATTCCAACCAACCTGTTATGAGAGAGGTCAATGAACTCTAAGCTGTGTTAGTACATGAGAAAGCTAGGAATGAAATGTAAGTTTCATTTCCTCAAGTAGAGGACCTTCAACTGACTTTTTGGTGGCTGCGGGAATTTTTCAGTTTCTAGTACTTGTAACGTATTATCTTATGTTGTAAGTTTGAATACCTCAAGCTTAGAGAGGTTGGCTAGAGAACCGAATGAGAACAGACCTTCAAAGTTGTTGTCTAGAAGAGACAAATATTCAAGGGACGTCAAGAGGTTAAGAGAAGGTATGTTCCCTGTTAATTGATTTGACAAGAGATCAAGAGCTTGGAGAATTGGCAAGTTGTTGACGACACATGGAGGAAGATGACCTTCAATATTCCAACTGAGATCCAACTCTCTTGAAGTTGCATATTCCTGAGATTAAAAAAAAGAAGATGGAATTGAAACTAAAAGTGCAAAAATTTCAGAATATGGAGATGCATCTGATAAAAGATTAATACAACTATTTAGCATAACAAGGTAATTTGGTGTAATGTGCATCACATAATGCTAAAATTAATGGAGGTTTATTACAAATTTTTAAACAAGAAGAATACAGATGAAATTGAACCTTTAAATATTAACTTTAAACGTGGTATTCAAATTGTACCACTTAAATTTAAAGTCATTGGTTTTTATTTATAAAGTATTCCACAAAATTGTTAGAATGAAAGCAGCTACATCACTGGAAATCTGGTAAAAAATAGAGAGTTAATTTACAATTAAAGGAGGGCTGCTATAGTTGTACTTATTGTATATTATATTCAGAATTCAATGAAAACATGATTGATTATAATGTCTCGATTACCAATAAGTAAAAAACAACTACTTGATTATTACCTTGAATTACCACTCAGATCCAAGTATTCCAAGTTTCTCAGATTCCCTAATCCTCCACCTACACTACAAGAAAATTTAAAAACTATCAAGGATTTATTATAAAAATAAATAAAAATTTATTTATACACCATCACCGCCCACCTCTGTTCGATATAATTGTCATTATTGGGAGTTGAACTTGAGATTTCAAATTTAAAGGTTGTAAGTCTTCACCGTTTGACTACAACCTTTGATGTGTTAATATTTGAACAATATTTATATATAAACTATATGAGTTGTTAGAAATTAAAAAAAAAAATTCTTGTTAGATAAATTTAAATTTATTTAACTAATCAAAATTCTAAGTTCTAAAATAGACATATATTAAAAAATATTTATTGAAACATTTAATAAAATTATATTTTTTAAAACATATATAGTCGAGTTATTGATCTATACTCTATGGTCACGTTTAGTTACATGGTGGAATGATAATCGGAATGAGAATGAGAATGAAAAGGAAAGGAAAACTAGGGCCCGTCCTGCAAGCCGTTTTTGTTTTTGTTTTTCGAAAAGAAAAATGAAAATGAAAATAGTGTTTTTGATTTCATTTTAGAATTCTGAATTCGCGTCTAGTAGCATTTACTGGAATTCGTATTTTGAAAATAAAAACGGAAAAAACGCGTCTGGTAGGATAATCGAAAACTTTCGAAAATTGAAATATCAATTTTTAAATTGTGCTTAATAATATAACAATTATAAATAAATGATTAAATAATTAACAAAAAAACATTTTGTAATTTAATTTATGGTTTAACAAATTTGAACAGTTGACTCGTCTGGTCACCCCACTCAACTCACCTGAGTTCTTCAATTTAACCACCACCACAGCCAGAACAAGAATCCCTCTCCTCCTCCTCTGTCGCACTCTTCCCTTTTCACTCCACAAAAATCTCTTGACCCCGCCGATCCTTAAATTTGCATCATTTGCCACCGTCAACGGCTCGAAATTTTCGGAAATCGACCTGAATCCGTCGGAATCAGGTGAAGATTTCGTCCACATCGAGAATCTGAATCCCGACAGCATTGTGGCACTGAGTGAGAGCATCATTAGTAGTTCCGGTGGTGACGAGGCTAGAGACCAAAGCGAGTCCGTTCCCGACGAGACGACGAAAGTGCTGCCCGAGGAGCTCTTGAGGAGCGTCGTAGCTCTCACGTGCGAGTCGAAGAGCGGTGAGCGGCGGCGATCGGAGGAGGAAGAAGAAGAAGGAGAAGAATAAGAAGAAGATGGCGGCAAGAACAAGAAGAAGAAGAAGAAGAAGAAGAAGAAGAAGAGATGTGAACGGTGGAGGCCGACTGAACTGGAGTCTGGATGAGGGAGGAAGAAGAAGTAGGTGAAAAAAAAATGTTTTATTAAAATAATATATATTTAATTATATGGGACCCATTTCATTTGGAAAACAAAAACAAAATCAAGAAAAACAATTTTTTTTTTTTTGTTTTTCAAAATTTCCACTTTTAACACTCTTTTGTGTTTTTCATTTTGTTTTTGTATTTTGAAAATAAAATGAAAAACGGTTACCGAACGCGAATTCGAAATCATTTTTAGAAAACAAAAACAAAAACAAAAACAGGCTGAAAACAAGCTGCAGGACAGACCCTAAACTAAGTTTTTTGTTTGGTTAGAACTTTAGAACTAGTCTCTGAATCAGTATTATTTTGTTTAGTTAACAACAGAATGGAACAGAGTTAACTGTATTTTGACCAAAATACCCGTAATTATAAAACATTCATAATAACATGATATATTATGGATAATAATAATAATAAAATATAAAAGTATATTATATATATAATTATATATTATTTAATATAATAATATATTATATATAATACATGTTATATATATAATTATATATTACTTAATATAATAATATATTATATATTATACATGTAATATATATATTATATATAGAAAAATGTTCAAGTCAGTGCATCCTAATATAACTTTGTGAGAATATTGAATGTGAACCACTCGTTTTACATACTTTGATTCAAGTGTGTATGCACCTGTCCAAACTAGTGGCTCACATTCAATATCCTAATAAAGTTATATCATGATGCACTGACCAAATCGGGACTGATTATATATAATACATATAATACATATAATAATAATAATATATATTATATAATATATATAGACTATTATTATCGTCAGACTCTATCCCGGACCTAGAACTACTTACAGACATGGTAAAGAAAATTCAGAATAGACTAAAACCTAGGTTTTAACTCACAGCCTTTCTGAAGGTATGCCTAACGCCTCCCTAGGCTTACGGCTATCCTAGTGACTACTGACTTTTGCACCTAGAGAAAAGTCTAACTCAACTCTTCTTCAACAAGTCTCAAGGCTCTGATACCAAAATGGAGAACTAACAAACACAACATAATGCATAAAATAAAATGCAAAAAGTAATAAAACATGAAATTGAAACAGATTCCAACTTGTATAATGGAAAATAAAATTAACATAAACTTACAATGATCAGTATTAGTCTGACAGCAATGTAGATGCAAAATAAGTTGCACACACTTTTATTAATACAAAGCTTTTTGTACAAAGGAGAGGAAATTTGAGAGAGGAAGATTACAGAGGAAAGTTTACAAAGTAGAACAAGAGCAAACTTTGAACTGGAAAAACTAAAACTTGCCTCTTCTGCTGGAGAGGAGACCTTTAAATAGGAAAGTGGATAACTAAGGTGAGGATAACCATGGTTAAATTAACACTGGTTATCATCATGATCTCTTGGACTAAAGGTAGATTCCACTAAGTCACGAGCAAATGTTGGTTTCTGCTGATAGAAGTTGATGATAGATGCTGAGTCACAAGCAAATGTTTTCTTCTACCGACACTTTTTACTTTTTACTTTTCTTTTTTCTCTCATTGGCTGCCGACACTATGTCATGATTATAGGTCATGATGAATGTTGAGTCATGGCTGTTGATGATATGTGCTGAGTCACGAGTCATGATTATAAGTCATGATGAATGCTGGTTCATGATGGATACTGAGTCACGGTTACAATAAGTGATAATAGATGCTAATAGTGGATCCCATGCTCTTTGAGGATAAGTCTGGTAAATTCTATGGGGCTAAAGCCCTTGAAATTGCGATAAGTCATGGCCAAAGGTGTTCTGATAGCTGTTGCCTTCGGTATTGTCATCTTCGCTAAGAAAATCGTCACAATCATCTGAGTCTGAGTCCTTTTGAGACATAGCTAACATAGTCTTCCTCATTTCATCAGCAATAGCTAGGAGTTCCTCAGGAGTCCTAGCTGCTGTAATTTTGGCATGATTCTGGGATTTGGCCATTAGAAACTGAGATTGGTCTGTGTTGGCGTTGCAGAGACTGGGGTTTTCATTAAACCATTTTGCAACTCTACTTTTGCCATGGTCAGCCATATTCATTCCGCTCCACCATTTGATTTTTGTCTGTCTTCCAAAATAAGGAACATTGACGTTGCTAATAAGTCGTTCTTGAATTTTGTAGTCAAGCATCAAGATCCAAGTAAGACTAAAGATCCTGAAGAAAATCAATAAGTCAGGAATAAAGTCTCAATCCTTGGGTTTATCAATATGGGTGACCCAATATTGATAACATTCTTTAATGATAGTAGGAAGGAAATCAATATTTGGACCATATTTGTCCCACCACTCTAAAAACCAAAATGGTATATTAAGAGGAAAATCTTTGTCAAAATAGATAAACCAAGATAAAGAGTTTCCTGGGTTTTGGCCATAAAACACATAAGTCCATGCATCAATGTAGTCCCAATAAGAAAATTTAGAGATATGAAATGGTCTTGAAAATCTTCTTTTCTTGTTTGGGTCGTTTCCCCATTGTTCTAAGGTAATAATTTTGCAAAACTTTATTTTTCCTGAAAATCAATTTTTTCGTGTCAATTTTATCAAAAACATCCGAAATGTAGATTGAATCTGTATCTACCAGAATGAATTCATAAAAAATATGTCTTTTTAATATGTCTTCTGGAATCCTACAAAACAGCGGATCAATGATTGCATCCGCAAGTTTCTTAAATTCCTTAAAATAAGTCTCGAGTAGTAGTGGGGTTTCTACTACAAAAAATTTGTCAAAATAGGGTTTCTCATGGTAATGATAAGTTGGGTTATTGATTTTTGGAAAAGATGATGGTGTCGAGGGAGCATAAGTCTTTTGTTTTTCAATAATCTTGTCCTGTTTTACTGAATGTGGGTTGATAAGAGAGGATGCTACTGTTTTAAAGGATGATGAGTCTGATCTTAATAGGGAGAAGCTATTTGCAATTTGTAATGGAGTTGATAGAGTGGGTCTTGGTGGAGATTGGGTTGCAATGGCTAAGTGACTGGTTGCAATAAAGTATTTGTCCTTATGACTAGGCTTCCTATCTGGGCTAGACTTTTGGTCATCATAAGTCACAATAGCGGCAATGTTATTGCCATGATAAGTCACTAGAGCACTGCTCTCATTTGATAAGTCAGGCCTGATAGTGGGCTTGGAGCCCTGCCCCTTCTTCTTGCTGCTACTCATGGGCTACCCTGCAAAAATTCTCTGGTCAGGAAATCTGGTAAGCTATTATCTGAGCCTTTAATATGTTCAATAGTAAAATCAAATGCAGATAATAAGGCTTGCCATCTAGCAAATATTTGTTTAGAAGCAAGGTTTTTAACATCATTTTTCAAAATGAATTTTGCTGACTAACAATCAACTTTCAAAACAAATTTTTGGTTGATTAGGTCATCTTGTAATTTCTGGATAGTTAGAACAATAGCTAATATTTCTTTTTTTGACAATGGAGTATTTTTGTTGGGTATCATTCCAGGCCCATGAAACATATCTAACAAGATACTCTTGGTTATTGATGACTTGATTTAGGACACCACCATAACTAAGCTCAGAAGCATTAGTCTCAACTATTTTGAGAGTAGTGGGATGACAAATAACAAGACATTGAAGACTTTTGACTTGGGCTTTTATCTTTTGGACAGTTAAGGTGTGCTCATCAGTCCAAGGTGTAGAATTTTTTTTAAGTCTTTAGAAAAGAGGTTTGCATATGATGCGAAGTTGTTGGCAAAAATTAGCTATATAATTGAGAGATCCTAGGAATCTTTGTAGCTGTGTTTTTTCTTTGATAACATCTGGGAATTTATCGGCAAACTCAAGACTTCTTTGGATTGGTATGATAGTTCCTCTTTCAATGTTATGGCCTAAGAATCGGATTTTTGTTTGGTATAAAACAATCTTAGGTGAGGAAACCACGAAACCTTGTCGCTTGGCTATCTGGAAGAAAATATCTAGGTGTTTCCAATGTTGGTCAATGTTGTCAGAATAGATCAAAACACCATCTATATAGACAATAGAGAATTCAGTATAAGGGTTGAAAATCTCATTCATGATGGACTGGAATTCGCTAGGGGCATTTTTAAGACCAAAAGGCATGACGTTCCACTTATACTGACCAAATGGCACAGTAAAAACAGTCTTATAACCATCTTTCTCTTCTATCTGTATCTGCCAAAATCCTGATTTCATATCAAACTTAGAAAAAATGTTAGAATTATAAAGTCTCTTTAATAAGTCAGATTTGTTAGGGATAGGATACCGAATCCACTGGAGAGCATCATTCAGAGATTTGTAATTTATGACCAGCCTGGGGACTTCTCTTTCGATCTCTGTATATTTTTGTACATAGAAAGCCGAACAGCTCCATGGAGATTTGGAGGGCCTAATCAGGCCTTTTTGTAATGAGTCATCGATTTCTTTTTTGCAATGCTCAAGAAGGAATGAGGACATTTGGATGGGTCTAGCTTTGGTGAGAATTCCTCTTTCAGATAATTCTTTGTTATAAGGAAGGGAGACTATATGTCTTTTTCTATTCCAAAAGGCATTTGGAAAAGAGGAGCAAATTTCACTTTCAAGTTTCTTTTTGAAGGTTTGGATTTTTTGTTGAAGTTTGGGATTTTCTAAGTGCTTCTTTTGTCTTTCAAAATGCAGGTCATCTTTTAAAAAAGATAGGTAATCCTGTTTTGTGTTAATATTGGCGATTTGCTGGTCTAGAAAAACTGATTGGTTTTTGAGAGTGTTTAGGTCTCGAATAAGGACAGGGAAAGTGAAGGGGAAAAGTATCTCTTTTTCTAGATATTCAGAAATAAGTCCTTCAGAGGTAACTTTGAAAGGAGATATAAGGTGGATGAAAGGTAATCCAAGGATTACGTTTTGGGAAAGGTTTTTGACCATAAGGAAACTGGTGTTATAACAAACTCCACTGTTGCAGACTTTGGCATTGGTTAACTTGTATTGTATGCTAAGCTATTGTTTGTTGGCACCATAAAGGGTTTTTGTGGTCTTTTCAAAATATTTGGTGGGGAAAAGGGCTTCTCTCATACAGTTGAGATCAACTCCTGTATCAATCAATACGTTGACCCTAAAATGAAAATTGGAAGAGACTCGTATGTCTACTTCTGTATACCACTTATGAATTCCGATTTCTCTGATAATAGAGGTTTCTTGTGGTTGGATTAGATTAGGGTGTAAGAGACTGGCTAATTCATGGTTGGATTGGCTTTCTTCTTGGGCTTCTCCTTCTGAATCATCAGAACTCTTGAAACTATCTTGCTTAGATTCTTTTTCTTTTGCCTTCAAAGAACATTCTTGCAGTTGTGATTGGAGTTTTTAGGTGGCTATCTTCAGATCTTTTATTTCTTCTTTGACCTGTTTAATTTCTTTCTGTAGGTTAGGGATGGTCACTTTTCTTTGTTTAGGGGAAAATAGCTTCATAACATTTTCTTCGAAATCTGGGCTAGCTGGGTCTTTTTGGTTGGTGAACGGTCTATTGGTATCTTGGGTGGTATTTTGGGTGGATATTTTTTCTTGGATTTGTTTGATGTAGTTTGATTTTATGATAGGATCTCCGATACTATCAACCATACCGATGAGCATGGAATAATCAGATTGATCTAGGACATTGACTTGGTTGCACAGACAAGCTTAGATGTGATCTGATTCTGGCTGTGTTGAATATACTGTGCTAGATTAGCCAATGACTAGGAGCTCCTCCTCAGAACTTGATGATTCTTCATAGGAGTCTGAGGTATACTGTTGTTCGAAGATAACCTGAATGAGTCTGTCTTTGAATTCCTCTTCAATACTTAAGGATTTGATTTTATTTTTTAGATCAGGACATTTGTTGGCAAAATGTCCTCTTTTCCCGCATCCAAAACAAGTTTTTGGTTTAGGGTTTTTTGTAAAAGACCATCGGAAAGGCCTTTTCCCTTTCTTTTCTGCTTTCTCCTTTTTGGTTGATTTGTCGCCAGCAGCATACTTCTTCTTCTTGGAAGGTTGGTACTTGGATTTTTGAGGCTTTCGATGTTTTTGACTTAGGAGTTTATCAAACCCAAATTGTTCGCATCATGAGCCAAGCTCCTTGCTGGTAGTCAACTTTTGCTGTTTCAATTGACTCTTGAGTCTGATATCATTGCATAGTTGTAGGGCGACAATGTTGATGGTTGCAATGATTTCTCCATAAGTCCATGTTTCTAAGTCGATCTGGGACCAATCTGAGCTAGCCATCTGTTCTCTCATCTTGTCTCGTACTTTGTTGGCAAAAAGGGATGGTAGCCCAGATATAAACTTCTCTTTCCAGTATGCTTTAGCTTTGTCTTCTCTCTGTAATACTCTGGTCAGAAATATGTTTTTGTACCACTTGAAATCGCTCAATTTTTTGCATTTCAAGTTCTGGAGTTTGGAATAGTCTTTATCTTGGAATCGGTTTGGATTTCCTATAAAATGTAAAACGATGGTATAACAAAGCATATCTATACCATCAGGCTGAGAAGTGGTGGTAGTGACAGAGGGAAGGAAAGATCCTGTGGATGTGGAGGGAACTGATACATTTTTTGTGTGATTGACAATATTATTTCTGGCTGTAGGAGATAGGGTATGCGTCCACCATCCAAGTAATTGGCCTTCAAAACCACCTGTTAAAGCTGTGACTGCATCAGCGTGGGCCATGCTTTGTTTCTTGATGTAAATGTAGCCAACCGTGTGGATTTGTCTGACAATGGTCATAATCTGATACTCAGATAAACCATCAATGTTAAATTGATAACAAGCATTGCCACTGTATGTTCTATAAGGGACAGTTTCTTCATATTGGAGGTCTGGTGGTGTGGGTTTTGGATAATATGGTTTGGTACCATAGTAAAATCGGGTGTAGCTATTGTTGTCCGCAGTACCCTGGTTGGTTAATTTGTATATCATTTGGTCAAAGCTTTCTGTTGGTTCATTATTGCTGAGTTCTGAGGAAGTGTCAATATTTGTGTCTAGGGTTTGAACTTCTGGCTGGGTATGGACTTCTAGCTGGGTTTGATTTTCTGGTTTAGGAATTTGTGTTTGTGATAGTCTTTCTTCTAAGAGTTTCAAAAGTTCTTCTGTATCAAGAAGATTATGGTTATCAAAACATTTTTCAATTCCTGTGGTGTCAGGAAATCAAAAGATATTAGGTTGGTATGAAGGTTGAGGCTCTTGGGTTCTGGTTTCATTTCTGGATAAGTTTTGGTATGTTGGAATAGCTTCAAGGATAGTTCTGGTCAGATCTTGGTATTGGTTGGCTTCAATTCTATCAAGCTGGTCTCCAACAGTTCTTAGATAAGCATTTGTGTAGTTGTGTTCTGCTTCATGACTACTCCCATTTGTTGTGCTGACGCAGGAACAGTGCTGGATAGAGATGAGCCAATAAGGACGTAAGGGGAGCAATTCATGGTTTCAGTGGCTCCTTCTCGGTCTTCATTCTCCATTTCTATTTCGCATGTCCTTGGTGGAGGATAGGAGAGTATCTTTTCTCCTCTTCTGGTTTTATAAGATCTGAAAGTTGATTGGTCTATGACTAGGCATTGACATTCACTTTCTATATTTTTTCTGTCATCATACCATTCAAAGAAGGGTATGTTTTTGTTAAGGGTTCTGACACTCTGTAGCCATCTCCTTCTGAACTGGTTACGCTTTTTCTGGCTATAACTGGACTCATATTTGGTTCTGGATTCATGGCTAAGGTAATATGTTATAAGAATCTCATAATTGATAAGGCTATTATCAAGGACATTTATAGTTCTAATTTGTGGTTTTGTGTCGGGTATTTCTGTGAAGACCTGTGAAGGAGTGGGAGAGCTTGGTCCTTCTTGGTCATAAGTATGAATAGGAAGGGCAACTTGTTCTGGAGTTTTATGAACTCTGGAGACATGAGTAGGTATTTCAATAGTAGTGGGAATAGGTGGGCGTCTTTGTCTGGGTACTAAGTTTATGGGTTCAGATACTTCACTAGTACCTGGCTTGTATCTGTTTTCAAGGCTAGGTAATTGATTTCTAGTGTTTGGAATGGGTCTATATTGGTCTTGTTCTACAAGGCTGGGAATTTGGTTTCTGATATTGAGTCTGGCAAGGCCGGATAAAGAGTTCCTTGCTGATTGGATTTCATCATCACAAATTGGAAGTCGTATCATAGGCTCTCTGGATGTTAGAGATCTGTCTCTGAAAGAGATTCGAAGAGTCCCATCTTGGTCTGAAATACAATCTCTGAGATTTCTCATGGGTGGCCGATAAGTAGGATGATCTGCATGTTCCTTTAACCAAGTTTCAGGGAAATTGATGTCTTCCCATTTAACTGGTGTGGGAACCATCAGGTTAACTGTAGGACAAGCATTATAACATATAGTTTGTCCAGCAGGAATAACAGGAGGAATATAACTAGGGATAAGTCCAGTGGTTAGTACACGATATTGAATTCTATAAATGAGTTTATAAGGGCTTGAAACCCTTAAAAACTGATAATTATGAGTTTGAATATCAATAACAAGACATTTCTCTTTATGTTCATCAGAATTTAGGGTGCGTTTGGTACGTGGGACAGGACGGGACGGGAGGGGACAATTTTCTCTTGTCCCGCGTTTGGCGCGCTATTAACATGGGATGGGACAGGACAGGACAAGGTGGGACAAAAAACCAAAAATCTTGTCCCACCCAAATAGGTCGGCCAGACTTGTCCCATGCATGGGACAAGTCTGGAAAAGACATTTTTGCCCTCAATTCTTCCAAAAATTACAAAAATACCAACTATAAAATAAAACTCTAACCCATTTTCATGCTTCTCTCTCTCTGAAACCCACCCCTCTCACGCCTCTCTCTCTCTCTCTCTCTCTCTCTCTCTCTCTCTCTCCTCTTTGGCCGCCGATGAGGAGCAAAGATCTCCGTCTCTCCTACTTGTCTCTCTCTCTGTTCGACCTTCGATTTTGGAGGTGGTGGCTGGAGATGATTTCGATTTTGATAAATCGATTTAGGGTTCTCGATTTGGGGGTTTTCGATTCACATCAATCGGAATACAAAATTGGGATTGCATCGTCGGCGGCAAGGTTTGTAGGGGTTCGTGAGGTTGTGGCTGGGTTTGATTGAACCCGATGGTGGCTGGGTTCATGAGGTTGATGAAGAAGAGGCTTGATGAAGAAGAGCTTCGATTTTTCCAAATTTTTTTTTTTCAGATTTTGTGCTGGGTTCGTAAGGTTGATGAAGAAGAGGTTTGATGAAGAAGAGGTTCAATTTGTCCAGATTTTTTTTTTCTTCAGATTTTGTGTGTATAATTTGATTATAGATTAATGAAGAAGAGGTTTGATAAAGATCTTTGATTTCGAATTTGATGAAGAAGAGGTTTGATAAAGATTTGGATGATGTTTGATAAAGATTTGTTGGTGTCTTTTTTTCCTTTTGTTTTGTCCTGGTGGGGTCTTCCTGTTTGGTGGTGTGCCTCCTGTTGAGGTGTTGTGCTGTTTTTCTGGGTGCTGTTTTTCTTGTTGCTGCCTGCAGCGTGTTGTTGTTCTTGCCGTTGCCCTGCAGCATGTGTTCTCTGTTTTTAATAAATTGCCTCTTCAAAAAAAAAATTATTGGTATGATGTGTTTGATAAAGATTTGGATGTGTTTGAATCTAATTTGATGTGTTTGATAAAGATTTTGATAAAGATTTCGAATTTAAGTAAAAAAAAAAGGTTGATCTCCCAGTAAAAAAATGGTTGAATCAGATGTTGGTGGAGAGTGGAGACCAATCCCAGATTGGATCTTCACCTCAATTTATATATATATATATATATATGTTTTCCTTTTTCAGTTTGTGTTTTTTTTTGGGTAAATTCTATTTAATCTTCACCATCCATCATGAATATGAATGGTGGAGATAAATTTTTTAAAAAATATCTTAAGAATATTTTGAAAATTTATTAATTTGATCCCAACTATCATCTTAAATAATCTTATAAAATTATTAATTAATAATTTTTCAATCATAATAGGGGCATTTTGGTCATTTGAACCTCTTGTCCTGTCCTGTCCCAACCATACCAAACATATAATAGTACAGTCAACAGTTCTGTCCCAGGCATTCCAAACACAATACGAAACAACATGTCCTGTCCCGTCCTGTCCCGTCCTACCTTGTCCTGTCCCATGTCCGTGCCAAACGCACCCTTAAAGCAATAGTGAAATTTGGATAACATTGAAAATAAATTGGTCCATAAGTCAAACTGGTTTCAGCAATTCCCAAAATAGATTCTTTAGTTGGTAATCCTTTTGTCACGAAGAACTACCAAAAGAGAATTGTTGAGACCAATTTTCGCCAAAGGTTTTAAACCAATTTGAACACTACCTATATGCAAATCATTATAACCAACTTTATGATAATGATTCAAACTATTTTTATTTAACAAATTAGTGCTAAAAGTATTATTATGGAATTTGACATTGATCTCTTTTGTTTTTTGTCCTAGAAGGGTTCTAAAATCTAATATTCTATTTTTCCTATAAATGCTATACTGTTGGATATTTGGCAACTGCCAGTTTACTAAGTCTTTATCATCCCAATTTGTCTCATAGTTTGTTATAGATTGGCATGCAATACTATTATT
Source organism: Acer campestre (assembly GCA_954870605.1). Taxonomy (NCBI): domain Eukaryota; kingdom Viridiplantae; phylum Streptophyta; class Magnoliopsida; order Sapindales; family Sapindaceae; genus Acer; species Acer campestre. The sequence goes on along the minus strand of OX940808.1, from coordinate 20,275,683 downwards.
ATCGTCAAGCTCTATCCCGAACCTAGAACTACTTGCAGACATGGTAAAGAAAATTCAGAATAGACTAAAACCTAGGTTTTAACTCACAGTCTGTCTGAAGGTATGCCTAACGCCTTCCTAGGCTTACGGCTATCCTAGTGACTACTGACTTTTGCACCTAGAGAAAAGTCTAACTCAACTCTTCTTCAACAAGTCTCAAGGCTCTAGTGGTGTCAAAATGTGCCGGGCCTGGAGGGCTCGGCACGGCCGGCCCGCCCAGACTGGCGGGCCGGGCCAGGTACGGCCTGCTTGGATAGCGGGCCAAGCCAGGCACGGCCCACGGAATGGCCCGGGTCGGGCCAAGGTTTTACGGCCTGGCGGGCCGGCCCGGAACGGGCCAACAGGACGGCGGGCCAAGCCCACCAGGCCGAACCTTTTTTTTTTTTTTTTTTTTTTTTTTTTTACCGTTTAAAAGTATTTTTTATTAATTTTTTTGAAATTTTGACCGTTGCTGACGTCAGCTGACGTCAGCAAACGGTCACATTTTTAAAAAATCTGCAATATTTTATTTTGGACCCCTCATCTCTTCTATTTTATATTTTTACCCACATTTCAAATTTTTCTATAAATACCCCCACCCATTCCTATTTCCCCACTTTCTCTCATTCTCTCATTCTCTCATTCTCTCCATAACTCCATTCTCCAACTCTCCAACTCTCCATTATTCTCTCTAAATTCTAATCTCTATTTTGAGTATTTTCTAATAATTTCATTATTACAATCTTACTATCTCTCACACTCTCTCTATTCTCTACACTAATAATCTACCATTATAAATTTATAATATTATATTACTAATATTATTCTCTAATCACTCCACCAAAGCTTGAAGGTATGTTTTTCCTTTAAATGTTATTAATTAATTTTATTCTTTAGTTTTTAAATTTTATATTTATACTTAATATATTTATGCTTAGTTATTAATTTTGATATTTATTCTTATGTTTTATACTTTTATATGTATTTGATATTAATGGGGTTTTTATGGTTAGTAACTTGGTATATTTATGAGTTAATATTTGTATGCTTTGTTATAAATTCTAATATTAAATCTTAGAATCTTTGATTTAAGTTAATTTATCATTTTATGAATTTATGTCTAGTAATTAATTTTAATATTTGTATATTTTAATTATTTTTTTAGTTAGTAGATTGATTATTTTATGTTTAGTAATTGATTTTAATGTTTATGCCTTTATGGTTAGTAAATTTATGATGTTATGTTTATTAATTAATTTGAATATTTTTAATTTTTTATGCTTAGTAATTTAGTATAATTATGATTAAATGCTTAGTAATTAATTTGAATATTTGTATGCTTATTATATTTATGTTTAAATGCTTAGTAATTAATTTCAATGTTTGTATGCTTATTATATTTATGATTTTATATTTTTATGCTTAGTAATTAATTTTAATGTTTATGGTAGTAAATTGATGATTTTAATATTTATGTTTAAATGCTTAGTATATTTATGTTTAAATACTTAGTAATTAATTTTAATGTTTATGGTAGTAAATTGATGATTAGTATATTTATGTTTAAATGCTTAGACTTAGTAATTAATTTTAATGTTTATGGTAGTAAATTGATGATTTTAATATTTATGTTTAAATGCTTAGTATATTTATGTTTAAATACTTAGTAATTAATTTTAATGTTTATGGTAGTAAATTGATGATTAGTATATTTATGTTTAAATGCTTAGACTTAGTAATTAATTTTAATGTTTATGGTAGTAAATTGATGATTTTAATATTTATGTTTAAATGCTTAGTATATTTATGTTTAAATACTTAGTAATTAATTTTAATGTTTATGGTAGTAAATTGATGATTAGTATATTTATGTTTAAATGCTTAGACTTAGTAATTAATTTTAATGTTTATGGTAGTAAATTGATGATTTTAATATTTATGTTTAAATGCTTAGTATATTTATGTTTAAATACTTAGTAATTAATTTTAATGTTTATGGTAGTAAATTGATGATTAGTATATTTATGTTTAAATGCTTAGACTTAGTAATTAATTTTAATGTTTATGGTAGTAAATTGATGATTTTAATATTTATGTTTAAATGCTTAGTATATTTATGTTTAAATACTTAGTAATTAATTTTAATGTTTATGGTAGTAAATTGATGATTAGTATATTTATGTTTAAATGCTTAGACTTAGTAATTAATTTTAATGTTTATGGTAGTAAATTGATGATTAGTATATTTATGTTTAAATGCTTAGACTTAGTAATTAATTTTAATGTTTATGGTAGTAAATTGATGATTTTAATATTTATGTTTAAATGCTTAGTAATTAATATTTATGTTTAAATGCTTAGTAATTAATTTTAATGTTTATGGTAGTAAATTGATGATTAGTATATTTATGTTTAAATGCTTAGACTTAGTAATTAATTTTAATGTTTATGGTAGTAAATTGATGATTTTAATATTTATGTTTAAATGCTTAGTAATTAATTTTAATGTTTATGGTAGTAAATTGATGATTAGTATATTTATGTTTAAATGCTTAGACTTAGTAATTAATTTTAATGTTTATGGTAGTAAATTGATGATTTTAATATTTATGTTTAAATGCTTAGTATATTTATGTTCAAATGCTTAGACTTAGTAATTAATTTTAATGTTTATGGTAGTAAATTGATGATTTTAATATTTATGTTTAAATGCTTAGTATATTTATGTTCAAATGCTTAGACTTAGTAATTAATTTTAATATTTGTATCATTGTATGCTTAGTAATTAAGTATATTTATGATTTTATGATCTTATGCTTAGTTTAATAGTTTTTAATGACTAATGAGTTAATATTTGTGTTGTAGGAAATGGAATATCATCCTCAATTTGTGGACTGTCTTAATATGGATGACGATTTTTTTGACCTTTCCGGGCCGACGGGTACGACACCGGGACCTTCTGCTTCTGGCGCAACACCGACGTCATCACGTGTCCCCAGAGGGCCCAGACCTAAAAGGCACACATCAGACGTATGGCAGTGTTTTGATGTAGTACAGAAGACTATGCCAGACGGTAAAGTCATGGACAGAGCTCAATGTAAGTTTTGTCCTAAGCACTATGTCACTTCTGCGGGAGGGACTGGTCATTTACGAAGGCATATGGAGAAATGCATGCCTGCACACGGACAGGTAGACACTACAACCCAGACACAATTACAACGGCACCCAGACGGGTCCGTTTCAACATGGCGTTACGACCCCATAGTTGCTAGAGAGTGCATGGCACGTTACATTGCATGCACTGATCAACCGATTAGTTTCGGTGATAATGCTTTTTACGAAGAATTTATTCAAACTGCATACAACCCCCAATTTAAACCTGTTTCTAGAAACACTGTTAGGAACGATTTGATAAAATGTTTTCAAACCCAACGAGATAAGTTGAAGGCTGAATTACATCAGCTATCTGTCTCTATTGCATTAACTTCCGATATTTGGAACGCATGTTCCAAATAGGACTATTTAACTGTCACGGGACATTATTTAGACTCTGATTGGAATTTACAAAAAAAAGTTCTTGGTTTTCGTCCTATGGAGTATGCACATACCGCATTAAATATTTTTAATGTCATTACATCCGTTTTAGAAACTTATGAAATAACCGATCGCATCATTTCTATCACATTAGATAATGCATCTGCAAATACTAGCTCTATTGCATTGTTTTTTGAAAAAGATATCCCGCAACATGGGGGTTATTTTTTCCATCAACGGTGTGCATGTCATATCATAAATTTAGTTGTACAGTCTGGTATGAAGTTAGTAAGCGATCGTATAGATCGCATCAGAGATGCCCTTGCTTGGATCTCCAGTTCTACTCCAAGATTGAATGAATTTGGTAGATACTGTAAAACCTTCGGTCTACGACCCCGAAGATTCCTAACAGATATGCCGGTAAGGTGGAACTCTACTTACTTAATGCTTTTAAATGCTTTAGAATATGAGACACCTGTTTCTGGTTTTTATAACTTGAAAATGTCTCAAGTTGGCAGTCCATTACTCACCTCAGATGATTGGCATGTAGCAAAGGTATTTGTTGAATTTTTAAAGGTTTTTTATGATTCTACTGTAATTCTTTCTGGGGTCTATTACCCCACATCTTCCCTGGCAATCCATCATGTTGTGGAAATGTCTGAATTATTAAACAATTATAGGGAAGATGACATCTTAGGCCCTGCAGTTGTTGCCATGGAAAAAAAGTTTACAAAATATTGGTCTACAATTCCTTTACTTTATGCTTTAGGTGTTATAATAGATCCTAGGGTTAAGTTATCTGGTCTTGAAACATTGCTAGATTATCTTGGTAAAATTTTGAGCATAGATTATTCTACACAGATTACTGACATTCGAACCAAGTTGTTCGAAGTTTTTAGTTCTTATGAGCACAGGTATGGGGACGTTGCGCAGCAACCATTAGAAGTACCAGACACACGCCCGAATCAGACAAGTTGGAACCTTCTAAAACGTCGAAAACAAGTAGGCGCATCAAGTTCATCTTCAGGAGCTAGTGCAACCTCCGGTGCCGAACTGAAAAGCTACCTTGACGCTCAATACGACGACAGGGCGGAAAGGTTTGACAGAGACAAAGAGAAGGGATTTGATCTGTTGGTATGGTGGAAGACCTACAGCTATAAATATCCGGTCCTGTCACACCTAGCACGTGACATACTGGTTATCCCTGTTTCCACTGTTTCCTCAGAACAGGTTTTCAGCACGACTGGAAGAATTGTTGAAGAAAGAAGAAGTTCGATGACTCCAGAGATGGTGGAGGTATTGGCATGCGTTCGGGATTGGGAGCATGCTCGAAAGAGGTTGCAAAATGAAACGGTAGACGAAGAATTTGTTCAAAATTTCAGTAATTTATATGTCGAAGAAAGTTCCGGCAGTAACCAAATTTAGGACTTTTAGGTTATACATGTACATTAACTTGTAATACGATTGCACTCTTTTTCCCTTACCAAGTTTTTATCCCACTGGGTTTTTCTTGGTAAGGTTTTTAATGAGGCAATCATGAATCATGTAAATATGTAATACTGAGACTCTGAAATAAATAAATAATTCTTCATTTCATATTTTCAGAATTTCATCTATTTTTATTTTGTTTAAGCTTTTAGCTTGATTTCATCTAAAATAATAAGTCTTTCTATTTTCTACAATTTTTTAACCGATTAAAGTATTAAACTAATAAATAAGTTAGACAAATTACAATTACAAATATTTAAACAATATTATAAATTTATAATGTAATAAAGAAACAAACTAACAAATAAAATAACAAATTAACAATTGATGAATTGAATTTGAATACTTGATTTGAAATTTTGAATTAAAATTTTAAAATATTGGAAAAAAAAAAAAAAAAAACGGTCGGCCTGCCGGGTCGACCCGGACCGGCCTGGCAGGCCGATCCGGGTCGACCCGGCAGGCCGACTGTTTTCATCACTTTTTTATTATTATTTTTTAAAAATTTTGACCGTTGCTGACGTCAGCTGACGTCAGCAAACGGTCAGATTTTTCAAATTAACTTAAAAATTTCAGTTTCCCCCCTCATCTCTTCTATTTTATATTTTTACCCCATTTCAAATTTTTCTATAAATACCCCCACCCATTCCAATTTCCATACACTTTCACTTTCTCTCAATCTCTCAATCTCTCATTCTCTCAATCTCTCAATCTCTCAATCTCTTAAATCTCAATTCTCTACACTAGTCACTAGTTCTAGTATTACTATCAACTAAATAACTAATCTACTATTCTAAATTTATAATACTATATTATTTTCAATTATTCTCTAATCTCTCCACCAAGGCACCAAAGCTCAAAGCCTCAAAGGTATGTTTTTGTTTTAAATGTTATTAATTAATTTTATGTTTTAGTTTTTAAATTTTATATTTATACATAATATATATATATGCTTAGTTATTAATTTTGATATTAATTCTTATGTTTTATGTATATTTAATATTTATGGCTTTATGCTTAGTATATTTATGAATTAATATTTTTAATTTTTTATGCTTTGTTAATTGTTATAAATTTTAATATTTTAATGCTTAGTATATTTATGATTAAATTTAAATGCTTAGTAATAAATAATATATTAAATATTAATAAGTAGTATATTACTATATTTATAATTTATGATTAAATTTAAATGCTTAGTATATTACTAATTTACTATATTGTAGGAAATGGATCATCATCATCCTCAACTTCCGACGGAAACGGTAGCGGAACCTTCTGGTTCCGGCGTAACATAGACACCAGTCACACCACGTCAGCCCGGCCGTATTCCTTCAAATTCAATAATATGGCAGTGTTTTGACAAAGAAGAAATACCAAAGCCAGAAGGTGGGGTCACAATAAAATATGACACGGACAGGTTAACCCTATAATTATAACCCGGACATAGCTACAACAGAACAGAGATGGGCCCGTTACGACTCTATGTATGCAGAGTTAGAGAGTAGAGATTGCACTCTTTTTCCTTTACCAAGTTTTTATCCCACTGGGTTTTTCTTGGAAAGGTTTTTAATGAGGCAAGTAGGCAACCATGTAATAATGATAATCCGAAATAAATAAATAATTTTTCAATTTTCATTTCATAATTCATATTTTCATGTATTTTTTATTTTCTTTAATATTTAATCTTTATTATCTTTATTTATTTTAATAATAAATCTATCTATTTTTTTAAATACACTTAATAAATAAAATAGACAAATTATAATTAAAATAACATAATTTAAATTATTTAAACAATTAAATTAATTGAATTAATTATTAATATATCTAATATTCTAATTATCTAAATGAAAAAAAAAAAAAAAAAAAATATGTGGCACGTGCCGGCCCGGCCCGGCCCACAGGCCCGGCACATATGGCACGTGCCAGAAGCACGTGCCGGGCTGCTCATACCTGGAAACGGGCCGGCCCGGCCCGGCCCGAAAAATCTCTGTGCCGTGCCAGGCCGAGCCCGTTTTCTTGAACGGGCTCACTTGGCCCGGCACATGTGGGCCGGGCCGGCCTACATTGACACCACTACAAGGCTCTGATACCAAAACGGAGAACTAACAAACACAACAGAATGCATAAAATAAAATGCAAAAAGTAATAAAACATGAAATTGAAACGGATTCCAACTTGTATAATGGAAAATAAAATTAACATAAACTTACTATGATCAGTATTAGTCTGACAGCAATGTAGATGCAAAATAAGTCGCACACATTATATATTATATATAATATATATATTATATTATATATATTATATTATAATATAATATAATATATATATATATATTATAGTATATATATATTATAGTATATATATATATATTATATGTATTATATATAATATATATGTGCATTATAGTATATATATATATTATTATTATATGTATTATATATAATATATATGTGCATTATAGTATATATATATATATTATTATTATATGTATTATATGTAATATATTGTAATAATATAATATATATATAGTGTAATATATAATATATATAATAATATAATATTATATATATTATATATAATAATATAATATATAAATATATTATATTATATATGTTTATATTTCGTTACATATATTATAATAATATAATATAATATAATATAGTACATATATATAAAATATATATTTATATATCATTAATATAATATATAATAATATATTATTTTTGGAAAGGAGGGTATTTTTGGAATGGAGTTGGGGCATATGAGGGTATTTATGGAATTTGAATTTTAGTTTGGAATGGAAAGGCATTCCATTGGTTTTTGGATGGCCGGAATGTCCATTCCAATGGAATCATCATTCCATTATATTTTAACAAACCAAACGAATGGAATGACTTTTTTTCCATTCCATTCAACCAAACATGGCATATAGGAGACTCGTGACATCAATTGTAATAAGCATAATTTGGAATATAACTCTCACTAAAGAGGAGATATTTCTCAACATGAATCTTGCAATTTAATTATTTTTTTTGAATTTTTAAAAAGTGAATGATTTAAAAGTAAATTTAATAAATTTTAAATTTTACTTATCCGATAACAGTTTGCCCAAAAACCGATATCTTACTGTAAAATAAATCAATATCGGGATTTTGTTTGGTGTTGAAAATAGAAAGTAAAAGTTTTAAAAAAATATTAAAGATAAAAAAAAAACAAATAAATAATAATAAAAAAACTGTCTTTGTTAACAGTTTTTGAAAAATGTCAAGAAAAAATTGTCAACAAAGACAGTTTTTCTTATAGTGCTAGAATTTTTTTTTTGAAAAATAGACGATAAATAATTAATAAAGATAAGATTTTCTGGAAATTAACATACCTTGTGTAGGGTTGAAATCTTGAAGATTATTAAGGATCAAAGTTGTCAACGAAGTTATTTCAGGAAGATAGGATAAAATACTACTGTTTAAGTAATTACCACCGAGATTTAAGATCTTTAGTTGTTTCAAATGATGAGCTGCAATATCATTATTCAAAATAATTGTCATTCATTCTTTAGAAAGGACATAATTACTTAAATCAAATCCAAATGAGAGTTGTTTGCTTGATGGTGAACAAGTAAAGTAAAATTTCATTAGTTAGCATGTCTGAGCACTAGTTTGTGTAAATCGGCTTGGATGGAGCATTCGTCTGCTTCACGTACATAGATAATCCATCTTTGATGGTTAATTAATCTAGTCAAGACTAACACAGGATGTCTAAATTTCAGTTCATAATATCAGTGAAATGCATGTAATTAACATTTGATATTACATGAGTGAAAGATGGAGATAATATACCCCTACTGTCGACCCAACCTTTAAAAGAATTGCCAGATAAGTTAAAAGAATTGTTAGATAAGTCAAGGATGTGAAGTTGTTTAAGAGATTGAAACAAGGAAAAGTTGAGAATTGTAGTACTCCCATATAAAAGACGAGAGAGTGAGAGATTCATCACTTGGCCTGTGGTGGTGCTACACTCAACTCCATACCAATCGCAACAATTGGAAACTCTATCATCAACCCATGACTCAATTGTACGGTTGTGATCATCAAGCACCCATGATTCAACTGTTGCGTTTATGAGGAATGGCTTGATAGCCAAGAGAGCAAACCTCTCTTTTTCCAAGCAACCTTTGTATCCATGGATTTGAAATGCTAAAGCTACCACAATCAACATACACAGCTTAGTGAATAACCTCTCCATATTGGAAGACAACTTAATCTGTAGCTGAAACTACTCTGTTGGTTCTATTTAAAAAAGTATACTATATATACCGGGGTCCCCTTCACTGCATCTTTGCACCATGGCCTGACACAACGTGGGCGTGTGGTTAGATTTGAAGAGTTTGTTGAATTTTTAAAATCAACGTTTGATAGTGCTGTGTAGGTCCAATATTGGTGTACCGTTTATGTCTTGGCAGAAATGTGACAAAACATCTTTCAAAACATGGAGAATAGGGATGGCAATGGGGCAGGTCGAGGCAGGTCAAAGCTGCCCCAAACATGAAACCTGGTTTTCAACGGTTGCCCCAAACTCGACTCGTGATCCAAATGGGTTTTCAATTTCCACCCCAAACCTGATCCGTTTGGGTCAAGGGTGCCCCAAACCCGACCCGAATGACCTGATTCATTTACGTAAATTTAAATTTAATATAACACGATAACTAAGTTTAATAAACATTAAATTCATCAATAAAGTACAAAATACAAATCTCAAAATGACTTGAACAAAAATACAAAATACATAAAACATTTTTCGGTATCAATAAAATCCATTTAACATCTTCACCAAAATAGTTTAAACATAAAAAATTCCAATACAAAATCCATCTAACATCTTTACCATCATTCTGTCTTCTTGAAAACAAGCATATATTTAAAATATATATCTCGAGTTTATATATATATATATATATATTGTCTTCTTAGGTTTAAACTCAAAATATATATATCACTTTGTTTCTTTCAAATTGTTTTCTTTTCAGCCAACATAGGGTTTTCTTCTTTCTTTTTCTTTTATATTATATTATATATATATATATATTCTAGGTCAAACGGGACGGATTGGGTCAAAAGGGACCGCCTTATACCCGACCCAGTAACTCGGCCGGATCAAGAAATGTACTCTAAACCCGCCCCGTTACCCATTTTTACTGTCCCAAACCCACTCCAAACCCCTGGCCCAAACAGACTGGGGCCCCGCAGGTTTGGGGCTGGTCAGAAATTTTTGCCGTCCCTAATAGAGAACAATAAAAAGTATTTTCACTTATAAGGACAATAAAAGTAAAATCAAAATTTTTTGTTCTTAAAATTTTCAAAACAAAAACACGTGACGGCAGCTTTTTGCTATTTTGTCAAGCGTGAAAACGTAAAATCAGGTTTTGAGATTTTGTAAATACAACAATTTAGTTCATTTGACTAGATTTATTATAAAGGTCAAACCTCACAAAAAAGGCTGAATGACTTTCACTGTGACTTTCCATTTGACACTTTAGAAGTACTTTGCCCTTAAAATTTTTAAAAATTGCAATTGTATTTGAGATTGTTAAGACATAAATCCCCTTAATAACGATTTAAAGTAACTTGTAATCCAATCAAAATCTGATGTCCAAATTTTAAAATTAAAAAAATTAAAATTTTAAAAATGGTTAAATGTTAATGAAAGTCTGAATTGCATCACATTGCATAACCCTCTCTCGGTTCATGGATGATGTGGGTCAAATTAACTACTTCAAATTGGAAGAGAAGTAACAAAATTACTTTTCCCAATCCTACAATAAAATTATCATTTTGAATCAACAAAAATTAAAATAATGAAAACAAAACTATGTACAAGTCTAGTGATAGTTGACGAAGCACGATCTTTTGGTACCTTTGGTACATATCGTTGTATTGAATTCGATTATATTAGAATAATACTAGATTATATAAAAATATCGGACTGGACTGCTAATGATTTATTCACGAGTTATGATTTAATTTAATGTGTTTTTTTTTTTTAAATATATTTTTGTTAAAATAATAAAATTTATTTTCATCAATGGTAAATGCAAAATACAACTAACTTTATTTGATATATCAAGCAACAGTAGCTTGAAGAGCTCCAATAACGTTATTGGAGTTAATAACAACCATTAGATTGGATAAAAACAAATCCAATAGATGTTATTAAAATTTGAAATTAATGTTTTTTATTACAGTAAAAACTTGAAACCCTTTCAACAGGTTTCTTTTTATTTTCTTTTCAAAAAAATAATAATTGCAAAAGATAAGAAAGTATACAGCTAATAAAAGATTATTTTTTTTTAAAAAATAAGACGGTTATTGGATTAACATCTTGATAGAGAAAAAAAAAAACTGTGAAACCTTGAACCACCAATTCTTTCATTTTCAGCTTTTTTTTTTTTTTAAAAAAAAAAAAAAAAAAAAAATCTAAAAGAACCCCAAACCAAATTTGTTTTCGTTCATCTTCACCCCCTCCAGAATCCTAACCCCCTATAGAATCCTAAAGAGAGTCTTGATGGTAGTGGTTACTCACAGATTTATTGGAGAATATTCATTGTTTTTCTCTCTCGTTATCCGTGGCTTCAAAAAGAGTTACTTTGTCAATCTCTTAATAAAAACCATGTGATAGTTTGTTGAACTTAAAGTTTTGCATTGTTTAATTTATTTATTTTGTTGCTTTACTGTATTCCATGTAATTTTTTTTTATATATTTTTTTTGGAGCAGTATTGAATGTGATTTGATGTGAGGTTTAGGGTTTTTTCTTCTTCTAGTCTTGGTAGTTTCAAAACTAAGAAAAAATAGATAATAATAGGGAAAAAAATTATAGTTAATTTTTTTATATCTAGACGATACAATCATACGTCTACTACAGGAAATTACATTAAATAATCATAATTTATAGTTAATTTATAGCTAATCACTGATATCACAATAACAATGACATTACTCTTAAAAATAACAATTCCAATTGAAATAATATAAAAATATTATATTAAAGTTTAAGAGATTCTACACTAACAATAGTAATAATAGTAACAATTTCAATTGCAGTTAACTAATCATTCACCTAACACAAAATAAGATATATCATCGGTGGAAATGACCTATTACTATAATTTCATCCATATTACATAGTAAAAATATTACAATGATGTATATAATAGAATAATATATGAATTTAATAAAAATTTATTGATAATTTCTTAAAACAATAATGTGACATACAAATTCACAACATACAATAGTTAATATACATACTAAAAATACAATATTGAATAAATAATAAATAATTAATAGCTAGAATGAAAGAAATTATATTAATTATTTATAATCTATCTTTATTTCATAGCTAGGCACTACTAAGAGTAGCATTGATAATAACAATTTCAATAAGGCTCTATTAGCCTTACATATTTTAACAATGTGAAACCATTTAATTGAAAAGAGGTCTATATATATAATAATAATAATAATAATAATAATAATAATAATAATAATAATAATAATAATAAAGTAATTATATTGGATATATTTCTCTTTATATTTATATTGGATATAATTTGACGAAGTAAATAAATGATTTTATTACAAATGTTTTATTAAAAAAACTTACATTATAAATTTATAATATTAATCAGAACTTATAAATATTTTTGTTTTACTTTTCTTTAAATAAAAACATAATAACAATGATTTATACACAAAACATGTTACATAGTATGAATATATATATTTTTAAAATAAAATGACTTGTTAACATTCTACAACAAAGTTATTACATGTATATTTTAATCATTATATTTCACGGTATATTTGTTACAACACTAAATCGTTACCACGTATACATCATAATTACAAAAAAATAAAAATAAATAAATAAATGTAAAACTTGTTACATAGTACAGATATTTTGTTACTCATATAAAATGAGTTGTTACATGATAGGATAACATTATTACAACTTACAACTTTATCGTTACATATCAAACAAACGTGAAATTGTTTCCACAAACATTTTAACTATAACTTTCTATGTGAAACTTATTACAAAACACGTATATTTTGTTACCCATATAAATCGAATTGTTACATGTTACGTTAAAATTGTTACGAGCTATGACTTTATTGTTACACATCATGTCAGATTTGTTACAATATTAAATTGTTATAACATACATCTTAATTAATTTTTTTTATATATAAAACTTGTTACATAGTATAAATATTTTGTTATCCATATAAAATGAGTTGTTACATGATATAACAACATTGTTACAACTTACAACTTTATCGTTACACATCAAACCAATGTGAAATTGTTACCACAAACATTTTAACTACAACTTTCTATGTGAAACTTGTTACAAAACACATATATTTTGTTACACATATAAATCAAGTTATTACATTCAACGTCAAAGTTGTTACGAGCTATGACTTTATTGTTACACATCATGTCATATTTGTTACAACATTAAATCATTACCACATACATCTTAATTAATTTTTTTTTATGTAAAACTTGTTACATAGTACGAATATTTTGTTACCCATTAAAAATGAGTTGTTACATGATACGATAACATTGTTACAACTTACAACTTTATCGTTACACATCAAACTAACATGAAATTGTTACCACAAACATTTTAACTACAACCTTTTACATGAAACTTGTTACATAACACATATATTTTGTTACCCATATAAATCAAGTTGTTACATGCTACGTTAAAATTGTTACGGCTATGACTTTATTGTTACACATCATGTCAGATTTGTTACAACATTAAATCGTTACCACATACAACTTAATTAAAAAAATTTATGTAAAATTTGTCACATAATAAGAATATTTTGTTACACGTATAAAATGAGTTGTTACATGATACAACAATGTTGTTACGACTTACAAGTTTATCGTTACAATTTACAACTTTATCGTTATACATTAAACCAACGTGCAATTGTTACCACAAACGTTTTAACTACAATTTTCTACGTGAAACTTGTTACAAAACACGTATATTTTGTTACTCATATAAACTGATTTGTTACATGTTATAGTAAAGTTGTTACGAGCTATGACTTTATTGTTACATATCACTTAAAATTTGTTACAAAATTGAAATTGTTACCACACACATCTAAATTATAATTTTTTATCCATAATTTGTTACATTGTACACAAATTATGTTACACTTAATTTATCATATAAAAAATAATAAAATAATTATAAATATTTAAAATGAAATTTTAATTCAAAAATTATTAGGTTACAAATATTTTTATAAACTTAAATCAAATAAATATTTATTTCCAAATATAATGCATCAAAAATATTTTAAAATTTTATTTATTTATTTATTTATTTATTTCAAAAAATAATAATAGTTTCAAATATAATTTTTTTTACTATTTTAAATATGTTATATTATAAATGTTTTATTAAATTAAATACAAATTCAAATAATAATAAAAATATCACATATTTATTTAAATCACAGAAGATTGTTGTGAGGATACGTATCATCCTTATCTAATTATCATTTAAAATTATTTAACACAATTATTTAAATTAAATTAAATTAAATTGGATTATTATATTTTTATAATAAAATAATTTGAAAGTAACTTGTTAATTGGTTATAACCAGTTACTTCATTTTTTTTCAAGTGCTTAGTTGCCACATGTCAACCAAATATTGGAGGAATATTGTAATAAAATTCCAATAACGTTATTGGGATTTAATCTCCCAACAATGTAGCCATATCCATATATATATATATATTTTTTTTGAACTGTAAGTTTATTAAAGCCACAAAGGCAGGCAAAAACAACAAAACCAACAACAAAAGCCAGCCAAACGGGAACAGCCAAGCTAAAGAAAGAAACAGAAAAACAGAGCAAAAAGGCAAAACAGGGAAGCCACCCGCTGCCTAAAAACACAACAACCCACCTAGAAAAACAAAACTAAACAAACCACACCCCCAGCACCTGGAACATATATATCATCCTACATATATATCATCGTACCTGTGGAATACATTTCTCAAAATCCAACAATAAGATGAAATGATACATGCATCAATGAAACAAAACCATCGCTTACGCCAATACGAGTTCAGCCAAAGGATTAATACGAATGCCATTATTGTTGTCACATAGGCTGCAAAAAGGCTCCAGTAGAACGACACCATGTCAATAGCAGATTCTTCTTCTTCTCCAGCACCAGACGGTGTTGCAGGTGGTGTTGTTGGCTCACTGCTACCACAACTCCTCTTGATTTGTAGACCACAAAGGCCAGGATTACCTCCATAACTGTTCTCAACAAAGGTTCCAACTGCCCTTTGTCAGGGACTGGACCTGATAGGTTGTTGAAGGATACATTGAAGGTGCCTAAGCTGTTTAGTTGAGTCAATTGAGGAGGAATTCGGCCGCTCAACTTGTTGTGGGAAAGATCGAGACTCTCTATGTTGGTGAGATTTGAGAAGCTCTCTGGTATAGATCCCGACAAGAAATTGCGTGACAAATTCATTGCAATGATTTCTTGAAGATTTCCAATATCTGTGGGGATGTCACCTGTTAATTCATTGCTTGACAAATCTATCCCTAACATATAGCGAAGAATGCTACCCTTGTATGTTTCATATCTATTCTTTGATACAAAGCCTATTTCTGTTTCTTTAGCAGACATTACAGTAGGTTGTATTTCCCCGAATGCAAGAGTGAAGTTGTAGGAAGCAACAGAGTAGCCTTTGTGATCATTTATACCCGAAAAAATTTCAGGTGGAGTTCTATCGTTACTTTGTTCTACCCAGGTTGAGATATTAGTAAAGCATAAAGGTATTGTGCCATTAAGTCTGTTACGTGAAAGATCCAAAATGCCCAGATATTTAAATTTGCACAACTCATGAGGAATAATCCCCTCCAGACGATTCCCCCCTAGAAGAAGAAAGCTTAGGTATGGAACCTTATCAATCTGAATCGGAATACTTCCAGAGAATTCATTATCTCTCAAATCAAGTATCAATAGGTCGTTAGTGGTTCTGAGAAATGCATTTGGGATTGATCCATTGAGAGCATTCTTTTGCATGCACAGTTTCATCATTGATGAGGAAAGATTGAAGGATGACGCCATTGATCCAGACAACCTATTTTCTGAAATGTCTAAAATTTCTAGTTCTCTCAGATTGCTCAGCTGAACGGGAACACCACCTTCCAAATGATTATTTGACAATACAAGGATTTGTAGGCCTGAGAAATTACCAATCCTGTCAGGAATTTGACCGGAGAAATGATTGCTTGACAAATCTAAAACCCATAAAAATCTGGCCTTCCACAGTCCATCTTTAATCCTTCCACCGAACTGATTATTGTCCAAAAATAACAACTCTAGATCAGTCATGTTCATAAACTCTGGGAAAATTTCCCCATGAAAGTTGTTATTTGACAGTTTCAACAACAATAATGAGGGGCAACCAGAGACAAATGGTTTTGGTAACTCTCCTGAGAAATTGTTGCTAGACAAATCTAGAAAAGTGAGGCTTTTCATTTCACCCATGGACCAAGGAATATAACCTTCTAAACTATTTTTTGACAAGTCTAGAATCTCCAATCTCCGAAGGATCACAGCGATATTCACCGGGAGCTGGCCACTCAGATTGTTTTCGGAAATTCTTAGTTGAAGCAGATCATGTGTGGAGTTGGGTAGTTGGAGAATTCCTGACAAGGAGTTGTTGACCAAATACATATCTTGTAGTCTTGTGTTATTTTGTAAAAGCCAGGTGGGGATCATTCCAACCAACTTATTATGAGAGAGGTCAATGAACTCTAAGTTGTGTTGGTACATGAGAAAGTTAGGAATGCCATGTAAGTTGCATTTGCTCAAGGAGAGGACCTTCAACTGACTTGGTGGCTGCTGCAGGAAATTTATAGTTTCTAGTACTTGTAACGTAATTACGTACTATCTTTTGTTGAAAGTTGGAATATCTCAAGCTTTGAGAGGTTGACTATAGAGCCGAATGAGAACAGACCTTCAAAATTGTTGTCCAGAAGAGACAAATATTCGAGTGACTGCATGAGGTTAAGGGAAGGTATGTTCCCTTTTAATTGATTAGATGAGAGATCAAGAGCTCGGAGAACTGTCAAGTTGTTGACACATGGAGGTAGATGACCTTCAAAATTATTATCACTGAGATCCAACTCAATAAGATTCTTCAATTTGCATATTCCTGAGATTAAAAAAATGATGGAATTGAAATTAAAAGTGCAAAAAATTCAGAATATGGAGATGCATCTGATAAAAGATTAATACAACGTACTATTTAGCATAACTAAGTAATTTGGTGTAATGTGCATCACTTAATGCTAAAATTAATGGAGGTTTATTGCAAATTTTTAAACAACAAGAGTACAGATGAAATTGAACCTGTAAATATTAACTTTAAACGTGATATTCAAATTTGAAGTCATTGTTGGTTTTTATTTATAAAGTATTCACAAAATTGTTAGAATGAAAGCAGCTACATCACTGGAAATCTGGTAAAAAACAGAGAGTTAACTTCCAAACAAATTTACAATTAAAAGCGAGCCACCTAATTAAGGAAATAAGAAATTTAGTTGAAGGTTCTTCAACTCCAGTATTCCTAAAAATTCAATAGTACTAACATGAGGTTTATAGGACAGAATTTTGGAAAGCTTTCAAATGCACTTGTCTCATAATAATCATGATGTTAATTACCTGACTCTTGTAGAGAGCCAATCATTCGATTAACACTTAGATCCAAGAATTTTAAGTTTCTCAAATTCTCTAATCCTCCACCTATAAAAAAGAAAAAGAAATTGAAAACGAGATAAGAAAATATTAATTAATATAAAGACAAGATTTTCTGCAAACATATTGTTTCTCATTAACAAGAAATTCGCTAATCAGTTTTAGTTTCAAACAAGTGCTAGTAAAATTGTAATATTATCAAATTCTTGTAGAGAGACATTTATAAAATTAACACCAAGATCTAAGAATTCCAAGTTTCTCAAATTTCCTAATCCTTCGCATATAGAAAACAATTTTGATGATCTGCAATATCATTATTCAATTTTTTTTTTTTTTTAAAATAGACAATAAATAATTAATAAAGATAAGTTTTGGTGGAAATTAACATACCTTGCGTAGGGTTGAAATCTTCAAGATTATTCTGATTAAGGATCAAAGTTGTCAACGAAGTTATTGAAGTAAGATAGGATAAAATACTGCCGTTGAAGTTATTATCACGGAGATTTAAGATCTTTAGTTGTTTCAGATGATGAGCTGCAACATGATCATTTTTCAAAATAATAGTCATTCATTCTTTAGAAAGGACATAATTACTTAAATCAAATCCAAATGAGAGTTGTTTGCTTGACAATGAAAAAGTAAAGTAAAATTTCATTAGTTTTTGAGCACTACTTTGTGTAAATCTTGGATGGAGCACTCATCTACTTCACGTACATATATAATCCATCTCTAATGGTTAATTAATCTAGTCAAGACTAATTTGAGACTAATATCAAATTATTCTTTCAATTCATAATATCAGTGAAATGCATTAAACATTTGATATATCAGTTTTAGATGAAGATTATATACCTCTACTGTCGACCCAACCTTCAAAAGAATTGCCAGATAAGTCAAGGATTTGAAGCTGCTTAAAAGGTTGAAACAAGGAAAAGTTGAGAATTGTAGTACTCTCGTATAAAACACCAGAGAGTGAGAGATTCATCACTCGGCCTGTGGTGATGCTGCACTCAACTCGATACCAATCACAACAATCAGAAACTCTATCATCAACCCACGACTCAACCATACGATTGTAATCATCATCATCAAAGATTGTCGCGTTTATGATGAATGGCTTGATTGCCAATAGAGCAATCTTCTCTTTTTCCAAGCAACCTTTGTTTCCATGCATTTGAAGTGCTAAAGCTACCACAATCAACATACACAGCTTAGTGAACAACCTCTCCATATTGGAAGACAACTTAGTTAATCTGCAGCTGAAACTACTTGCTAATCTATTTAAACAAGTATACTATAAATACCGGCAGAGGCGAATTTTGGAGTGAGGGGTTGGGGCCAAAAAAATTTTTATTTTTTTATTTTTTTATTTTTTAACTTTAAACTTCTTTAATTCTTATATAATATATTATATCTATATATACGTGGGTCCCTCCTGTCTACTGTAGTCTTAGTTTTCTTAGCATGAATATTTTTTTTTGCAAGACGTGAAACCTATGTAAATGGGTTAGTTTTAAATTAAAATTATTATTATTATAATAAATAAATAAAAGTCTAATTTTATCCTTTTTTTACTTAGAGGAGAAAATATATTCATTTTAGAATTTGATTTCCTATGCATCCCTTTATACTCATGCTTGTTTATTTTTATTTTTCCATTTTTCACTAAAGCAATTTCATTCTTGCTGAAATTAAATTCTTCTTATTCTTTGGTTCCTCTATCCAAACAATTTCAAGTATGATATTACAAATTACATTAATGCTACACATCCCGTCTAAAATCCCACTATTTCCATCCCAACACATGTGGCACTTGAAATGTCTAATGGTGAGTGGATATATGTGATAGGTGAGATAAATCATTATTAATTTTAAATTAGATATTTAACATTATTCTACAAATTAATAAATTTTTTCATTTTTTTTCATTTTTTATATTTGTTATTTTCTTATTAATATGATTTCTTTAATTAATTCTTCTTTTAATATATATATATATGATTTTTCTACAATTATTATACTAGTTTTTTTTATTTAAACGTTTATTTATTTAAATTAATTGGATTAATTCATTGATGAAATTTGTCGAGCTTATATTAAAGCCAATCTATTACAACCCATTCTTGGCCATTATATTTGTCTAGTGTTAATTTGAATAATTTTTTATTTTTTTTTTGTCTTGCCACTCTCAAAGCTAAAATCCTGGCTTCGCCCCTGTATACCGGGGCCCCATTCAATGCACCGCTGCACTCATTGTAATGAAGACTTTTTTGGGGGATCACATCAATTCCCATGCGATTACGTATAACTCAAACACGATCACATTAAAATTTAATTTTGTTTTAGCATGATCTTATGCAACTCATGCAACGGTATAGCGTTTCACTGGTAAACCGTTGCACATTAGAATATTTCATATATATAAACAAAATTTAAATTTTTTTCAAAATCTACAACTATCAAGATAAAACTTTGATAGAAGAAAAATATATATATATAGATATATCGACAATATCTATTAATTCGGAGAAACATTTTTTTAAAAAAAAGTTTTTGCTATTGGTAGGATTCAAACCACTGACTTGGAAGTCATTTACCTAAGCCCCAAGCTCATCCAGCTACCAGCTGAGCTATGCCTCTGTTGGTAGAAAACAAATATCTACCTAATGCTTGAAAGACGAAATAGCAAAGAATAACCAAATGAGCTACACGCACAATGTTGTTTGGTTTGAAGACTTCAATTTTTTAATTTAAATAATAAAAAAATTAAAAAAAAATTAAAAAAAATAATAAAAAAAAAGTTAATGTTTGAAGTGTAGATCAATCGGTAATGTGATGAAATTTGTCAATACAGCCTTAACATTTCTTGCCCTACACTTTAAAATAGGTCTGTAGGTCCAATATTGGCGTATGTCATGGCAGAAATGTGACATCTTTCCATTATGGGCGTATGTCATGGCTTTTGTAATGTGACAAAACATCTTTCCAATATGGGCGTATCCGCGTATGTCATGGCTTTTGTAGGTCAAAGTCTCCGCGAAAATGTGATAAAGAGTCTTCAAAGCAAATTGAAACACCCGGATCCACTTAATTTGTTCTCTCATGGGCGAACTTTGCTTTTTGGGCGAGCTTTGAACTTCCCGATTACTCAAGTCATGGCTTTTCTATTCATTATATTATTTAATTGTAATTCTTATTTTATTGGTTACTAGCGGTTGATATACCCCAGTAATATAGTATTTTTAAGGACATAATTATATATTTAAGGATTATTTTGACAGTTTAAAGAGTTTAAAGAGTTTAAAGAGTTGCATCCACTCTTTAGTTTGATGATATATGTCCCAATGAACGTAGCTTAATTAGTAGATGAACGAGCTTAGAGCTTGGTTAAATGACTCTCAAGTCAGCGGTTCGAATCCTACATATTTGTAACAAAAAGCATTTATCCATACGTCTTTATCTGCATGTGTGGGTAAATAGTAATATATTGTAAAGAGAATAACATTGTATTTTAAATTTTTTAAATGCGTATACAGATTTTTTTTTTTTTAGTGGCTCTAAAAATTACACCCCACAGTCCATACAATATAATTTTCAATCTCATAAATTACAAGTGAACACAAAATATAAAAATAGTAAGGGCTTGGCTGATGTACCCCATAGGTATGATAGCACCAACTATTGGAAACAACTCAAGGTTGATTTTAGGAAATGATTTTGATATTTGAGAACCATTCTGCCGTTGATTTCAATGATGGAGTTGTTCCCAAAAAGTAATTTGTAACATACCACTGTGTTTTTGTGAGTACCGTAGCCAATCCCTCATAGTAAATGTTGATGAAAATGGTAAGATAAATAATTAAGAATGGCATGTCAAGAATCAAGATCATTATCATTTCGATTTTTCTTGAATCTCAGAGTCTTTGTTGACGCTGGACTGGTTGATTGATTCTCATTTAGGTTTTGAAAACAAAAATAATTCACTCTCGATTATATTATTTTTGTTTGGTTGTAATCATTGTAGGCCAGGGTTCGTGTTTTTCATTTATTTTAACATGTGAAAACATGAAGCAGCAAATACGTTTGGTTTATACAAGTGTTTTCATATTATCTTTCATGGAAAACGAAACCATAAAAGTGTGTAAACTTTATAAAGGTGAAAAGTGATGTTTTAGTAATTTCTAAGAAATATCTTCATGTGAAATCAAAGTCTACATCTTCATGAGTCAATAAATAAAGGAGATTATTATTTCCGCCTGAGGCATACCATATTCATGACTTTACCCCCTCTAGTTCCAAGAATGGTCGGTCTTTCCCCTGAAAACCAAATTATTCTAATATTTACTCTTGCCGTTAGGATTTCCGTTAGACTAGTAGTTTGACTGTGAAACACTAAGGGAAATATTGTAAGTGTGATTAAATAAAAATAATAATAATAATAATTTTTTTTTCTTCAATAGATCTCCACCATTCATCTTTGAGATGGATGGTGTAGATTAAAAGATAATTTACATAGCAAAAATTGAAAAAAGAAAACATAAAGGAAAAATAAAATAAGAATAAAATGATGGTGAAGATCCAATGTTTTTTATTTTTTTATTGGTAAAATTAGACTGACATAAAGGGAAAAAGCATCACAAGTGATCATATGCTGAAAAACTCATAGGCAGTATCCATCCATATAATAATAATATAAAAAAAAGAATAACATGAAAAGTAACAAAAATCAGAAAAGCACAAAAACCAAGGGAAACATTCCCAACAAAAACAGTGGCGTGCAGGCCACAAAAAAACTGAAACAGAAAATATCAAGAAAAACGAAAAGACTCCCGACCCATGCAATCATTGCCAACCAATAAAGAGCAGAAAGATGAGGTGTTAGACCACCACGAATCGACCTCCAACCCTAAAGCATGCTTAGAAAGAGCATCCGCAACTTGATTCCCCTCCCTAAAGATATGAGAAGCCCGAAACTCCATTTTCGATATCTGATAGATACAGCGTTGCCAAGCCTACCGAATCCGCCAAGGAACCTACTCGGAGTGAGAGGAGAACAGCTGAACCATATAAGAAGAATCACTCTCAAGCCAAATCTGATGCCACCTATTCTGCTAGGCAAAATTAATGGCTATCAAAGCTGTAAGAAGTTCTGCCTCAAACGCAAACACCTGACCAAGAGGAACAGCAAAACAACCCCTCACAAAAGCTCTACAATTACGGAAGACACCCCTACAACCCTTAGCACATGGAGAACTCAATGCGGCACCATCAGTATTAACTTTGATCCAACCAGGAGCTGGAGGCGACCAAATCACACTTTTGATAACCGGGGCCCTAGCCGAACGACCATGGAGATCAAATCAACTAAGAATCATAAGATGATCTACACAATTACGCATACACCCAATCTCGAACCAGTTAACATCAGACATCGCACGCCAAACGAAAGACAAAGCAGATCTGAAATCCACATCCCTACTCTTAAAAATCCACTAGTTAAAGACAAACCACACACTCTAAACCACAACATGAATAGCCCTCTTCCATAAAACCCGCACCTAATCATGAAATGAAACTAACATGGTAATGTGTAAAATCGTGTTATAAAAACCTAACTCGCAAGTTCACAAATCGTGAGATAAGTACATCGACAAGTTGGGATCGTTCCCACAAGGAAAATTGATTTATCAATTATTACCAATCCTAATTAAAGTTAAGCAATTAAAAGTAACCAAGAGATTTTGTTGATGATTGATTGGATTAAAACTAAATTAAACTAAGAAAGCAATTTAACAAAGAATTGGTGTGTGATCAAGAAGTGACAGACTAGGTAACCGATGCTCCCCATATATAATACTCAATGTTCATCAATTAATTCCATTAACAAGATTCGTTCCAAATTTAGAGTTCATTCTTATCTTAATTATGGTATTACCTTAATTCCTAAGATTTAACCACGTGTTCTCAATCACAACTCACCCTCGTCGAAGGTGTGAGCTATAATTAAGAACCCATTACATGCAAGAATTATTTAACCAAAATTGTCTCGCATTAATTCCTATGTCGAAAACAATCATACTTATTCAATTGAAAAGTAATTAAGATTGCCTATTTCAGTAGTGCAATCTCAATTTATAAATTATCAAAACCCTAGACAAGTATCAATTAATTCTGGTAGATCAATACGAGTCAAGAATCTAGACGTATAATGAATTGAAAAAATCTAAATTTGAATTGATTAATAAAGATGTGAAGTTTGAATCATAACATGAGCATTACATAAGTTCACATCGATCCCCTAATTTGGAGTTAGTTACACATTATGGAAATAACAAGAGAAGAGAAGTAATATATAAAACCCGTGGAGGCCTCCTATGAATTGATCAGATCTTCAATGTTGAGTCTTCTTCGTCTTGCCAATCTTCCATGTGTAAAGATGGATAATGGTGATAGGGGACGGCCCCTTGGTAGCTTGGGACCTCCTTTGGCTTTGTGTCCTAGCTAGCTTGGCTTCTCCCAAAATTACGGTTCAAAGGGGTTTAAATAGGTGTAGAGGCTAGGCCATGTCCTTAAACAACAAGGAAATCTATTCCCTTTGAGAATATTTGCCTATTTGGAATTCTATTTCTTTCCTGATCCATCCAAATTGATTACTTATTGAAGGAAGATAAGGATTAGATATCTACTTGCTTCCCAAGACTCTCACACATGTCCAAGAAGGTAATATTTCCCGTTCTGACAATTTGCAAAACAAATCCCATAAGTATTCGCGGATTTTACGACTGACTAATCTGACATTTGGGTACTAAAATAGGCATAACATCTTCTCGAAACATCGGATCGATGAGCTATAAATTGGGTTGGAAACTAGACTTCCAGGGCTTCAAATCTATAGGTGACAGGACACACAATTCATTTGGAGTTGAGAGATATGGTCTTTGCAACACGGCTGATCTCCACGGTCTCGGAATACCGCTGTGAAAGCCACAACGGTTTTCACAGATGTCTTCACTGTTTTTGCACCGCTTTGGGTACCGTTGTGGAAACCCACAGTAGTCTTGATAGCGGTTGGCATGGCAAATTGCATAAAAGTCCCTTGAATATTCCAAAATCACCTTTTTTCTCTGAAATACTTCAAACACATCATTTGGATCCAACAACATGTAAATGCTCAAAAACACAAATTAAATTTCTAAATGACTCAAGAAACAAGCAATTGATTAGAGGAATGGGGATAAAAAACATATACAATAAATGACCGATCACATGGCTTGCGAGACGAACGAATTCCATGAATCGACAAAAAATATGTCACTGAAAAGCCGAAAAAACCGTCTCCCAAAGAGCAGCCGCTATGGGGCACCAAAGGAAAAGATAATCAGACGACTCACTGCTAACCCCACAAACACTGCACCAAAAAGCTAAGTGAAACCCAGCCCTACACAGGCGATCCTCTGTGGGGAGCCGATTTAACAAAAGATGCCAAGTCAAAGCTGAACGGAATTGAGGGATAAAACGGTGGCACCAAACATCCCTCCACCAAAGGACCTGAGAAGAACCACAAATCATATGGGAATAAACCGACTTCTAAGAAACATGCCTATGCCGAGAATGAGCCCGCACCAAAGAATCTACAACTGGAGAGATAACAATCTTATCGATCCAAAAAAAAAAAAGATCCTGAAAACGAGCTCGAAAACTAACGTTAAGAAGCCACATGCCATCAGAGATAAAATCAAACACCTTTGCCCTAAGAGAGCTAGCCAAGTAATCAAGAATCGTTAGAAGCTCCAGAATGGGAAGCCCCAACCAATTGTCACACCAAAAATCTCGTTGAGAATTCTCACCAATTAGCCAAATGCCCTCTTTAAGAAGATCTTAATAATAAGAGTGAAAAGAAGGCCAAATTGATGAAGTGACATACCCCCCCTGAGATTTCCGAAGCTGCATAAGATACCGCTCCCTCAGAAACGAAAAAGCAAAACACTCAGAGGTCATAAACTTCCAAGTGAGATTCTTTAAAAAAGAATCATTCAGTAACCCAAGATCTTTCAAATCGAGACCACCTTGATAGTAAAGCCTACAACAACGATCCCAAGCAACATGTATCAGTTTAGTTTCATCACAATAACCTGTCCACAAAAAATTTCTCAGCTTGCGATTAACCAACCGCAGCAAAGAAGAAGACCAATTATAGATAGTGAAAGAATGCACAAAGGAGCCCATAATGACTGACTTGATTAGAGTAGTGCGACCAGCCAAAGAAAGGGCTTTCCCCTTCTACTTAGCAAACTTAAATAGGATTTTATCCACGATATGCTGTAACATAGACTTCTTGGGCTGTCCCCGAAATAATGGAACCCCTAAGTAAGAGAAAGGCAACTAACCAATCTACATACCAACCAAGGACTGCTATCAATGCTTCATACTTAGCTTGTTGATGGCTTTGAAATCAAATCCTAAGGCACATTCGTTTGAATCTCCTTCCGGGTTGATACCACTATCCCTGCCCCGCTACTATACGTGTTTGATGAACCATCAATATGAAGTTGCCACCGAAAAACTTTTTTCTCTTTCTCTACCATCATTTTTGCTACTTCCACATTTGGTTCAGTGAACTTTGCTACAAAGTTGGCAACTGCTTAGCCCCTTATTAATGTTCTTAAGAGGTACCTTATGTGAATTCACTCAACTCAATCGCCCACTTTGTCAATCTGCCAGACACCTCCGGTTTTTATAAGATCTGTTTGAGAGGACAGTTTGTATATACTTCGATTTTGTAGGCCTGGAAAAAAGGCCTCAGTTTTTTTGCTGCTATTACCAATGCGAGTGCCATTTTATCAGCTGGCAAGTATCTTGTCTCAGCGGGTAGCAACGCTTTACTTGTGTAATACATTGTATTCTAAATGCCATGTTCTTGTCTAACTAGCATGGAACTTGTGGCCACTTCTGTGACTGACAGGTATAGATATAGTGTTTCTCCAACCAGTGGTTTTGAACGCAGTGGCGCTCGGCCCAGGTAGTCTTTCAATTGTTGAAATGCATGTTCGTAGTTTTTGTTCCATTTGACCCCTTACCTTTCTTTAGGGCTCTTAAAAACGGTAAGCACTTGTCCGTTGACTTGGATATGAACCTGTTTAATAATGCCAAACAACTTGTGAGTTTTTGAATATCCTTCAAGGTTTTTTAGGAAGCCATATCAGCTAATGCCTGGATCTTGTCCGGGTTCACCTCTATTCCTTTTTGGTGTACCTGAAATCTAAAGAACTTGACAGATGCGATGCCGAATACACATTTGGTGGGGTTTAACTTTATTACGTGCTTGGTTAATACGTCGAAGGTTTCTCGCAAGTCATCCACATGTTTATCGGCCGTGTCGTTTTTCGTTAGCATGTCATCTACGTATACTTCCATATTTCTCCCTATCTGACTGGCAAACATCATATTGACCGATCGCTGATACGTTGCACCATCGCTTTTTAAGCTGAATGGCATGACTGTGTAGTAGTACAGTCCTTGGTCCGTGGTGAACACCATTTTATCTTCATCTAGTTTATGCATCTTAATTTGATTGTAGCCCGAGTATGCATCCATGAAGCTCAGAAGCTCATGTCCGGCTATAGCGTCAACCAATTGGTCAATCCTTGGTAATGGAAAGCTGTTTTAGGGGCAAGCCTTGTTAAGATCGGTAAAGTCTACGCACATCCTCCATTGATTGTTCTTCTTTTTCACTAGCACAACATTTGCCACCCATTCGGGGTATTTGACCTCTCTAATCAAGCCTATTGTGAGTAGCTTGACCACTTTTTCCCTTATGGCCGCACTTCTTTCCAGATTGAAACTCCTCTTTTTTTACACTACCGGCTTACTTTTGTTGTCTATGGCCAGATAGTGGGAAATCACATTCGTGCTGATTCCCAGCATGTCTTCATGGCTCAAGGTGAAGATTTCTTTGTACTCCCTTAACAAGTTTGCTATGCTTACCTTAACCGATTCGACAAGTCTTTTACCAACCTTGACATTTTTCTCGGGTTCTCTCTTATCTAGGTCAATGAACTCGGTCAGTTCTTCTTTTTCTTTATCTGTTTTATCCCTAGAATTGAGTTCGAATTCCCCAAGGGTTTCTTCTTGTGCCTCCTGGCTGAGTTCACATATGTTCAATGTTTCCATACTGGTTTTATCTTTAAAAACTGATAAGTTGGCGCAGCGAGCTATCTCTTATGATCCTTTGAGCTCCCCGATCCCAAATTATGTCAGGAATTTTACTTTCAGCGTATAGGTTGATGTGACTACCTAAGCCTTGTTCAAGAATGGTCGACCGAGTAGTGCATTATATGGCCAATTATGGATATCAATGACAACAAAATCTAATAGGATAGTCCTTTGACATGGCGCTATGCCAAACCTCACCGATAGTTTTACAGTTTCTAGAGACCTTACTTTTGTGCCTCCAAACCCCTTCAGTGGTATGTGGAAAAGCTCCGGGTCTTTTCTGTCCAGCCATAGTTCATCATATACTTTGGCCCTTAAGATGTCAGTCGAACTTCCATTATCTATCATTACTTGGAGGACGTCCCTATGGGTTTTTCGGAATCTCACTACAATTGCATCGTTAGGCTTTACGTCAATCCCCTCTGAATCCTCGGTCATGAAATTACCGGGTCCCAGCCTTCATTTACCTTCTTGGGGCTTCTATGTACGGAATTTACCTATATGTCTCTGTTCTCATACATTACTTCTCGAACTTCCGACATTCTTTCCCTATTGCTTTTACCAGTGTGAGGTCCACCGAAAATAGTGTTTATGGCAATGCCCGGACTACTCTTTCTTAGGCTCTTTCTTTCTTGCCCATTTCCTCTATAGTTAACTTGGTGATCATTCTGTTTGCTTCCTCTTTTCAGGGCGAAATCTTTAAGGTGCCCATCTCTGATTAGACTCTCGATATGATCATGTAACTGATAGCATTTGGAGGTGTCATGCCTGTGGTCCTTATGGAAATGACAGTATTTCGTCGTGTCCCTCCTTGCATTGGTTGATTGTTACCGTGGATATTTGGCGAGTCCTTTATCTTCCACTACAGAGAGTATGTCTTCTTGGTCGCCCATAAAAGGAGTGTAGCTGTTATACTTGCCTTGAAACTTATTGGTTCGATTACTTCCCTTACTTTCCCTTGGTTGATCCTTCTGACTTTTCTCATCTCTTTGACGATCATGCAACTGTGTTTTCGATTTGTCAACCCTGGACTCGAGTTTTGCATTGGGTTTGTGGCTATGCACGTAGCTACCCCCTTGTGCCACCTCCTTATCTTCAGCCAATACATAATCGCTGGCTATATCTATCATCTCTTCGTAAGTTTTTGGTCGGTCTCTTCGTAGGTCAAAAGATAGCTGACCGTTTTGTAACCTGTTGGTGAAAGTAGCTATAATAGCCATATCATTGGCGTCTTCGATTTGAGCAACTTCTTTCCCGATCCTTGTCAAGTATTTCTTGAGGGACTCGTTCTTTTCTTGTTTTAGATTTGACAAGTGGGCGAGTAACTTTCTCCTCTGCATGCTTCCTATGAACTGTCTCACGAATGCTTTGCTGAAACCAGAAAAATTGCTAATGCTTTTGGGTGGGAGTCACCTAAACTACCTAGAGGCGAGGTCGCCAAAATTTTATGGAAAGGTTAAGCATAGGAGTCCGTCGTTTGACTCATACTGGGTCATGACATTACGAAACCGCCTAACATGTTCTTTTGGGTCTCTTGTTTCTTTGTATTGTTCAATGGTTGGCATCCTGAATCTTTTTGGAACTGGGTATGGGCGATTTGATCGACGAATGGGTTGTCTGATTCATTATCTGATGAGGCGTTGTGTCCGTATTTCTGAGCTATTGCTGAGACCCTTTTTGATAGTTCCTGTAGAGTGACATTTCGCCAGCCAGTTGGTTCTCTTTTCGGACCAAACTGGCTCTTGACTGTCATTCTTTGATAACAATCTTCCTTGTTGTCCCTGCTGCCTTTAGATCTCGAATCCATTATGCTTTCAAATCTCTTTTCTATAGCCTGTTTTGATCGGAGTCCTATCATTGGTTACTGACTCTTGTCTTCAGAGGAGATAGAACGGTGTCTTTGCCGAGTCTTTCGGCACGTCTCTTCGGGGCTCACCCCGTGTGTTTTAGTGCGGCCTCATTTTTCCAGGGGTTCTACATTCAGTAAGTTTTTTCCCTTCCAATGTCTTTTTTTCTTTAGAGGTCTCGCGATGACCCTAGGGTGTTCCTCCCACAGGTGGATTCATCTAGGTACCTGGTGTTTCAATATGGACTTCCGAGCGTAGTCTCCTAGGTGGATGGTCCCCATGTGTGCTTAAGTCATAGGGCAAATGAATCCCCAGGCCTATCGGGAGTGCGAGCCCTAGTTTATTGGCCTCGCTGACTAAATTCATCAGGCGGCTTGGAAGTGTTGTAAGATTCCTAGGTCGAATGCCTTGGCTTCCGGTGTCACTACTGATTGTTCTCCAGTCATCAATGTTTCGTCTACTGCTATTCTAGTGGTTTCGGGGACCTAGCAGTTGTTATCGTTGCTAGAATTTCTATCGCTGGAATTTCCGTCTTTGTCGCTAGTGTTGATCACGCTTCAGATCTGTTCGTGATGGTTCCTCGAAGTTTACGTTCAAACCCCTCTTCCTCTAGCACCAATTGTTGACAGTGATTTCTAGATTGCCACGTGTCCAACAATAATAGTATGTTAATGAAAGCGAAAATATTAATAAGTGCATGTAATACGTGAGTTTTACATGGAAAACCCTAGAAAGGGGAAACAACCACGGCGCCCTTGAAGGCAAGAAAATATCACTACGATTTGTCTTAGATTACACCCTCGATGCTCACTTTCTCTCTCTATTTTGTGCGGTTCTTATCAAAAAGAATTATGTGTTTCTTTGCAGTTTATACAGTTCTATTTATATGATCCCTCCTTTAGTTTTCCTACTCCTTGCCGTACAAGTAGTGGTTTCGTTAGTTTAAACCTAATTAGGACTCTCTGGCATCGAAGAGGAAATAGGCATATTTCCTTATTGGAGTGTGACTCTTAGACCTTGCGTTTGAGTGAATCTTCACTTGATAAGGTATATCTTGATAGGATTGCTTTTCCCACTTTAGCCGAGTAGGGCTTGCCGAGTTCGGGTATTTGGCGAGTATGATCCTTGCTCATTTAAGACCTAGTTACCTGGCAAATATGATTCATGCTTTCATTAATCTTCTCGATGACGTGGCGGATAATCAATGTTTTCCTTGTTGACCAATTGACAAATGACATGGAATCATAATATTTCCGCATCTTCTGCTACCTTTGCTGATGTGTCTCTTTTGGCTGAATATATGCATATAACAACATGGTTTCATTTTTTTAATTTGTTAACTAAATAATTTTATTGGGAAATTTTATATTTAAAAAAATAGCATAAAAAATTTGACAACAGCTAAATATTAAAACATGCTGAAACAAATATATGGGTGTGTATAAAATTACCTAGAGGGGGGTGAATAGGTTTTAATCAAGTAATATTACCAATATTTCTTGATTAGTCAATATTCAATAAAAAGCCCCAATATAGTTAAAAATCAATCAACCTAATCTAATTGAGGAAAACAATAAATTGCTTGTTGGTTGATTTAAGTGAGAAACTCTCAACATGGAAAAACTCATGGGCTAATATGCTAGCCACACACAATCCTCAAAATCACTACTTGAATGAAAGTTTACAACCTAGGTTGACCACACGTCAAACCATACACGGTCATTAACCCTTCCATTCTACCCAACGGGCCTTTAATAGCAACATTAGATCAACTTGCTTGTGCACTAAGCAATCTTAGTTACAAGACTTAATTCTCAATGAAGAGATTAACAACCTAAGTGAATATCATGATATTCAATTATGCAATTAATACTAGGTTACACAAAATGCTTATCTAGGAATTAAAGATGTCAATAACAACAATCCTAGATATCATGTGTCTACATGTCATATGTTAACTTAGCTATATTAAGATAAAATAATCCTAGATGTTATAGCTATAAAAATACAATTCACAATCAAACAACACAATAATCTCAATCTTGTAAATAGAATTTAATCTAAATGTATACAAGTAATAAAAGAGATTAATTGATAAGTAAGAACACTAAAATGGATGAGTATAATGTTCAACTTACCAAACTATGTGTGTTGAAGAAGACCTATACTTAGATACATTTTAGATGATCCTAGATGATGTTTGATACACATGGATATGAGTTTGGAGAATCAAATAAGCAGTCTTTGTGTTTTTTCTCTCAAAAATCTCTCTTTCTCTTTTAGGGTTCTTAATGTTCAAAGAGCTGAATGAAAGAGAGTGACATAATGATGTATTTATAGAGAGCAACAAAAGGCTTGGTGAAAAGACAAGTTTGCCCTGAAACGCCCCAATCGGCGATTTCATTCGGTGGCCGCCAACCGTCGATCATAACTGCCGAATTGAACCCGAGAGCAATAGGTATCAACGGTGGTTTCATGGCAGCTGATTCCAACCGCCAAATTGGACCCGAAAGATAAAATCAATCAGGTCTTATCGGTGGTTTCAATCGACGGTTGGGGCCACCGATCATAACTGCGGAATCAATCTAGAGACTACTGGAATCAAATGGCAGTTTCATTCTACGGCCAGGCTTGTTGTGATGGCCCCCGATCACAACCGCCGTTTCACCAAATGTGGTGAAACCAAAAGAGAAGCCAATGGCATTCTTCGAAGGTGATCTTCGCGCTAAACCAAGCACACTAGCGTGCATGCGCGGACGTTTCTAAACAATCTTCGGGAAATGAATTACTGGACACACTAACACATAACAAGATTCAACAAAGAAGTGCAAGTGTGAAATGTAAAGAGAATGCACACAAGAGAAATGAACACATATGCAAGTATGTGTGCAACTAAGTCTCTTCAATGAAAATTAAACATAAGTGTTTTACCTTTGAAGTGCTATCATCTTGAGGTCTTGAGAGGGCATTTGAGCATGATCACCAACACCTAAACTACCCTTACATGTCAAACCCCAATTGTGGTTTGTCCACGAAATAAGCCAATCACTTGAGGATCTTACACATGCAACAGCTCAATTGCCGCGGGTAACTTGCCGTGGTTAATATAAAAAGATTTGCAACAGGCTTTTGCCACGGGTAATTTACCATGACAAAAAACCTTTTACCACAACAACATATGTGGCAAAAACTTTTGCCACGACCGTATTTGTAACACCAAAAATCCGTTGCAAATCCGTGGTAAAAAGCTTTTTGCCGCGGATTTTCCCGAAATAAAAAGTCCCTTTTTGTAGTGACATGCCTCCAGAATTCGAGACACACAAGATGTTTCCAAAAATATCATGTCAATTGTTATTTTATTTATTTATTTATTTTCATTTCAGGCAATAGTGAGAGGTGTGAGGAGACAGGGACTTCAGGACTTGTGATTTTCATCATTTCATATTTCATTATCATGTATGGGAGAACATTCAAATATTGATTTTATAAATTATATCATTTAACTAAATCCATTTGGATATATATATATATATATGGGATAGAATGCACCTCAATATTATATTATTATTAACAGAAAAAGGATGTTGATTTCTTGGCTTAAGGTCATTGTCTATCCATGGAAAGTCACTCTATGAGTACCATGTTTAGGCCGTAGAATGCCGCTTTGCGGGGAAAACTTTAAGACTGAAAGTTGACAGTTCAAGGCTCCCTGCCACCAGCCATGGTATCAGAGCCTCTTCCTTGGAGTCCAGGAAAGAGTTAGACTATTATTTCATTCAAGTAGAGATAAGATTGAAGAGAAGACTTTAACACAAATGGAAAACACTTCTCCTCCTACAGCTTTAGCCCCTGTTCAACTCACTTCCTCTATTTCTCTTCCTCCCTTTATTAGAAGAACCTAGTCAGTAAAGATACAAAACCTTGTAGAATATACTCATATTCCAGATTCCGCTCAAATCCATGAAACTTCCCTACCTCTGTTAAACCCTTACACCATCTTCAAAAGAAATAAATCTATTACCAGGCAAGTTACCCATCTTGTCCGACAAAGATCCCCTCCAGTCAAAGAATACATCTAGTCAACAGCTCTTGACAACTGCCTCATTCCAGCCTCACCTGTTGAACAATATATTGATCTTGAAATTGGTCAGCCATTGATTGACCAATGGATCAAAGAAGGTTATTCCCACTTTCACTTTAGTGTCGTATGTATCATTCTTACCTTGCATGGAAGGAAAGGAATACTAATCACTACAACGGTTGTTCTGCTTAACACTATTTATAAACAATATGAGCATGCTATTATTGGTACATGTCTATCTACGCTTCATGTTGGTAGTATATCACTCACATACTACCCAACTTCAATATCACTTTAAGGGATGCCAATCTTCACAATTGTCTCAAAATACAACTCCAGATTCTAGGAGCCGACATGGTGCCCAACTCATACATGACCGGTCTTCACCACCAGATCGTTTATCGCCTACAAGATCATGCTTTAGATCTCCCTATCCTAGGCCACTCTGATGATACTATCTTCATCAAAGCAGAAAGAGAAGATGAGGTTCCTACCATCATCCAGATCCCCAAACAACTGCCAAAGGACAAATTAAAGGAGATTATGCCACTTGAATGGATAACCAACTATGAGAAGGCTTTCAATAATATCACTCCAGTAGTTTCTACAGAAACGGAGTATACCAAAGAACCAGATGGTTCTATCAAAACTATCTACAAACCACTTGTAGACCCAGATGCCTCATCTAGTTCCAGTACTCCTCCCATCTTCCAAGCCCTTATGATCAGTCTAGTTACCACGGAAGAAGACATCATCATCCATAGCTTTGAAGCTGATGGATCTGCGATCTACATAGATAAAATCAACGGTCATTTCATATGGGATATTGATCCAACTATGTGTGACGATGATTGCATATTCAGGACTTGTCTGAAAGATTATTAACCCCCTTGTAAAGGCATACGAAAACATCATCGACCCGATGACCCGAATAAACCTTGGATAGGTTTAAAACCGATCAAAAACAAACCTCTACCAATTTATGACAGAGCTTTGCAGATCTTGAGATCTGAAGGTCTTCTGCCTCCAGACCCAGAACCAGAACCTCTGATCCCTACTTTACCTCAACTAATTCCATGTTTCATGGCTTCCAACTATGACTAGGATTTCCCTCCCCTAGAACCATCTTCCAACCCAAAAAAGAACATATTTTCCTGACCTTTTATCCAATCCACTGAAGTCCTACCTGATGGATCTCTAAAACATCCTTCACAGGCTGAGCAAGTTCTTAACTGGCAAACCCATAATGCCAGAATCCAAATAGAGTTCTTAACTCTATTGATCAGAAGATTGATCGAGTCTCCCATCATGTCTCTCAACATGATCATAGCCTCCAACGAATGGATGTTGTTTTCAGATATTTACTCACTGATCTTCAATCTAAGATCCCCAAATTAGATGCTGATCTTCACAGATACATCCATCATGGATACTTCAGCCCTGAATTTGACAAAAAAAGAAAGAGAGATCAAACGACTCAGAGAACAGCTAGAACAATTGAACAAAGATCATTTCAGCACTGCACCACCTCTTTATGTGCCAAAACCCTACACTCAGACTTTGATGTCTCCTTCATCACCTTCTTACTCTCCTCCATACAAAGCTCCAGATGCTTCTCAGTACTTTAAATCCACCGGAGAACTTTTTCGAAAGTAACCTCCTCTCTCTCCTCCTAAGAAATCGACCAAAAGGTCCTCCAAAACTAGAAAAGACAAGCAACCAGCTTCAGACAAATACATACCTGCGCTGTACACTTCACGGCATTCTATCACATCTTTCGACTCGGAACCAGATTCTATTCCTACAAACTCTTCCCAGACCTCCTGGAATTCAATTTCTGACAACTCTCTCCCTAACCCTGATCTCGCTAATCTCACCCCAGTCTTCATGGCTTCAAGGACAGATCCTTAGCCATCTGCTCAAACCTACGACTCCCCTGATGATGCCTCCACCGGACCAACTCCATATGTGGAAGAACCACAAGAAAATATTCCTGGTCAACCACATAGTTCCAGACCAACTAATGGTCTCTGGTTCAACCTTGATGATTCCTCTCTAGAATCCTGGAGAAAAAAGATTTTAGAAATGAGTGCATGGCTTGATCTACAAATGGAAAAATCCGAACAGAATCTGGAAGATATTCTTAGATAATTTGTTTCCCGCTTCACAGGTTACAGGTTCTCTGAGAGACTGGTACCAAGCTCTTAGAGAATATCGACAATTACAATTTGTCAGAGCGCCTCACGCCTCTCAAGCTATGGGGTACATATTCAGAGAATTTCTTGGCGATCCCGACCATTTCTACAAATAAGTAAGACAAGAATTCTTTGATATGCGCTATTGATCTCTCCGAAAGAAAGATATTATGTTCCACTACAAACAGATGTCATGCAAGTACCACATCCTTAGTGGAATCAATGACCAAAGACTCAAGTAAGTCTATATGAATTCTCTTCCAGAAGAACTTCAAGATGAATTACAAAGAAAAATTGATGCTTCTAGCAGAACTCTCAATGACACTACTCTTGGTGAAATTCATATGTACTCCTTGGGTGCATTGGAGAAGTTTTGCGCTACACAAAAGGTCTTCTCGAAGATGATAAGAGAATGATGAAGATATGAATCCAGTTGTAAGTAACCATTGATTGCTTCACTTCTACAGAAAGTGTAGCCCCATTTCCATATCATTTTGAGTTCGGTTCTCAGGAAAAACCGAGTGTTTAATGGTTTTTTTTTAGGTTTTTACAGAAATTTTGATAGCAGGGGTGTTTTGGTTATAAAGGCAAAATCTGAGGGCTAAACGTGCAATTTTAGAAAGTTTGGGGTTTTGGGCATCAGAGCGTCGCGGTTGCACCGCGGTTGACGACAGTAGCGACAGAAATCTCATCAGAGCGCCATGGTTGTTGCCGCGGTTGGGCCAACAGCGGTAGTACGCCTGCTCGTCTTCTAGAAGAAATTTTGCCCCCTTTTTGCCCTATTTTTGGCTCCCTTATAAATACCTCTCTTTGGTATTTTCAAAGAAAACACTCTCTCCCAAAAATTTCACCAAGACTTCACCTTTACTCATTTCCTCTTACAACACCATCTCCATCCTTGAAAGCTTACCAAGATTCCACCACTCCCTAAAATCCAAACACATCTACCATTTCCATTTACCACATCCACCACCACTCCACCTTTTGGGCAAAAGAGAGTTGAAGAAGGATAGAAAGAGAAGAAGATTCAAAGAAGAAGAGGAAGCTCTCCATATAGTTTTCTCTAAACTCTTTCCTTTTTATTCTTTATTATAGTCATGTACTCATTATTGCATATTTGTTGTATGGCTACTATTTGTAATATGAGCTAAACTCTTAGTGCTAGGATTTGATGAAACCTCACCCTTGACTATATATTTATATGAATTGACTCTTGTTTATCTCTTATGTACAAATTGTAGTTTGTATGGGTATTTTAATGCACTTAAAGCTTTCAATTGATTGATTTCCTTTTGAATGAATTGTAGTGGTGTGTTATATACTAACCGGAGACGCACGCCACGTGTTCGATAAAATGCCATCTATGCATGTCTAGAAAAGTAGACCTACTTAGGCTAGCGTATAGGATTCATTTAGTACACCAATGCCCTTAATGAACTCATTCATATATTCCGGGTAATTGAAAGATAAGCTTGGGTTTGTTTTAGGTGTGACCTATTCTACTTGACCAAGATTGTGGGTTAATATTAGGGTGTATGAGTATATGAATTGCATGAGCATGTTTGGGGGTGAATAATCGAGTCTAGAATGGAAGTCAATATAGGGTGGGGTGTAGTCAAGTCCTAGCATGTTTCTCTCTATTATCATATTCAAATCCATTTTCGTGTTATTCCTTCATTGCATTAGCATTAGTTCTTAAATCAATTTAGTTTACTTTGTTTAATTTGAAATCCCTCATCATTGATTGTTTGAATAACAAATAGGCTAGTCAATTTCGGTAATCGGTCACTCAATCCCTATGGGAACGAACTTTACTCACTACCGTGCTACTCTCCGACCTCATCCTATTGTAAGTGTCACTAAAGAGACTAGCCAACCATCTTTGCAGATCAAGTGCAAATCCAAAGATACACGCACCTGCAAAACCAAGAAGAAGCATCATTTCAAATCCTCTAAGCCCAAACATAGGAAAAACAAATCGTTTAAGTATTACAAGAAGAAGTCCAAACGAGCATGGAACAAGTCCCAGAAATGCTTCATTTGTGGACAAAAAGGTCATTATGCGAATAAATGCCCCAACAAAAAGGTAAAGTCAGCCAAATTAGTTCATCAGATTGAACAACTTGCAGAAGACATTCCGTCTGATGCTGACATAGAATCCATCTTCTCTGAACAAGAGTGTGTTGATCAAAGCACGAGTTTTATGCTTCAAGACATAGACGCTACATCAGACTCAGAATACTCTGCCTACTCAAATGTTGATACAATCCAAGAATCCTATCAGGCTTCACATATTATTTCTCAGTCGGGACCTCAAGTCCAAATCCATATTCTTCCTGACAAATACTCCAAACCAATTGAGGTCATTGCCTACTTCGACACAGGATCTCATAACACCATGATGAATCCTAAGATCCTTTCTCCTGGTGCATGGAAACCCTATATCCGCTATTTTAAAGCAGCTGATGAAAAAATATTTACTACTAATCTGATTTCTAGAAACAAGATTTGTATTAAGATTTTCCCGTCTTATACTATTTGGGTCCGTGTTATTGGAATACCATTACCTGATAAAGATATCCTCATTGGATGGGATGTCTATTGCTAGTGCCAATCTCTCCGCCTTCTACCTACTGAGATCAGATTCAAAAGGGATTTCAAAGCATTCTCAAACATTCCCAAGATCTTCCCTTTATCTGAAATCTAACCATCATTCGACCAGATCCAACGAAAGCTTCTACACTTCTGCTCCAATAGTCATGCGGAATTCCACCATCCAAATCCATTGTGGAAAAACCCAGACTTCTTCATCAAGCTACCCTTCAAGCTCAATGAAGATGTTAACCCTACAAAGGCTACACATTTTGGCATGTCACCATCTGACCTTAAATTAGCAAATGAAGAATGTGATGTCTTGCTCCAACAAGGCCTCCTTGAGCCCACTTCCTCACCATGGGTGTGTCAAGCATTCTATGTTGAAAAACGCTCCGAACAACTCAGAGGAAAGAAAAGATTGGTCATTAACTATAAGCCTCTCAATCTTTTCCTCCAAAGTGACAAATTCCCTGTTCCTTGAACCAACATACTGTTTTCACAGCTTCCAAGAGCCAACATCTTCTCAAAGGAGCTTTTTTGGCAAATTGGTATCCATCCTAGTGATAGATACAAAATGACCTTCTGTCTTCCTAGTGCCCAGTATCAATGGACTGTCCTCCTTTTCGGCCTAAAGACAGCCCCTTCACTATTTCAAAAGGCCATCACTAGGATTTTTCATCCTATCCTCCATTCAGCCTTAATTTACATTGATGATATTCTTTTATTCTCTGCAGACGAGAATTCACACAACCAACTCCTTCATCATTTCCATGATTTAAAACATCGATACAGTATTATGCTCTCGGAAATGAAAAGTATGATTGGCTACAAAGAGATAGAATTCCTGGTTATGCACATTTCAAATGGCCAATACCGTCCTAGACCACACCTAGCTTTACAACTCCTTGATTTCCCTGACTCAAACCTAACACACAAACAAGTTCAACATTTCCTTGGAATTGTTAATTTTATCAAAGATTTCATCCTACGAGTCAGCCGTTACACTTCAAATATTCCATTTAAAGAAGAATCTTCCTCCATGGAGCACTCTGCACACTGATGCAATAATTCAACTTAAGAAAATAACACAGTCTCTGTCGGCTCTTACCATTCCATCCTTCGGCCAGCTTATCCTCCAGACTGATGCTAGTGACACATTTTGGGGTGTTGTCCTTATCGAAGAAAAAGATGGTCAAAAAAGATATTGTGGTCACGCCAGAGGTCAGTTCAAACCTGCTCAACAACATTATCACACTATCTACAAAGAGATTCTCACAGTTAAAAATGGAATCCAAAAGTTTGATTTCCACCTCAGGATAAGAAACTTTATTGTGGAAATAGACAATTCATTTTTTCCAAATATCCTCGAATTTCGCAATAAGATTCCACCTAATCCTCAACTGTTGAGACTCAAAGACTGGTTCTCCAGATATGATTTCACTGTTAAGCACGTGAAAAGACAACATAATATAATTGCAGACATGCTTTCTAGACCAAAACTAGTCCACCTCATTACATTATCTAGGCGAGTTCCATTAGTTCCCATAGCTACTTCAGCCTCCTCCTCCTCCTCAACTCTCTCGCCGTGTCTCACAGCTCTTACCAATCTAACCTTCCCTCCAGAGCTACTACAATCTCTCCCTCCAGATCAACAACCCACGCCTGATCAAATTCAAGACTTTGCAAAATCCTACCTTCTTGTCAATCTAGCACAACTCCAGAGTCAAGGATGTCGTCATAATCTTATCAACCCAACAAAACCTTTCCTTGACCCCTTTCTGATGCCCACATTTTATTATTTCACTCCTCAAGTTTTATGGTTTTTATGGTGTTTGTCAGTTCTCCATCATCATGCCATTGTTTTCCCTCTTCAGGCATTATATGGTCATCTACATGATCCGGCTCAACAACACTCCCTCATGTGGACATTCCTTCAATGGTTTGATTCCTTGTCGTATTGGAAAGATAAACTCACCAAACTCATGGGACAATATAATTTATGGAAGCTTGATCATGAAACAACCTCGTCTGTATCTTGCATCTGGATACTTCACAGGCCCTATCGCTATAATCCTCATAAAAACTTCTTTAGACATTTAACATGAGTTATGAATGGCACACCACCTTTGATTACCCACAGACATATCTCACTAAACTTCAGATACCCCTGTTAAACTTTCTTTGTGATACCAATAGTGTCTCTACAGATGAATACTTCATCCTCCCAGGAGTACCCAGAGACTCCTCACAAAGCTGGCATCCATTCCAAGATTCCTACTTGCAGGACTCACAAGACCCTATGGTCCTTGATATCCTGCCATGTTTTATTTGTGGAGCCCTCGATTCAGATGATGAAGACCACAATAATTGCAACCTGTCTAGCCCGTGATCTTATCCCATTTAGGATACAGTTCGTCTCCATGATTATAATAATTATGTGTGCTTTTATTATTGTGTGTGTCTCTTTCTACCACCTATCCTGACAGACTTTATGTTTGTAATCCTTATCCTTATCTTGTCAACCACGTGAATGGCAAAATTTCTGTACAATATTCTGATTGTATTCCCTCACTCCTCCTATATAAGGGAGAGTCTCTTCTGTAAAAAAGGCAATTGATCAAGATAATAAAAAATAAATGCTTTGTGTTACTCTTATGGCTTTCTAAATTTTCTCATCTTCTTCTTTAATATTTCTCTATAAGATGAACAACAGTCTGTAATATCTAAGTATGCTTTGTATTTGCCTCTAGATGAGGATCCTGCACATTAGAAAAAGGATGTTGATTTCTTGGCTTAAAGTCCTTGTCCATCCATGGAAAGTTACGTTGTGAGTACCCTGTTTAGGCCGTAGAGTGCCGCTTTGTGGGGAAAAATTTAAGACTGAAAGTTGACGGTTCAAGACTCCCTACCACCGGCCATGAACCGTCAACTTTCAGTCTAGCCATGAATTGTCAACTTTCAGTCTTAAAGTTTTCCCCATTTGTAGATCAAGCCATGCACTTATTTCTGAAATCTTTTTTCTCTAGGATTCTGGAGAGGAGTCATCAAGGTTGAACCAGGGACCATTAGTTGGTCTGGAACTATGTGGTTGACCAGGAACATTTTCTTGTGGTTCTTCCACATATGGAGTTGGTCCGGTGGAGGCATCATCAGGGGAGTCGTAGGTTTGAGCAAATGGCTAAGGATCTGTCCTTGAAGCCATGAAGATTGGGGTGAGATTAGCGAGATCAGGGTTAGGGAGAGAGTTGTCCGAAATTGTATTCTAGGAGGACTGGGAGGAGTTTGTAGGAATAGAATCTGGTTCCTAGTCGGAAGATGTGATAGAATGTCGTGAAGTGTACAGCGCAGGTCTGTATTTGTCTAAAGCTGGTTGCTTGTCTTTTCTGGTTTTAGAGAACCTTTTGGTTGATTTCTTAGGAGGAGAGAGAGGAGGGTACTTTTGAAAAAGTTCTCCGGTGGATTTAACGTACTGAGAAGCATATGGAGCTCTGTATGGAGGAGAGTAGGAAGGTGATGAAGGAAACATCAAAGTCTGAGTATAGGGTTTTGGCACATAAAGAGGTGGTGCAGTGCTGAAATGATCTCTGTTCAATTGTTCTAGCTGTTCTCTGAGTCGTTTGATCTCTCTTTCTTTTTTGTCAAATTTAGGGCCGAAGTATCCATGATGGATGTATCTGTGAAGATCAGCATCTAATTTGGAGATCTTAGACTGAAGATCAGTGAGTAAATCTCTGAAAACAGCATCCATTGGTTAGAGGCTATGATCATGTTGAGAGACATGATGGGAGACTCGATCAATCTTCTGATCAATAGAGTTAAGAACTCTATTTTGGATTCTGACATTATGGGTTTGCCAGTTGAGAACTTGCTCAGCCTGTGAAGGATGTTTTAGAGATCCATCAGGTAAGACTTCAGTGGATTGGATAAAAGGTCGGGAAAATCTGTTCTTTTCTGGGTTGGAAGATGGTTCTAGGGGAGGAAAATCCTGGTCATAGTTGGAAGCCATGAAACATGGAATCGGTTGAGGTAAAGTAGGGATCAGAGGTTCTGGTTCTGGGTCTGGAGGCAGAAGACTTTCAGATCTCAAGATCTGTAAAGCTCTGTCATAAATTGGTAGAGGTTTGTTTTTGATCGGTTTAAACGTATCCAAGGTTTATCCGGGTCATCAGGTCGATGATGTTTTTGTATGCCTTTACAAGGGGGTTGATAATCTTTCAGACAAATCCTGCATATGCAATCAGCGTCACACATAGTTGGATCAACATCCCATATGAAATGACCGTTGATTTTATCTGTGTAGATCGCAGATCCATCAGCTTCAAAGCTGTGGATGGGGATGTCTTCTTCCGTGGTAACTGGTCTGATCATAAGGGCTTGGAAGATGGGAGGAGTACTAGAACTAGAGAAGGCATCTAGGTCTACAAGTGGTTTGTAGATAGTTTTGATAGAACCATCTGATTCTTTGGTATACTCCGTATCTATAGCAACTACTAGAGTGATATTCTGGAAAGCCTTCTCATAGTTGGTTATCCATTCAAGTGGCATAATCTCCTTTAATTTGTCCTTGGGCAGTTGTTTGGGGATCTGGATGATGGTAGGAACCTCATCTTC
The DNA here is from genome assembly GCA_954870605.1 of Acer campestre. Classification (NCBI taxonomy): domain Eukaryota; kingdom Viridiplantae; phylum Streptophyta; class Magnoliopsida; order Sapindales; family Sapindaceae; genus Acer; species Acer campestre. Next base: position 20,232,272 of record OX940808.1, on the reverse strand, counting down.
TCTTTCTGTCTTGATGAAGATAGTATCACCAGAGTGGCCTGGGATAGGGAGATCTAAAGCATGATATGAATTTGGACCCGAAAAAATCCATATCCGATCTAAAAAAAAATTATGAATTCGGTGATTCTGAATCCGTATCCAAATATCCAAATCTGAAATCCAATTAAATCATAAATGCTGAATTTCGTAGTAAATATGATAATTTGACTACGCAAAAACAGAGCATATGGTACTCTAATCTAGAAATGACTTAATAGACTCACCCAATTAACAAAAGGTTTCCTGAGTTGTTCAAACAGTATTTACCGAGCGCACCTCTCAAATCTAATCGGAATATTTAAAATCTCTTTTTCACTATTGACTATACACTAGTGATTTTAAGAATGCATCTACTAACACCAATGTATTTTTCTCAATTTTGGGTTCAAAAAAATTAAACAAATAAACGAAGTTAGTTGCATTTAGTTCAAAGCATATCAAGGTTGTTACACGTTAGAAATTTGTCTACACTTCAAGACGCACACAAAATGTTTCATGAAATACATGTGGTCCCATGTATTTCAAAAACCCATCAATTGGGTCTCTTTGACCGGCTTTTTAACAATCAACCCTCACATAAACATCTAAATGACATTGTTACCCTTGACTTTAATAAAACGAGTTAAAAGTACAAGTTCGCCTTTAAACTTTTAATAATTTGACAACTTTAATCTAACTAACTTCTAGTAACAATTTGACACATGTCAGCATTTCTTTCTTTTTTAAAAAAAAAAACTTAAAATAATAAGATAAAGAAAATTGTAAAATTTATTTTTTAAAATATTAATAAAAATCTGAAATAGAGAATATAAATAAAATATGATTTCTTTATAGGATAAAAAAACAATTCAATTCAAAAAACAAAGAGGTGGATGACGGAGATCCATCTCGGGTCTCCATCGTGATGGAGACCTAGCGTGAGGGAGATCGTCTCTATCATGCGATGGAGACGGTCTCAATTGGTGATAGAGATCCCACGTCGAGATCTCAATGGAGATGGAGAATTGGAGATCTGCATTTTTTTTTTTTTTCAATTGTTTTTTGTAGTTTGATCACCACCATCCATATTTCAGATAAACCTTGGAGATCTATCTATCTATTTTTTAAAATAAAAAATGATAATTATATATATGTAAATATATATATATATAGATCTCTACCATCCATCCAAGATTTGAACGATGGAGATTTATATATTTTTTTCTTTTTGTATTTTAAAAATATTTAAAATTTGTTATTTTCTACTGTTTAGTGTTGACACGTGATATGTTTTTTGTTTAATGATAAAAATAAACTTTGGAACCGTTAAATTTGACTAGCGGTTAACTAACTAAGGGACCAAATTGATATGTTTACGTCTTTACGAAAACATAGGGACCACGGTTGCAAATAAAGAAAAGAGAGTTAAAAATTAGATATTTCTTGAAATTCCAGGGATTAAATCAGATGTGTTAATTAAATCTATGATAATTACAAAATTATCCTTTTCAAACCATCTTATATTTTTTATACAAATAAAATCAACGTTTTACCCCAATGTAATCTCAACAATTACAAAATTACCTTTCTCCATCTATTTTAAATATTAATATCAGCCAACAAATCCAGACCACCGCTCACCTCCCCTCACCAACTCTCATTGCACCGGCAGCCGCATTTGCCATATCGCCGTATCCACGGCCTATATCACCTTCCTCACCCACCCTAAAAGACTTCACCTTTCGTTCTAATTAATTAAGAAAAAACAACCACAATATTAATGATCACCCCTTAATTCGTCGCTGTCGTTTACAAGATCCACGCCGATGCCGGCGCATGCTCCATCCGGAGGCGGCGTCTCTTTCACCCATCTCCTTCCAACGTAATGGGATCCTATGAGGAGAATAAAGGTGGATATTTTTTAAGTTTTTGTTTTTGTTGTTTTTATGATTCAGTTGATTGATGTTGCGGTGTTAGTTTGTACTTGGTTGTTGTCATAACGATATTATGTGTTTTTCTTTAAGGAAAATATGAAGAATTCTTTATTATTGGAATGGTTGGTTATGGGAATGTTACTTCCGGTAAATTTTCATCCTTATATTTTCTTCCGCTTTCACTTATTTTCTGTCACTTCCCCTGAAATCAATACTATCTAGTGTTTTAGCTCATCACTTGTACATGCATTGTGTGAAAATTATTTGTTTTTGGTAGTTAACATGTAAAAGTTTCAACAAAATGTCAAAGATTTTGGTTTAGCATTATAAAAGTTAAGATTATGTGAGTAGTTAGTACTTAGTGCTATAATTAAAAAAAATAAAATAAAAAATAAAAAATAAAAAAATAATAATAATAAAAATGACATCGAAAATGCTAATAAGATATTCAAAGATGCCATTTCCATTTCCATTTCCATAGTTACTAGTTAGTACGTCACAAAGTGAAATCTAGCTTTTTCTGAAATTCGTCCACATTTATAGTTATTGACATGAGTGAAAGAAAATGTGATGATTGGGTAAATGTATATAGAGAGAAAGAGGAGTTTATTAATTTTATATATATATAGAGAGAGATTGTTTTTTTAAGAGATTGTTGTAAATTTTGGGTTTGTTTTGTGTTCACACTTCACACTCCTATGCAAACCTTTACTCTAATTTTCATGATCTTGTCAAATTTTGTATGATGTGGCAGTGGTGGTGATAGTGGTGTAGGATTTCTAAAGAGATGCTTGTAAAATTTGGGTTTATTTTTTTAGTTCTCACTCCTATCCAAATCTTCACTCTAATTTTCATGATCTTGTCAAATTTTATATGATATGACGGTGGTAGAAATGTAATGACATGTTTAAGTTATACTTAGTTTATTTCATCAATTTCCTTGATTATACTTAGCTTCTCTGGTGTCATGTTTATTTCATCAATTTCATAGATTTCATTCTATCTAATATATATACTTAGCTTATTATTGAGCCCATGCAGCACAACAAAGGTACATCTTATTATTTTTATTATTGATTAGTATTTATGGATAATAATAGGAAACTCAACTAATTTGGCTTAAAATATTGATGACCCTGCAGTGTGAATGATTTTTGATTCGGTGGAGAACTTATCACTTATTTAAATACTATAAAATGTATGTAAATAAAATTGGATTTGAAATTATTAAGAGAACTTGGAACAAATATGAGTCATATGACTGAGTTGAAATATGTTAATTTTGATCAGACACTAAAACAGAGTAGTCGATGGTAGTTTGATCCCTTCAATTTTTTTTTTTTGCTTTGAAAATTGAGAGAGAAATGAGACGAAAACAAATGCATGTACTAACAACAATGTATAATATGTGGAAATAAGGCCGGGGAAATAGCACTCTTTTAAATTAAGTTTAAATGAGACTAATAGGCTTATCATATGTTGTCTTCTTTCTGCTCACGAAAAATATGACTCAAAAATAGAAATCGAATCTGTAATATGTTCAAATGGTAAGTATATATATTTGATAGAATGCAGTCAATGCACCTCAATGTTATTAATAGAAAATTAAACGAAATTAAGAAAAAAGAAACAGAAATTGGACAGGAAAATGTACATATCATCCAAAAATAAAAATTTGAATTCGGTCTAATTCAGTATCCTAAGCCGAAATCCAATTAAATCACAAATACTGTTTTACAAGGGGAAAATATGTACTTCAAATGATACAATCCAAAAACAATATAATTGAATCCTCACATCTCACCTCCATACTTTTGGTTCTTGACAACCTCATAACAATCAGCAATAATATATCTAACATTAGGAAGTCCTAAAAGAGACGGAACAATGTTCCCATTTTAAACATAAATCACAAAAATTAAAATTTATTAGCATATATGCCTTTAAGTTTTTGAGAAACTTTTTTGGGCAAATAAGAGAAAGCGGAAGAAAATGTAAGGATGAAAATTTACCGGAAGTAACATTCCCATAACCGACCATTCCAATAATAAAGAATTCTTCATATTTTCCTAAAAAAGAAACACATAGTATCGGTTAACACAATAAATAAGTACAAACTAACACAGCAAAAAAATAAAAATAAATAAATAAATAAATAAAAAACCTTTATTCTCCTCATAGGATCCCATTGTTTTAGAAGGAGATGGGTGAAAGAGACGACAGTGACGAAAGGGGTAATATCTTTGTGTTAGCCTGGTTGGTTCTTAATCAGAACAAAAGGTGAAGTCTTTTAGGGTGGGTGAGGAAGGTGATATCGGCCGTGGAGACGGCGGCTGCCGGGGTAATGAGAAGTGGTGAGGGAGAGAAAATGAGAAATCAGAGCCTCAGAGGTGAGAGGTGGTCTGGACTCTGGATTGTTAACAGGCTGATATTAACATTTTAAATAGATGGAGAAATGGCTAATTTTGTAATTGTAGAGATTACATGGGGATAAAAAGTAGATTTTATTTGGATAAAAAATTATAGATTGTTTGAAAAGGATAATTTTGTAATTATAATAGATTTGATTGACACATCTGATTTTTTTTGGAGATTATCAATTTAGCTCCTGGATTTTCATGAATTATATAATTTTTAACTGTCATTCCGCTTTTTACGCCAATGGTTCCAATGTTTTCGTAAACACATTGATTTGGTCACTTAGTTAGTCAACCGCAGATTTAATGGTTTCAAATGTTATTTTTAAGTTTAAACAAACAACATGCAACGTGTCAACACTAAAAGATAGAAAACAAAAGTTTTAAAGTTTTAAAGTTTTATAAAATACAAAAACAAAAAGTTCTAAATCCACACCGTCCAAATCATAGATGGACGGTGAAGATCTATTTATATATATATATATAATATTATTTTTAAAAACAGTTGATAGATCTCCACTATCATCTCAGATATGGAAAGAAATCAAGGAGGTGGAGATCCATGTAGGTGGCGTTTGGTTAAATGGCGGAATGGTAATCGGAATGGGAATGGGAATGGGAATTGGAATGGAATAGAATGGAAAGCTGATTTCTTTGTTTGGTTGGAACTTTAGAATTAGCATCTGAATCAGTATTATTTTGTTTGGTTAACAACTGAATGGAATGGAATTAACTGTATTTTGACCAAAATACCCCTAATTATAAAACATTCATAATAACATGATATATTATGGATAATAATAATAATAAAACATAAAAGTATATATAATATTATATATATTATTATAATATAACATATTATATATAAAATATATATTGTAATAAAATAATATATATTACATAATAATATATATAATATAAATATTATTATATATATTTTAATATATGTTTATATATAATATAATATATATTATTTATTAGTAATATTAATATTTTTAATATTAATATTATTATATATTATATAATACGAATAATATATATTATATATTATATATAATATATATTTTGGATAATAATAAAAATAAAATATAAAAGTATATATTATATATATATATTATTATATTAAATAATATATAATATTATATTATATTATATATTATTATTATTATTATATTAAATAATATATAATTTACTTTTATATTTTATTATTATTATCCAAAATATGCATTATAATATAATATAATATATAATGATAATATATTATTTTTGGAAAAGAGGGTATTTTTGGAATGTAGTTTGTGCATATGAGGGCTTTTGTGGAATAATTTTTTTACATTGGAATGGAATGGGCATTCCATTGGTTTTTTGATGGAATGCCCATTCCATTGAATTTTAACCAACCAAACATATAGAATGAATTCCATTCCTTTCCATTCTTTTCCATTCCAACCAACCAAACACCACGTTAGATCTCCAATTCACCATCTCCATGGAGATCTCGGCCTGGGATCTCCATTGGGCTAGGTCTCCATCACAATGGAGACTAGAGATGGATCTCCACCATCTACCTGCTTGAATTGATTTTTTTTTTTTCTTTCCATTTTCTTGTAAACAAAATCATATTTTATTTATTTTCTCTATTAAGATCTTCATCAATTTTTTTTGAAAAAAAACTAAATTTTACAAGTTTATTTTATTTTATTATCTTAAGTTTTTTTTTTTTTTTTTTAAAGAAATACTGACAAGTGTCAAATTGTTACCGTAAGTTAGTTAGATTAAAGTTGTCGAATTATTAAAAATTTAAATGCAAACTTGTACTTTTAACTCGTTTTATTAAAGTCAATAGTAATAATGTCATTTGGATTTTTCTATGAAGGCTGACCATTAAAATGCTGGTCAAAGAGACCAATTGATGGGTTACGAAAACATAGAGATCACAGGTATTAAATGAAAAGACAATAAAAAAAACAGATAATCCGTAAAAATCTAAGGATTAAATTGATAATCTCCCTTAAGAAAAAATTCAAAAAAAAAAAAAAAAAAAAAAAAGTTCATGGCAACTGCACAACAGATTTTTTGGAAACATTTTGTGTGCATGTGTGTGTGTCTTGAAGTGTATAGTCAATATTCTAACAACCTCGATATGCTTTGAACAGGTTCAGATATGATACTATTTTTAGAGCAAAAATTGGTTTTGCTTTGACTGTACATACATGCCACTATGCCAGTACCATGGTCCCAAATGCAGCAGACTAACTGTGTTTCTATCCAAATATATATTCCAATTGGATTTAGTTAAATGATATAATTTATAAAATCAAGTTTTGACTGTTCTCTCATTATTTGACTGTTAATAATTTATAAAATTTGACTGTTCTCTCAAATTTTCTGATAATGAAATATGAAAATCACAGGTTCATGTCTCCTCACACAGCTCACTATTGCCTGCAAAAGAAAAAAAAAAGCTGACAAGGCATTTTTTGGAAACAATTTTTTGTGTCTTGAATTCTGGAGACAAGATGCTGACAATAGTACAAATAGTACAAATTTGACTAAAAGATTCAAGTATGCTTTGAACATAGTACAAATAGGCCTACCATTTTTTACTAACGTTTCTTGTGAGCGTAGAAGAAGACTAAACATGTAAAAATTTGCTGTGTTAGTACATGCGAGTATTGAATAAACAAATTAATAAAACTCACACAAATATGTTTAAAAGAAATGACTGAAATTTGCAGTGTTCAAAAATTTTAGCTAACAAATCTATGTTGTGTGTATACTCATTTACATCAACTAGAACTAACATATATTGTATGAAACATTGAATCTTTTAGTCCATCATCAGTTATTGCTATAGCTGATCAGCAATCATGTTAGAATTAAACTCATTTGCACTTGAGCACTGTTTGCTTTGACTGGGACTCCAAAACCTGTGAAATGTATGATAATGGTTCTTTCACATTATTGATCGAGGCAATGGAGATTATGTTTCTTCGGCATTTTTGATCGAGGCATTGATGATTACTTTTGGAACTCGGAGAGTGAGGTGTACATTTTGAATTTTGAAATGATACTTAAGGCCTCACAGTTTTGTACGCAGCATAAGGCAGTAATAGAGGGATGAAGATTCTATATATGGGAAAGTTGATTAACGGGTTCATCTCATAAGCTTTAATGAGAGCCCTGTAATTCTGTGAAAAGAACAACCAATTTAAAAATGAGAGAATTATGAGTGAAATATAATCAAGTATTGTGAGACATACATCTCTAATTTGGTTCCTAAGAAGCCTAAGCAATGAAAAGAAAGTTTTCACTTATCTTCTGGTCGGCCATGATTTCCTAGAACTATATATGCATCAACAATCTATATAGTTTATGTTTAATTAAAAAAATATTTTATGTTTGAGATGATGTGGCAAGGGTATATTTGGCTTTCTAAAGGTCAAGGTTAGTCAACTGTTAAAGATAACAGATTGACTTGGTGGAAAGGGGAGTTTATGTTAATATTATGTTTCTTTTTAAAATCTTACTATATTTACTAAACTAAGGGTAAGTTAGTGCAATTAACCCTTCTGATTTGTGAATGTAACCGGGTAAAGGTTTGTAGTGTTTTTAATTTTCCTTTTTTTTTCAACCGTTAGATTATCTTTTTCTTAATCCAACAGTTGATCTTATTTTAGGAGCTGAGTTTGTATCATACAAACTAAGGATGGGCACCCAAACCGTCAAACCGATCAACCCGCCCAAACCAAACCAATTTAAGCGGGTTGGTTTGGTTTCGTTAAATAAAATAAACCAATTGGGTTGTTTTTTAGCAACCCAATTGGTTTGGGTTGGTTTGTGGGTTGTGTTTTATCAAACCGTATAACCCAACCTAAACAATTACATACTTAAATATATATATTATTAATTAAATTATCGGACAAAAGAAATAAAAACTAAAGTTAACCCCAATGCAACAAGAAGTGAACTTCAAAACTTCAAAATGGTTGCTTGGATGGTGGTAGATATTATTAATTTAGAAGCTTAAACGATTTAGTTTTATTTTATAAGTTTTAAGCGTTCTACACTTGAGGATTTTTTATTTTATTTTTTTGGCTTAAAGATTGTTATGCACTTGAGTTAAATTTAGGTTTATAAATCAGTATTATTGTTTATTTTAGTGATAATTAGTTTAACTACTTATATTGATAATTGGATATTATTAAATTTATTCAAATAAAAAGTAATGTAATTATTTTTTTAAACCGTTAAACCAAACAGAACCAAACCGATTTTTATCGGTTTGGTTTGGTTTGATTTTATCTCATAAATGGTTTGGTTTGGTTTGGATTGTAAAAAATTAAACCAATTTTATAATGGATTGGTTTAGGTATAGTCAAACCCAACTCAAACCAACCCATGCCCACCCAAACCATTTCCCCCGTTAGTACAGTAGCATGACCCAAAAAAGAAAAGAGTTGAACAGTGTGACATATGTTGTCAATTACTTCAACAAAAAAAAAAAAAAAACACAGAAAACAATAAAATAGTGTTTTCACTTACAAAGACAAAAGTAAAATCATTTTTTTTTTCTTCAAATTTTCAAAACAAAAACAGGTGACAGACAACGTTTTGATGTTTTGTTAAGCGTGAAAATGCAAAAACAGGTTTTAATAACCTTACCAAACGCTACCCTCGGAAATAGGGTAATTATCATTCTCCCACCTATAGTTTGCTGTATTCTCTATTTTCTCCCCTCTAGTTTTAAAATTCTTCAATTTCCCCCCTTTATGCCTATTTTTATAAGATGAAATTGGTTGTATTTGTGCATGAGAGGGGGGAATTTAGAGAATTTTAAAACTAAAAGGAGAAAAATGGAGAATATGGCAAACTATAGGGGAGAGAATAATAATTTCCCCTCGTAAATATATCAATTTAGTTCATCTAACTAGTTTATAAAGGTCAAACCTCATAGAAAAGGCTGAATGACTTTTACCGTTGCCTTCCATTTGACACTTTGGAAGTACTAAGTTGCTCTTAAAAATTTAAACAATTACAATTACAAAATCTGATGTCTGTTACCAAATTTTAAAATAAAAACTATTAAAATTAAAAAAACTAGTTATATGCTAATGACAGTCTGAATTGCATCGGGTTAGATTAACAACTTCAAATTGGAAGAGAAATAACAAAATTACTCTTCCCAATTCTACAATAAAATTATCATTTTGAACCAACTAAACTAAAATAATGAAATATAAAACAATGTACAATTCTAGTGATAGTTGATGAAGCATGATCATTTGGTACATATGGTTGTATTTTTTTTTTTTTTTAACCGGCAAAAACTTTATTCAAAACGAGCCACAAAGGCCAAACAAAGAAAAGGGAATCAAACCCACAAATGCCCACCAACCACAACAAAACACGCCTTATAAAAGCCAAACAAACCAACTAAAACACTCCACAAAATAACAGGCAAAACAGCGCAACTGCCAACAAGAAACTAGCAAATGCAAATTTCTCCGATCATGCTTGACCCCCTCTTTTGCAGCACTAGCTTGAAGAGCTACAACAGTTATCCACATACATATGGTGTTATGGACTATATATCATCATACCTGTGGAATACATTTCTCAAAATCCAACAATAAGATGAAATGATACATGCATCAATGAAACAAAACCATCGCTTACGCCAATACGAGTTCAACCAAAGAATCAATACAAACGCCATTATTGTTGTCACATAGGCTGCAAAAAGGCTCCAGTAGAACGACACCATGTCAATAGCAGATTCTTCTTCTTCTTCTTCTTCTTCTCCAGCACCGGATGATGTTGATGGTGGTGTTGTTGGCTCACTGCTGCCACAACTCCTCTTGATTTGTGGACCACAAAGGCCAGGATTACCTCCATAACTGCTCTCAACAAAGGTTCCAAATTGCCTTGTGTCAGGGACTGGACCAGACATGTTGTTGAAGGATACATTGAAGGTGCCTAAGCTGTTTAGTTGAGTCAATTGAGGAGGAATTCGGCCGCTTAACTTGTTGTGGGAAAGATCGAGACTCTCAATGTTGGTGAGATTTGAAAAGCTCTCTGGTATAGATCCTGACAAGGAATTGCGTGACAAATTCATTGCAATGATTTGTTGAAGATTTCCAATATCTGTGGGGATGTCACCTGTTAATTCATTGCTTGACAAATCTATCCCTAACATATAGCCAAGAATGCTACCCCTGTATGATTCATATCTATTCTTTGATACAAAGCCTATTTCTGTTTCTGGAGTACTAGACTCTACAGTAGAGTTTACTTGCTCGAATGCAAGAGTAAAGTTGTAGGAAGCAACAGGGTAGCGTATTCTCAAATCAAACGTTCCAATTGTGCACCACCTATTCACACTAAACGGTCCAATTCCAAGAGTGAAACCATAAGAGAGGTATTTGTCCCCTATGCTGAAAGTTGACCATTCCCCGATTTCCCAATCGAAATTTCCTCCTACCCATGTCGAGATATTAGTAAAGCATGAAGGTATTGTGCCATTAAATTTGTTACGTGAAAGATCCAAAATTCTCAGATAATTAAATTTGCACAACTCATGAGGAATAGTCCCCTCCAGATGGTTCCCTCCTAGAAGAAGAAATTCTAGACTTCCAGGCTCATCAATTGGAATCGGAATACTTCCAGAGAATTCATTATCTCTCAAATCAAGCATCAATGGACAAGAGCTTCCGAGAAATGCATTTGGGATTGATCCATTGAGAGCGTTCTTTTGCAGGTAGAGTTTCTTCACTGATGAGGAAAGATTGAAGGATGACGCCATTGATCCAGACAACCAATTTTCTGAAATGTCTAAAATGCGAAGATGTCCTAGATTGCTCAGCTGAACGGGAACACCACCTTCCAAATGATTATTTGACAATAAAATGTAAATGAGGTATGAGAAATTACCAATCCAATCAGGAATTTGACCAGAGAAACTATTGCTTGACAAATCTAATACGTTTAAAAATCTGGCCTTCCAAAGTCCATTTTGAATCTTTCCACCGAACTGATTATTGCCTAAAAATAACAATTGTAATTGAGTCATGTTCATAAACTGTGGAAAAATTTCCCCACGAAAATTGTTATTTGACAGTTTCAACAACCTTAATGAGGAGCAACCAGAGACAAACGCTTTTGGTAACTCTCCTGAGAAATTGTTGCTAGACAAATCTAGTATATAGAGGCTTGTCATTTCACCCATGGACCAAGGAATATAACCTTCAAAACTATTTTTTGACAAGTTTAGATGCTCCAATCTCAGAAGGATCACACCGATATTCATCGGAAGCTGGCCGGTCAGATTGTTGTTGGAAATTCTTAGGTCAAGCAGATCATGTGTGGAGTTGGGTAGTTGGAGAATTCCTGACAAGGAGTTGTTGATCAAATACATAAATTGTAGTCTTGTGTTGTTGTGTAAAAGCCAAGTGGGGAACATTCCACCCAACTTATTATGAGAGAGGTCAATGAACTCTAAGTTGTGTTGGTTCATGAGAAAGCTAGGAATGCCATGTAACATACTAAAGTTGTTGTCATGAAGAGACAAATATTCAAGGGATGTCAAGAGGTTAAGGGAAGGTATGTTCCCTGTTAATTGATTGGATGATAGATCGAGAGCTCGGAGAATTGTCAAGTTGTTGACACATGGGGGAAGATGACCTTCAAAATTATTCTCACTGAGATCCAACTCAATAAGATTCTTCAACTTGCATATTCCTGAGATTAAAACAAAAATGGAGGAATTGAAATTAAAAGTGCAAAAAAATCAGAATATGGAGATGCATCTGATAAAAGATTAATACAACTATTTAGCATAACTAGGTTTGGTGTAATGCTAAAATTAATGGAGGTTTATTGCAAATTTTTAAACAACATACAAGAGTATAGATGAAATTTAACCTGTAAATATTAACTTTAAACATGGTATTCAAATTTTAGTATTAAATTTGAAGTCATTGGTTTTTATTTATAAAGTATTCACAAAATTGTTAGAATGAAAACAGGTACATCATTGGAAATCTGGTAAAAAAAAATAAAAAATAAAAAATAAAAAATTACAATTAAAAGCGAGCCACTTAGTTAAGGAAATAAGAAATTTAGTTGAAGGTTCTTCAACTCCAATATTCCTAAAAATTCAATCAATAGTACTAACATGAGTTTTATAGGACATAATTTTGGAAAGCTTTCAAATTAATACACTTTTCTCATAATCATGATATTAATTACCTAACTCTTGTAGAGAGCCAATCATTCCATTATAACGTAGATCCAAGAATTTCAAGTTTCTCAAATTTGCCAGTCGTAGAGAGCCACTTATTCTATTAAAACTTAGATCCAAGAATTCCAAATTTTTCAAATTCGCTAATCCTGCACATGTAGAAAATAGTTTTGAGACTCAAGAACAAGAAAGAAAGAAAGAATGCTAATGAATGAATGGCTGCTATAGTTGTACATATTGTATATTATATTCAGAATTCAATGAAAGCATGTCAGTGTCTCAATTACTAATAAGTAGAAAACAACTGCTTGAATATTACCTAACTCTTGTAGAGAGACATTTATTGAATTACCACTCATATCCAAGCATTCCAAGTTTCTCAAATTTCCTAATCCTCCACCTAGGAAAAAAAATAAAAAAAAATAAGATTTGAAAAATAGACAATAAATAATTAATAAATATAAGATTTTGTGGAAATTAACATATCTTTTGTTGGGATGAACTCTTGAAGATTACTCCGTTTAAGGATCAAAGTTGTCAACGAAGTTATTGCAGTAAGATATGATAAAATATTGCCGTTGAAGTTATTATAACCGAGATTTAAGATTTTTAGTTGTTTCAAATGATGAGCTGCAATATCATTATCAAAATAATAGTCATTCATTCTTTAGAAAGGACATAATTACTTAAATCAAATCCAAATTAGAGTAGTTTGTTTGACAATGAAAAAGTAAAGTAAAATTTCATTAGTAAGCATGTCTGTGAGCACTACTTTGTGTAAATTAGCTAGGATGGAGCATTCATCTGCTTCACATACATATATAATCCATCTCTGATGGTTAATTAATCTAGTCAAGACTAATTTGACAGGTCCTCTCACAGGATGTCCAAATTTCAATTCATAATATCAATGAAATGCATGTAATTAACATTTAATATTACATGAGTGAAAGATGGAGATAACTTACCTCTACTGTCGACCCACTCTTCAAAAGAATTGCCAGATAAGTTAAGGATTTGAAGTTGTTCAAAAGGTTGAAACAAGGAAAAGTTGAGAATTGTAGTACTCTTATATAAAATACTAGAGAGTGAGAGATTCATCACTCGGCCTGTGGTGATGTTGCACTCAACTCGATACCAATCGCAACAATCAGAAACTCTATCATCAACCCATGACTCAACTGTACGATTGTGGTCATTATCATCAACAACCCATGATGGAACCGTTGCGTTTATGATGAATGGCTTGATTGCCAAGAGAGCAATCCTCTCTTTTTCCAAGCAAGCTTTGTTTCCATGGATTTGAAGTGCTAAAGCTACCACAATCAACATACACAGCTTAGTACTGAACAACCTCTCCATGTTCATTGATCTGCAATTGAAACTACTCTACTGATCTATTTAAACAAGTATACTGTATATATACCGGGGTCGGGGGTCCCCTTCACTGCACCGCTTTACCATGGCCTTGACACCGCGTAATTAGATTTGAAGAGTTTGTTGAATTTTAAAAATCAACGTTTGATAGTGTACCGTGTATGTCATGGACAAAACTTCTTTCTTTTTCTTTCCTTTTGACAGTGAATTTTAACATCTTTCCGACATTTGTTAGTGCAGGTCCATTGAAGTCTCCGCGAAAATGTGATAAAGCGTTTTCAACGGAGATTGAAACACCCGGACCCACTTTGCAATCTTTCATGGGCTCACTTTGCTTTTCTTTTCTTTTTTTTCTTTTTGACACTGGCCAACTTTGCTTTTTGAGCGAGCTTGGAACTGCCCGATTACCCAAGCCATGGCTTTTCTATTCATTATATTATTTAATTATAATTCTTATTTTGTTGGTTACTAGCGTTTGATATACCCCAGTAATATAGTATTTTTAAGGACTGCATCCACTCTTTAGTTCGATGATATACAACCTCCTTCCACATTTTTAACAAAGAATAATGCTTGGTACTGATCATCTAGTACCTAAAATACTGAACTCATCAATGAGAGTGTAGCACGTGGTATTTTTTCTTTTACTTTGTATATTTATCTCACAAATTGGGCTGCGTGTTATACTCTTATTGATAGGGTCAATATTTTAGTTACTAATCGGTTAGTACTCAAACATTATTCTTTAACAAATAGCATTTCATCATGCGTCTTTATCCGCATATTTGAGTAAATAGAAATATACCGATCAAAAACAAAAAAAAGTAAAGAGAATATAGTTGAATTTTAAATTTTTTAAATATGATATAGTTGTTCCCAAAAAGTAATTTGTATAATACCACTGTGTTTTTGTGAGTACAGTAGCCAATCCCTCATAGCAAATGTTGATGAAAATGGTACGATAAATAATTAAGAATGGCATGTCATCACCATTTATATATGTTGCCTTGTCAAGAATCAAGATCATTATCATTTCGATTTTTCTTGAATCTCAGAGTCTGTTGACTCTAGAGTACTGGTTGATTGATTCTCATTTATGTTCTGTAAACAAAAATAATTCACTCTTGATTATATTATTTTTGTTTGGTTGTAATCATTGTAGTCTGTAGACTAGGGTTCGTGTTTTTCATTTATTTTAACATGTGAAAACATGAAGCAGCAAATACGTTTGGTTTATATAAGTGTTTTCATATTATCTTCCATGGTAAACGTAACTATAAAACCGTGTAAACTGTATAAACGTGAAAAATGATGTTTTAGTATTTTCTCAAAAATATCTTCATGTGAAATCATAAGTCAAAGTCTTCACGAGTCAATAAAACATCTTTCTTTTTCTTTTCTTTTTTACAGTGAATTTTAACATCTTTCAAAACATCTTTCCGACATTTGGTAGTGTAGGTTCATTGAAGTCTCAACGAAAATGTGATAAAGAGTCTTCAAAGCAAATTGAAACACTTTGTATTCTCTCATGGGCCCACTTTGCTTTTTTTTTTTTTTTTTCTTTTTCTTTTGACACTGGCCCACTTTGCTTTATGTGAGATTGTGAGGGCATATCGTTGAATATCGTTGAATTTTAAAATTTTAAAATTCGCATGCAGATTTTTTTCTTTATTGGCTCTGAAAATTACACCCCACACCCACAGTCCATACAATATAATTTTCAAACTCATAAATAACAAAGTGAACACAAAATATAAAAGGAGCATCCTCTCATATAGTCATAGTAAGGGCTTGGCTATTGTATCCCCATAGGCCATAGGTATGATAGCACCGACTATTGGATACAACTCAAGGTTGATTTCAGAAAACAACTTCTATATCTGGGAACCATTTTATCTTTAATTTCAATGATAGAGTTGTTCCCGAAAAGTAAAGGTCTATCTTGCAACTGTTTTTAATCCGTTTTCATTTTTATTTTCTAAAAATGATTTCGAAATCGTATTCGTTAACCGTTTTTCATTTTATTTTTAAAAAATAAAAACAAAATGAAAAATAAAACCCGTGTTAAAATAAAAAATTTTAAAAACATCTGATATTTTCTGAATTTGAAAAACAAATGGAAAAACAAAATAAATAAATAAATAAAAAGTCATTCACTTTCGAGTTTCGATAGACTACTCGACTCTAAGGTATGTCTTCTTCTTCTTCTTCTCCTTCTGCGTATCTCCTTCTTCTCCTTCTGCAGAAATTAAAGCAATTCAATAGAAATTAAATCAATTCGCGTTGATTTTTTGTTTTTTTGTTTTTGGTATATCTGGAAACACACTGGTGAAGCTCGAGGCGAGGGCGTTTTATGATGACAGAGGGATTTCTGTAGTGCTGCTTGATGCGTTCATGAGGTATTCGAATATTTATAATTCAGTTTTGGAGTTTATACAACTTTCTTTTGATTTTACAAGTTCAAAATCGTTTGTTTTGAAGAAGGAAGTGAAATTAGAGCATTTTAAGTAGACTGTAGTGTGGTCGAATATGTTTTTTTAACTACTACAGTAGTAGAAACTAGAATGAAACAAGTGATAAGATTTTAGGTGGGTTCATGATTATATTGTGAAATTAGAGCTTTGTAATTGTGGCATTTTAGTTTACGTTAAGTTAATTGAAAGATCGCAAGTTGAACCACTTCTAGTGTTTGTGTCTAGGGTTGCTTGAATTGACCAGGCATTGATATAGATCAATTAAGTATAATTTTGTCTAGTGTGATCTTGTAAGATGCAGAGTAATTGAATGCTGGGTGTGCTGGCTTGAAAGGCCTAGCAGTTGGTTGTTTGATATTGGTGTAGTGGTATCCGTACTAATGTGATTCCATTTAACCAAAAGTGTCTTTTGGCGGTTGGCATGCTAACTTTATACAAGTTCAATAAAGGGCAGCTACGAAATGAGATTGAAGATTGAATTTTTTCATTGGCAATGAACCATTCGTGTTAGTTTCATTGAAGACCAATAATTTTCTCACTTTGATCTAACCATGCCAATTGGCATGGTTTTAATTCATTGGATGTGGCAAGAGGTGATCTGAGGGTATCCTTGTTACGATTGGCAAGTGGCTACTCTTTTTAAAGCTTGGCATTTTTTAGCTTTGAGTTTTCTAAGTTTGCTGTTGTGCATTTTTCCATTGACCAATCAAATCCGACATACTTGGTAAGTGTGAAGTGCTACACTTACCAAGTATGTAAACAAGTACGGTTTTTAACAAGTAGAGTGAGGTTGAAATTTAGGAACTTAGTACTGCATATAACAGTTGAATTTTAAATTTATGAACACTAATGTAACTTTTACACCATGAGTTTGAAGGTACTGCCTATTATAGTATTATGGAGTTAAGTAGTTAACAGCTTTAATTCTAGCTAGTGTTGGCTATACATTTTTTTTCCCTTTTTTTAGATGACAATGGGTTAGAGAAGAAGATTTGGCAAAGGATTTGAAACTACATTCCAAGCAACTTCATAGGACTGCGTTTTTTTGAAGAAGAAAATCTTAGTCACTCAGGATCATAGGAAAGAGGTCAGTTTGTATTAGAGTTCAATCATTTTCCCTAGCTGCTTGTTAATTGTCACTGGTTTGTTACATTTGCAAGGTGCATGCAAATTTGTGTCGATCTGGTTTCTAAAACTCATTCATGTCTAAAGAATCTTCATAAAAGCTTCCTAAAGCAGTATACGTTGTGTATGGAGTTCCGAGTTGATAATAATATTATGTTTAACTTTGGCTTGTAAAAATTACGAGTTTGATATTATGTTAGAGTTTGGCTCTAACACCTGAGCCAGCACAAGAAAGCCTCTAGAAGAGTGACATCAAGTGCTAATTTTTTTCTCTATGCATTAGTTATGATTAATTTTTTAGTGATGAACTTGTTACCAATATCTCCAGCTGAATTTGTTCGACTTCTTGTTGCAGTCCAAATGAGGAGAAACAATATCACCGGCTGGTGTTGCAGGAGATGAACTTATTAACAATACATCCAGCTGAATTTGTTCTGCTTCGAAATGGAGGGGTCTGATGAATTAGAGTGAAGAACTTATTAACAATGCCTCAGCTGGTGTTGCAGGAGATGGAAGGAGTACTACAATGATCATCAGAATAGTCATTGTGGTCGTGAGGAGAAACAAGACTTTGGAAGCTATTGTTGTAGATGACACAAGCTTTCAATAATTAGGAACAAAAAGAATTATAAGAGTCTGAATAATTTGATGGGTTAGTTATAATTAGGGGTGTACGTATATATATAAGTATATAGGAGATCTAATCGAGAATTTTATAGATATTATCTTTAGTTATGATTAAATTTTATTGATATGTTAATTGATGGAGAAGGTATCTCCATTAAATGTAACACTAATGAGTAATATTAGTGATGAAATTACAAAAAAAAAAATGTGGTGAGATTGCTTACGTAACAGGAGGTTATGTCTTGTAATAGAAGGTGGTGTCTTTTATAATTTATTCATGATCTTATGTAATTAAATTATATCATGTTTTGTTATGAAAATTTTAATGAAATATAACCATAATCTATGATTATGGAAATTGATATTTATGTATTTTTTATTAATACAAACAAATCAAATATCATACAATTCTTTTTATAAATCAATTAAAAATGATTTAATGATCTGTTTAACTTTAACATAATTAAATTCAAGTTAATATATTATTATGAATAATTGTATAATTATTTCAAATATATATAAAATTATAAATTATAAATTCAAGTGAATGAAATTAAATATCACAACCTTATAAAAATATTTTACAGAGATTGGAGAGTCAAATTACAATATGTAGATGTTCTTAGCCATGGTGGTTTTTGGTCAATAAATTAAATAAAAGAAAAAAAAAAGTGGTTTTTAGCTATTAAAAAACTAGTGGATGGTTTTTGGCAACAACAAAAAAAACTAGACGGTGGTTTTTGACCAAAAGCCCAAACTAGAGGGGAAGTTTTTGATAGTATCCCTTTACAAAATGTAGGAACAAAAACAAAGAATCATGATTCATGAAACAAAGCAAAGACTTCTGATTCATTCACCAGGATTGATTTGATTTGATTCCATTGTGGATAGGGATGGCAAAAACCCGAGTACAGGCGAGGTATACTCGGACCTGGCCGGGTACTCGGGTTTTGACAATCCGGGTACCCGGCCCGGAAACACCCAACCGGGTTTTCGAGAATCCATACCCGGATTTTACCAGGGTTTTACTCTTTTTTTTTATTTTAAATTTTATTCACTGCAAAAACTTGGTTGCAGAATCACTCAAGCTGATATATTATATACAATTTTTGACAGTCTCAAGGTCTTATTCTTAGTTAAATTAGCTAATATATTATATACAATTTTTAATCATATTTTTAATTTTTCTGTCAAAATTTCATATTCATATTCTCATTGATCATCATATTTTTCTGTCAAATTCAAGAGTTTTTAAGAGCTATTAAGAGAACCATCTATTCTTTTCTTTAATTTTTCAAATAATATAGTATTAGATAATGTATTTTGTTGGGGTTTTCTTGGTTTTTGGTGTACTACAAAACTGTCTAGTTGCTCAAACACTACAGTTGTGTTTTGTTTTTCTTGCATGACATAAACTTTAACATTGGTAATTTTCTTGACTGATACTGATATGGGAAACTTGGAAGTTAGAATAAGTTTGTTAACATCAACCACAGCTTATTAACATTAGAATAAGTTTGTTAAGTTAGGGTTAAGTTTGTTTGTTTAAAATAAATAAATAAAAACCGGGTTCAAACCAGACACCCAATTGGGTATCTGGGTATACCCGGACCCACACCGGAACACAACCGGCCCAGGTACTAGGACAACCTTTACCCGGTGCCGGGTAAGGCATGTCCGGGTTTTACCCGGGATTTCTGGCCCGTGTAAGGCCGGGTACCCGGCCCGGCCGAGTAAATTTGCCATCCCTATATTTGTGGACCAGACAACTCAGATGGTAACCGATCCTCAACTTCCCCAAAGAAATACCATGAACTACATTATAATTGAATCTCTTCTAACGAAATTTGATCACTCGAAATCAGATGGTAACTGCTGCATAGAGAAGAAACTTGCGCATGCATTTATAGATAAAAAGATAAATGCTATAACAGATTTATTTCATTCTGGCCTGGGCCGATTACGTCGGTCGGTCGGCCCCGAGTTGTTTAAAATCCACTTGAAAGCTTCAAGTGCCTTACAAACCTATTAGTAACTTAAAATAAATGACCATAACAACTACAGATGAATAATACATTTCCATGGATCCTGGACACATACATGCAGAAATTCAAGTTAAAAGATGAATGTGGAGAACATCAACTATATACACAACAGATTGTATTCCAAGAACAAGACATGGTAGATCTTTTCTCGTTTTCCCTTTCGGTCCCACCCGCCCTTTCTTATTTCCCATCGGATTTGTCACCGCTTCGCTTTTCCAGGTGGAGAGACTAAGTTGAGACTTCTTTCCTCCTGGCAATGCTTGGAAGGTCTTCACCTTTTGGACCATTCAGCCAAAGATGCAAAGCTAATGTCTTCCCGTCCATCCGGGTGGGTCAATCTGCAAGGAAAATGAGATTTAACGAGGATGCTGGCACATTGCACAGGTAGTGACTGAATTGGCATTTGCGTATGTGCATTGGTCACACGACCAATGGCTTGAATCATCAACGTTTTTATTAGGGCCACTGGATCTTGATGTTGAACCCTTGGACCTCCTGCCTCTACTGCTTCCACCTCCTAAGCTCTTTGAGCTCCCCGACCTGTTGCAGGGAACATGTGTGTCCACATCTGATAGACCGTTCTCTAGCGCGCGGACTAAATTCTCAAAGTAGTTCCGAGTCACACTGTCATCATTGGGAATCGTAAACAGAAAAAAGAATGATTTTCCAAGTCTTGTTATGCACAATAGAGAAGATGGGAAAAAATTGTTCCCAGTCCATTGCCAAATATAAGATTTGGTCCGCAAAATGACGTCCCAGCAAGGACACTGGGCCACAAGGGGGTCTGATTGTGGCATCCTAGACCTAGATCATTTAGTAGTAGGAAATGTTTTAACTATAATGTTAGAAAACACCTAAATGGTTCAGACATCTTTTTAGAACAAAACCGTGCAAATCCAAATAAATTCTTATCAAACAAATCCACTACATTAATGTTAGCTTAACCAAATGTAATCGCTGTCCACATCATCCAGACACCTTGTCATTAGCTTACTTTTTCTAGATGAGTAATCAACAGGAACTCCACTCATTAGAAAAAAAGAGGGTGTAATGAGATGGTGTTTATGCTACATCAGATGTAGACGAGTCATCATTAATTTTGAGAAGAAAAAATAAACATATGATGACTTTCTTTACATTGTCAAATTTTAATTCGAAGTTGACGAATTTCACTGAGACGATAAAATTTCCAGCAGATTATGGTCTTCAAAAATTCACCAAAAATAGAATATTAATCCAATTTAGGTGAAACAAATCATGAATTAGTAGCGGACTTTGAAAATTTTAATTTTATTCTTGTATTATAATCTAGACACATTAAGCTTTCACTCACAATTGGTTTTACCTCAAATGGTTTTACGAGCGATTTTTAATGAATTTTCGAAGTTAACTCCAACCTGCTGGAATTTTATCGAGACAATGGTATCGAGACTCACTTAAACTACTGAGGTACTTTCTGCTTTGGCTCAAAATTAAACCACACAGTTTCTTCAACAGTTCAAGTGGTTTCCAACTATATATAGTCAAACCTTTCCTACTACTAAAGGTTCTAGGATGCCACAATCACCACCACTTATTGAGACCTAACGTCCTAGCTGGCATGCTATTCTAAGAACCAAGTTTGTATAAGAAAAAAAAAAAAAAAAAGTGATAGAATTGTTTAATCATAAACCAAGTATTACCACATACTCGCACAGGTAAATTTGAAAAATAAAAAAATTGTAAACCAAGGAGCTAATTTGTACAATATCTGGAAAAATAAAGCTACAACTTAATGCGACACCAATAATACCTTCAACAAAATAGCTATATGTTATTTTGAGATACAAAGGTTGCAATACTGTCAAGTTATGGAATTTTTGGGTCAAATTATCCGGACAATTTTATTCTACTATATATTTTCAGTGGTACTGACCTTGTCAATCCAGCAAGTTTGGTTCGGAACTCGTTGAATTCTTTCATTGGGCCCTCTGCGTTGAGGTACACTTGTAGCTCCTTCTCCGCACATTGATGAAGCCGCTCCAAACCAGACTCAGCCTCGCCTAGACAACATAATTTAATTAGCACAAAACAAAAATAAAGACAATAACACAATCCAGATAGACCGCCATACCTTGCAAATACTCAAAGAACTGCCTTTTACCATGCTCATGTTCTGGCAAATAATATCCATAGGCATATGTCCATTTCAAAACCCGCCTGCATTCAACTATCTACAAATAGAACAATTGTTAGATAATGCATAGTGGGCATAGATTTAGTCATCCAATGTAAAATCAGATATTTACCTGCAGCCAGGCCTCTGTGACAAACTTCAATTGTGACTCAGGTTGGCACTGTAGGTCACTTAGCTTCTCAAGCTACAAAAATACATAATCAAACACTTTGTCATATACAGATTCACAGCCATGATAACACATTCTTGATTAGCTCATAATACAGATTGTCTAGGTTAAAAGCTTATATAACAATCAAATGCCTTATAACTCTATCTTGGTGTCCCCAATATCAATGACAAACCAATAAATCAACTACACCAGCATCACAACTACGAAACAACTAAAAATAAGCAACTGTACTCACATGCACAGTCTGCATCTGCTGTAGGTCGGCCAGTGCTTTTTGCCTAGACTGCAGCATGAAAAAAAAAAAACAATGAGAACAATTAGTTTCTAATTCAATGAATTTTAAAATTTCAAAACCAGTTGCAAGCTATAAGCAAGTGCAGAGATTTCATATTCTCTCAACCATCAGGGAATAAAAAGGAAAAAAAAAAAAGGAACAATTCGGTAGGATTTCATATGCCACATAAGTGGAATTGAACAACCATATTCAATTAGGATACAATCTTATTTCATAAGATATCAATTTTTTTAGAGCAGTCAAAGAGAAATTTCATTATTAAAAAAAAAAAAAAAACAAAAAAAAAAAAAAAAAAAGCGAGAGAGAACAGACAAGCAAGCTATCCACAAAACAATGGTATCTTGGCAAGACTTGGAAAGAAATAGACCCTGTACAAATTGAGCTGGAATTACACTTAATTTCTACACATAATCTCTCTCCATAAATCAGTTAACATCATTAAAATCCCAAACAAAATAAAAATTAGGCTAACAAAGTATATTAATTAAGTTTTCCGAAGAGGATATCCCTAATTGCCAACAAAGTATGCTCACATTAATTAAGGGTATGTTTGGTATGACTTCTCTATTGGCCAAAGGAGTAAACACAATGAAAAGTAAACACATCACAAATACTACAAATCCACAAACTTGTTCATACCGATTGGTTGGTTGCCCATCGTTCATAATAGTGAGTATATTTCTCTAAAGAGTTCTTTGCCATCTCTCTCCGCTTTTCACACTCATCATACTGCTAGCAACAGCACAAATATAAAGAATATAAGATGAGCTGTCAAATGATAATTCCACAAGACTAATATCGATAGGAAAATGTGCAACGAAGGGGAAAACCAAAAATAAGAAAAAAGGAATTGAACTAGAATATCATACCACTCCCTCTTGTTTTGCTGTCTCATAGCGATTACATGCATAGAAACCACCTGTTCTCTCACCATGATCTGTCCATGCACCAAGGCAGAGCCTGCATGCATGTATAGTCAAATGACTGGGACTAAAAGATGGAAGCACCTTCTATAAAAACAAATTTTACTTCAAAAATTCCAGTGTCAATGATGGAAACTACTAAATTGAACAAAGACCAGATTAAACAAGCATGTGTAATGTCAACAGCAGGAGTATAAGCTTACCAGCAAAATTCGAATTTACATGGAGGTGTGCAAGTCATATGCATACAACCTTGGTTTTTCTCGATTGGTCGCTTACATCTTGGACAAGGCTTAGAATTTGCTAGTATCCTGAAAACACAGGCATGTTAATAAAAGCATGGTAAACAACATGTATTTTATGGAAAACCAACTTTTTAACTTGCACCCAAAAACAGGTCTATAAGGTTACTGGAACTTCCTTTACGCAGCCCACAGGCCCATAAGCATAAAGGAATAAAAATACCAATTTAAGAATAAATTTAAACAAGGTGCTAAGTTCTTGATTCATACCAATTCATATTTTCAGACTCAGCACTGTTCTTTAGTACCCACTTTGATACCGTGTCACAATCTACGGGACGGTGAGCTTCCTCCGTGCACTACAAGACAAATTCACATGATGTACCATCAAAGGATTACCACTTATACTTCAACTAAGAAACTACAATGATAACCTAATCAGTAACAGGTCAGGAAAAACTTACATTCCAGCAAAAGCTATGCGAACAACGGCAAGTAACATCAAAGTTACCACTGCCAACAACAAAATCCACAGCATAATCACATCCTGGAGCAGGACACCATTTGGTCTGCACAAAAATAACTTATGAAGAATAGCAAAGGGGAAGATCATGAGTCCAAAAAATTTCCCACTATAAACAAATTCCAGATAGATGAACTTGAAACAAACCAAGGACATAAGCACAGTAAAAATCAAAAGAGGCAATACTAAGGGAGTAATGGAATGCACAATAATAGAAGAAAACATAATACCAAGTATTGACACTAAAATTCAAATAAATTATATCGTTTAAATCATTTGCATACATATATCTGTGGCAGAAACATTTTCTAGTTATGTCAATAGTGTTTTTTTTTTTTAAGACTTTCAAAATATAAGTTATGTAGTTCACATTATAATACAAATTACAAATTACGAGAATCACTTAAGTAGGCTAAAAAGATGTCGTTAAATTCAAAGGAATATTGTTTCATTAAGAAATCAAAGAAACATTATACTCCATTGTCTGGTACATTTCAACTGCTTTCTCCTACCAGTGATATTCTGCAGGTTTAAATTGACTTTCTTATCGTAATCTGCTTGTCATACTTTTAAGATCTGGTCAGCTAAGCCACTATGATTTAAAAACCTTGCACTAAATCTTTAAATCTCATGCTTCAAGTAATACTTGCCTCTGACGAGTCAAAAGGTTATTCTTTAAGATATGAAGGTGCTTGCAAAACTGTAATTGAGGATGTTGGATAAATTACTCATATTTGTGAAAGTATTGTATTACCTTTCTGTTGTCTTCAACATAAGATCGAATGAAATACCGATAATACTTCTCCTTATCTTCACCCGATGCCAATAAATCAATCATATCTTGACCAACAGCAGCACCACAAGATGGGTCAGGACATCGCAACACTAAGCATCCAGGACCATCGTTAATGGCTGTACCAATATACCCTATAAAGGAAAAACAAGATAACAAATAATTAATAAATAAATAAATAAAAGTGAAAGTGAAACACTGAAGCAAGACATAGCAAGGATGGAAGAGACAGAGTTGGACATTGGTTTTCGTACAAGTGAGCTAAAGTAAAGATAAAGCATGGTCCACTTTTAAGTTAACTATACTTAGCAAACCAGTATTAGAAAAATATTAACAGCATATACACAATATGGATTACTTGATGCACAATGTGGAGAATCATATACATTAAAATTTGTCTACTCTAGCTGCAAAGTTCAGACACTTCCATTTATTATTACACAAAATCCAACGAATCAATAGTGCAAATTTGGCATGAGTCTCGAATAAGAAACCTGTTTCCACCCTCAGTGCATCACATATAAAAAAAATTAGTAAAATACATATCAACCATTTCTTCCATGCTTTCGAACAATCCAATTTTGGGCACACAACTATAAAATTAGATTGCTTTTCAATGTCATCCAATATCTTCTTTCTTCATTTATAGATTATTTCCATGAACATAACTCCTGATCTAGATAGAAATAAGAAAAATCAAACCATGGTATTATCAAGAAAGACAAAATTCTTTTAGCAGATGTCAAAACAGTTTTAATCCTTCTTTCACCAACAGAAGAAAAGGTAACTGACCAGGGTAAAGAATATCAAGCACAAAAGTTTACATCAAGAAATAGCTACTCAAAGCGAAAAAATGAAAAATATTAAAAAGATATCTCCAAAAGATTCCAAGGTGAGAACTCCTCCAAACTAAGCGGGCTGAATATTAGAGATGCCAAGTTAATCGTAAGTTTTCCTCTAAGCTCTTATTCATACTCTCAACAAAATTATCCTTCATTCCTCAATAAACAAAACTTGAGCACACAACAACAGACTTTCCAATTGTCGATTCTGTCAATCTTAAGTCATAACTAAACAAGATGCATCTGATTAAAAACATTCACCATGATGACAGAGGAGCAAGAGATTCATCCTCAGTGAAATATTTAGCTAGATTGGTTGAATAATTTGACTTCAAATCATCTCCTCTCAGAGTTCTATCGTGTTATCCTTTGGGTTTATCTTTTGGTATTTTGAACTTTGCATTCCCCTTACATACTATAAACGTTAAAACATTTCTTTTTCTTTTTCTTTTTAATGTTTAATAAATGTGATTAGTATAAACTTCAGAGGCAAGGGAATTTTGCTCTCAAGAAGCATTCAAGGTTTTGGAGTGTGCAAGAAACGGCAAACTGCTATATTTATCTGACAGTTTGTGATCGCCTTAAGCATCTTTAGAAATTTCATATATTTTTCCTTGTAGCTCAAAAGATTCAAATTTAGTATAACCACCCGAACCACTCAAACCAAACAAGCATATGTTATTTATTTTGTGCTTCCCACAAGCATGTATATTTTTATTTGCACTTCCCACAAGTTTCCTTGACATGAACTTTAAAGACTTATAACCAAGTTTAGGATCTCCTTCACTAGCAAAATGGGAATGTGAAACTATCCCCCTTTAGGATGTCGCATCCTCATGAGAGTCAATCACTCCACATCCACCATCAGGTAGCGAGTTGGCTCAAATATCATTCTTAACAACCTCAGCCACCAAGCAACATTGCCCGCTTGAGGCTTCATGCAAGCTTCCTTCACTCTCATGCTTACTTTGGGCCTTAGGCTTCACATACATGTCAACTTCCGAACCAAAAATGAGTCCACTTAACCGAGACAACCCAATGCTTTTATTCTCGTTAAGGATCTCTTTCACTAGCAACATGGGATGTGAAATTTAGACTTTGTCAACCTATCAAGCTGGATGATAAAGAAATTAATGGTTAAATCTAACTAACTTTAGATAGCATTATTATGGACACTAATCAGAATGATCAAGGATTCAGCATTTCAGCCACAAATTTTCTGAAATAATCCTATCTGCATATACCCCAAGTCCTAGGCTTATGCCTACAATACATAAATAAGTCTCAATCTCAAACAGTGCACCTACTTTTTCTTTTTCTTTTTCTTTTTCTTATATCATAAAAAGAAATATAGTTGTGGGGCAAGAAAAATAGGTCATTACCATTCATAACTAGAACCAAACAGACAATTAACTATCGCATATACCTGCGATGATGATCCACTTGAACCAAAGAAGAAAAATGTATGGTGCATTAAAACAAACCTGCCCAGCATATATTACAGAAAGGATGACCACAAGCTGCAGTGTGCAACCTATCCCAAGGATAGGTCTCAAAACATATCCCACAAGTCAGCTGTCACAATAAAAGCAGTATGAGAAGAAACTTAGAGATCTGAGATGGGAGTCAGCTAGTCAACATTCCAATGATTAAAGTAAGATACCACAAAACTAAATCAAGATAAAGTCTTGACTGCATACTTCTTTAGCATCTGGAAACTGAACAGCTGGTTTGTCTAATAAGCCAACAGCCTTGCGAACATTTTCTTCATCTGCAAACCATTCATCATGCACTTTACTGACACTCCTGTGAGTCCAAAAGTGGTATAGATTCTTTAGAACATCAAAACACAGTAGGTTAAACAGCTATTTAATAAGAACTGGGCACATAGTCTTAAAAACGATTATATAACACATAAAAATGCTCATTATGCCAAAGAAAATACCATATTGTAGATGGAACGCCGTGATAGTCGTTGAAAATATGATATCTTACCAATTATAAAAGCGAAGCAGAACGGTAGCCGAAACTTTTGAAATAGAAAGCACAGAAGATACCCTTATTATATCCTCTTCTTGACGCTGATGAATGTCTGCTTCACTCAAAATGGAAAAGTTTTGCTAAGGCAAAAAAATAATAATATAGATTAGAGTAGGAAACATCAATAACAATAAACATAATATGGGGCAAGAAGGAATAAACTTTTTACACAGGCATTAATGCCTTTCATTGTGTGCCTGTACTACACAGTATAGAGTTTATGAACTTAACAATCAAATAATTTGAACAAAAATGTTGCACATAATTCTGTCGAATTACTGAAACGATGACTTGGTTATTATTGACAGCAAACAAGGCATCCTGTTTTAAACCTACAAGGTTAAATAAAGCAGTTTAAATTTATTCTAAACATAAATTTCACATCAAACAAAACCATGCCACCAAAACACTTGGTGCACAAGGTTGATGACTCACATTTACAACATAGTTACCAAAAGATAATCTAAATCACTTGGTGCACACTCTAAACACTCCGTAATTAGCAAAAACTCCCAAAGCTGACCAATTTAAAAGACTAACAGACATCACCAAACAAAGGAAATACATACCACAACCAATGCTAACAACAGTAATTCAGCTGAACCACAAAAAATTACACTTAGCTAACCCAAAATCAAATTGAATCGGATTTACATTGCCAAAACAAAGAAAGATCAGAGTATAAGAATTTATTAAACATACCACCCAATCGTCTCTGAAACGAAACCAATTCACATATAACCCGAAATCGTACAAGCTCAAGCTTCTAATTTATATATCCAAGAAATTCAACAGCATTAACATAAATATTCAAATAAAAACAACAAAACATTTAAAAGACTTCAAATTTCCTATCAAAATAACAAGTTCCCGACAATTAACATCAAAAAAGCCTAGAAAATGCGAGAATTCGACAGAGACTTGAAGATTTTCTAAACGAAACCACCAAAATTAACAAAATTTCAAACAAAAAGTGGTACCTGGCGATGAGAGGCGAGATCATCGGAGTCATCGGTGTCGTTATCGATGAACTCGTAATCGTTGGCGTCGTCTGCGTCGTCGCTGTCGAAAGCATAGGCAGGCCCGGCGTCGTCGCCGTCGTCACCGCCGCTGTAGAAGTCGTCGTCCTCCGCCGATTCGTTCGCGTCCTGCATATCGAAATCGTCCTCCGATTCCATTGCCGATTTAACTAGACAGTCGATAATCAAAATCGAATCAAACGAAACCCTAGAAATGACGAATCAAAGAGAGATAGAGGGCAAAATCGTAAATATCAAAAAATTGGAGGAGACGATTTGGTCGAAAACAGAGAGGAAAACGAAAATGAAATAGAGAGAAAGATAAATGGAAAATATATATATTTTTTACATAATGAAATATATTAATATTTTAATAATTGTAAAGGCCAATAAAACTATTTTTTATTTATTATTATATTTCAAAATTATACTTTTTGAAGAAAATTTGAAAAATCGTTAGAAATAATTAAAATAATAATAATATCAGCGTTCAATTTTATTTTTTTCTATGTCTATTTTCCGGACTCATCAAAATGTATTGAGATTCTTGACGAATCACAATGAATTTCGATAAGACTTTTTATTTATTACGTGTGATGTGAACATTTAAAGATGTTTTGATGAAATCTTTAAAATTTTAAATAATTAAAAAAAATAGTTATAGTATTATAATCTAATAGCTATCGGTTTTCTAAGTATTCTAATAATAAGTTTAATTTTAAAAAAAATATTACAATAATTTAAGAATTTTGGAGGAGAACAGATTCGAACCTAAAATCTCATGATATAGTTGTGAGAGACAAACAACTGAATCAATATCATCTTGTCAGTTACCGATAGCTAAACTCATGATATAATATGATATGTTTGCTTTTACTTAACAAAATATTTGTAAGATTTTTAAGGGTAGATGTTCACATTTTAATATTTTATTATAGTGTATATATATATATATATTTGAAAACACTTGAGAGTAAATTCTTAACATAAAGAATCACTAATAAAAAAATAAAAAAATGGTACATTTCATTGAAAATCATTAAATGTAATTCAACGACTAAGATTATATATCTTCTCGAAATTTAAAATGTAATGCAAGTACTAGATAACAACCATTTACATAATAATATATGTGAAACATGATTATTTTAATTTTACTGTGTTTGCATGTGCTTATAAAATATAGTATAATAATAAAAATACCCTTATCTTATAAATAGATAAATTAGTTGTAGCAAGACTTATAAAATCAATTTGGGTAAAGGATTTGAAAAGTTTAATAGATACTTTAACAAATATATATATATATATATATGAGAAGTACTCAATTTGAATTTAAATACTTTTTGAAAAGATTAGACACACCACTTTGTTTTATTCATTCATGCTAGTGAGAATATTCTCCATGCACTACCACTGGACTGAGATGCTTGGATGATTTATATTAAAATGAGATGGTCACCACAACAATTGAGTGCAATTTTTTATTTATTTTTATTTTAAATGAAGAAGCAATTTTGTAGTGCAATTAGTAACTTTTTTCTACTATAGAAGTCCCTAAAGAGCATATCCAAATATATCCCTAAGAGACCCCCTTATATAAGGGGCGGATGTTGTTGTAGAGAGTGGGGTGTCATAAGGGGGTTTGTATTCCGATGATATTCCCTTGAATGGATCCTTTATAAATATTTTTATTATTATTTTATTATCAAACGACACTCCAAATCTCCAACCGTGTCCTCTCAAAATCAATTAACAAGTGCTACATTTTCATCACCTTTCACTTCTCAATTGAACTTCAACCTTCCAGTCAAGCTTGATCGATGCAATTTTCTTTTTTGAAAAACACGCGTCCTATCAGCGGTCCGAGATTACAACGTAGAAAATTACATTTCGAAGTAAAGGTGGTTCCATGAATTACTAAAACTCTAGCAAGCATAACTTTAATACTTTGTTAAATAATTTTTAAATATTCTAAAATTAATAATAATAATCTTAAAAAGAAAAATAGATTTCTTGTTAGTTTACTTATTTACCTGTGTGTTTTTCAAGTTTTTAACGGTATAGTAAATGAATACTACAGCAAGGGCAAAATGGAGAATAATGAAACAGTGGGGTTTTTTGGACATTACATCAAACTACAGTGTTATTTTAATAATTAATATAAAATTGACAAAAACACATCAACAGCTCTTTATGTCGTGTCTTCGTGCGGTGTGTGTTCGTCATCATCGTTGTCGTTGGTCGTTGGCGCCGCCGCCGCCGCCGCCGTTTCTTTTGAGAACTTTTCCAACTCACTGAACCAGTACCTGTAGAGCTTCCAATTACACTGGTCCGCAACTCACAAGGTTTTTTTTTTTCTTTTTCTTTTTCTTTTTCTTTTTCTTGCTCTCTCTAATTATCAGCTTTTCACAGATATGTTTCATTCACACATTCGACGCATTTCTTTAAATTACATGTAATTTTGTTTTCTTTTGACTTTGAGCCAGAAATTAAATGAGTCTAAATTTATGTAAATATGAGCAGAAATATCTGAAATTTTACCAATATTTTTAAAAATATAGGAAATATATTTTCGAAATTTGCTAGGTTGCAGTTTTATTATGTGCATTTTCAGTTGTGGAGCGATTCTTTGAAAAATTCACATACTTGTATTATAAGTTTATGAGGGTCTTTACCCATTATAAATTTTACAACTAGAACAGAATTGTATGAACAAGCATCTATTTCCATTTTGATTTTATATATATATATATATATATATCAAACCAAAACAATCTACAATCTGTTTCACGTTTGTGCCTTTGTGGTGGTCCTGGTGGAGTGTTCAAGTGTATATATCGACTTCTAGAACACGGGGTGTGGGTGTTGAGGAGCTTACCACTGCGCTACGAAAATATTAGGATTTATAAGAGATATTATGTATAATTATTTCATTGGTTATTTCTTTCTGTGTTTTAGTTATTTTTCCTGTGCTATCTCTATCACAATTGTGTTAGGTTCATTTTCTGAGCCATATTATGTCCACAGCCTAGTT
The DNA here is from genome assembly GCA_954870605.1 of Acer campestre. NCBI lineage: Eukaryota > Viridiplantae > Streptophyta > Magnoliopsida > Sapindales > Sapindaceae > Acer > Acer campestre. Next base: position 20,199,951 of record OX940808.1, on the reverse strand, counting down.
CAGACAGCACTGCCGCCGAGGATCGACCCCAACTGGCAAATAATCAGCCACCTCCGTCTCCGTCTCCGTTTCCGCAGCAACCTTGAGATGGCCTCTCCTACAGAAGAACAGTCTCCTGATGATACTCTTGCATATATGGAACTTGCAATACAACAGGCAAAACTTGCCTTGGACTGCCTCGAAGTGCCCGTTGGCTGTGTGATTCTCGAGGGTGGGAAAGTCGTTGCTGCTGGTCGAAATCGAACTAACGAGACAAGAAATGCTACAAGACATGCAGAGATGGAAGCCATTGATGTTCTTCTTGAAAAATGGCAGCAGAAAGATGGGCTTTCACTGCTAGAGGTTGCTGAAAAATTCTCAAAATGCAGCCTTTATGTAACTTGTGAGCCATGTATCATGTGTGCTGCAGCATTATCAATTGTTGGTGTACAAGAAGTATATTATGGATGCACGAATGATAAATTTGGAGGGTGTGGATCGATACTGTCACTGCATTCCAGTAGTAGCATTCCGTCACACATTGGTGTCGGTGGTGGTAGTGAAGTTGCACGACCGAAAGGTTTCAAATGTACCGGAGGAATAATGGCATCAGAAGCCGTTTCTCTTTTTCGAAGTTTCTATGAACAAGGGAACCCTAATGCTCCAAAGCCGCACCGGCCCCTCCTTGCCCCACCAGACAATGCATTGAACAATTTGAATGTGAAGGAAGAACAATAATCCCACCATGTGAGACATTTTTGTTGAATATCCATGCTTTCATGCATTGAGTTGGTTGCAGGTGCACCTTGAGTTTCTTTAGTTGAATGAGATTTATTTTTGCAGATTTTTTCTGGAGTTGGATTCATCATTTAATTGTCATGTGTAATTATTTCAATCAAAAGAATCTTCTATTTTACTGTATATCCTTAATTATTTATTTTAAACAAGGTTCTATGATTAAAACTATTTATTTAAATACTTGGTATTAGTTTTAAGATTTTAATTAATATCGATAATTTTGTTATAATATGATAGAAAAACAGTGGAAGCAGGTAGAGTGGAGGCTGCCTCCTAATTTCCAGGACACGGAGGTGGGATGGTTGCTGGCCTAATATGAGGCTGCTTCCTCCTCCACGATAAGGAGACATCGACTTGTAATCATAGAACAATTACAGGTCGATGTCTTTCCTTATCTTTTCATGAAACTAAAGGAAGCAAAAACACTTGCTAACAATAAAAACTTACATCGTAAGTTAAGCATCCATATTCGGGGTAAGGCAATATTTTTCGAAAATCTTAATATGCAAACCTTCTCATTTTAAGGCAACATAAAGGGCACTGTACATCTACAATTGAGGTTCATGAGATAAAGAATTGGAGGATTGACTTGAATATTGTAGTTACCATGTCCATATATGGATCATACAGCTGCTGCTTTGAGGGAAAGAAAATCCGAAATCTTGTTGGTGTAGAAATCGGGTTGTATGGTGTTGTTAGGACTTTGAAGCATTGACAATGAGGTCACACCTGTTAAACAGAGAGATGAATATACTTTAGATTGTATAACACAGAATTGATAGTAGAGGAGAAGAAACAGTTACGGAGTCTTAAGTACCCGATAGAACGAGAAGAGTTTTGCAGCCACCATTTTGTCCGAACAGAATATCAGTATCCAATCTGTCCCCAACCATGCATATCTGTGACTTGAGAATGCCGAATCTGTCGTTTTCATCAAATTGAAAATTTAGAATCTATTAACACATGACGATGCAGGGTTTCAAAATTGCATTCAGAAACCGACCTTGCTTCTCAAGGTTCAGTGACTGAGCAAATTTACAATATGATTAAAGGAACCTTCACGATGAAAACGAATAATTGGTATCTACTAAAAAAGAAAAATTAAATGATTTATATCACAAGAGTGCTATAGTTATTGCGAGCTAACAGAATACATGATTTAGTTTTGGAGAAAAAGTAATAGAAGACATACTTGTTTGCTACGTAGTCCATCATAAAAGTTGAGGGCTTTCCAACAACTTGCGGCTCACGTTGAGTAGACCCCAAGAGAGCTCCAACCATTGACCCACCACCTAGATTAAAATTCACATCATCATTGCTTTTAAAGAATAAAGAGAACGTGAAGAAAATGATAATATAATTTGGAAATCAATTTGATCAAATTGAGTTCTTAGTCTTACTCCAATAGAGAATAAGGACTTGTGTCAATATAATTTTTTTTTTTTGACATCCCAACAACAGAAACTCAAAGTGTGTCCTCGTAATCCTGAAGGTTAACATGACCCTAAATGGTAACCAAGTTGAGCCTAATCGAAAAATGGTTGGCCAAATCATTATACCCCATCTCAAAACCACAAATCAATATGAACCATGCTGCATAGTCATCAAATACCGTGTTGGTTTTTGTTTGGTAGATGATAAGCAGCTGACTTTTGAATTTATTACATTGAAAGATAATATTGATTTCATCTAAATTTCAGACTATATTATTGTTAGTCCTTTTCACATTCATAACACAATTTTTATGAACCTCAGAAGCTATATACCCGCTATAATGGATCATTCATCGAGTAATGGTAATTCTTTTTATTTTTTTCTTCACATGAAGAGAAAAAAAAAAATCCAACAATGGGTTGAGGTCGATGCTACTGAAAAGAAAAAGGAAGAAAAAGGCAATGAAATGCTCAGATAAAAGAGAACCTGCCCATTCCTGAGCATCTGTTAGATGAGTGACAGCATCACGATTTGTAGCAATGAATAGACACCCGGGATTTTCACGTATGCAGAGTGTTCCGTACCTAGGTCACAAATAAAAATGTTGGAGATCAAATAAGTTTCCCGAATATAGGAAAATTCAGGCCTTTAAAGTAAATACTTCATATGAACTGCTTCAACTTACTATATCAAGGCATCTATAGAAAGTTGGTGACAATGGAAAAAGAAAGAAAAAAAAATCTACTTGGAACACAACTTAAACAATCAAATGATTCAGGAGTTTCCCATTCAATCAAATAACGGCCAGAAATTTGGAATTTATGTTTTAGAGCGTAATTTGAAGATAAAAATTGCAAGAATCAGTTTTAAATCAGAAAAAGGACAGCAACATGGGACCTAGTGAATCCATTGGAATACTCAACGTTGTGTGATGGATAATTTTACCTAATCAATATTGTATGATGTATATCTCTAGCATATTATGTAATACTGCAGTACTTACTGGACTTTGTAGTAGTTGAAATAACGATCAAATCCAACCACAACAGCTCCCACCTAATCAGCAAATAAGAAACTCCATCATGATCGAAATGTGGAAGAAGTATGTTGCTTTTCATCATTCCACCTCTAGTTTCCAAAACAAATACGAACATGATGGATTTACGAAAGGCACTATTTTCTACTCGTTTTGTTTTGTAATAACCCCTAAGAAGAACCAAAACAGAAAGAGCAAAAGAAAAGAAGTTTACATCCTTATCATGCTCCATCAGGAAACCAGGCTTTAGCTCTATCTTTTTTGCACCATCGTCCTGCAGGATGACAAACACACATCCTTAATAACATAAATTTTGTTTTCTTTTTAGTAAAAAAGTAGTATATATCAACCCTCATAACCATCAAAATGACTATTACTTGAATAAGGACATCGCAAGATGACAAGCATTCTTCAAATGAATATATAGCAAAGATAGAAGAATTCTTCTCCGTCAACAAAAAGGTACATAGAGAAGATTATCCAGAAAAGCTGATATATCACAGGCGGCGTATCCATGGTTCGAAACTTACGAAGTTTGCAAATAACCTTTATTTAGGTTAAAGGAAACCATAATCAAACTTTTAATTGTTTAAATTTAGAACAAAATGAAATAAATCAACAATGGGAAGGTCATTAAAGCTACTGATTCTCTCTCATGTACTTTTCTATGAGAATATAAAACAACCAAAAAATGTCCCAAACCGTCAAGTGGAAGTATATTTGAAACTTTGAAATTTATGCAAAATGGAACTCATACATACAGGTCCACCGAGATACTGAAATCCAGCTAGCTCAAGCTCCTTCAAGATGCCATCCTCACCAATCACGTAAACCTAAGTCATGCACAGCTATTAGTGATTATCGTCTATAACAAACTCATCGTTACAATAATACCACCATATGAAGTAATCATAAACAAAGTTTAAAGAGAGCCTGATAGTTGAGGGATTCATATATAAGTTAAGAAAGATTAGCAGATGAAAGGTCATTGGAGGCAAAAAAGGTAAAGTGGCTTCACAAATCAAAATTATCATGGAAGTAAATCCAGTCAGTTACGAACAGTATGAAATATATAGCATTTCATATTTTATTTTGACCATAAACAAATATCAATGAATAAGACAGCCGAAATAAATCAAATGGAAGAATTATGACATTAAAGCCATCACATGGAAAAGGAGTGAGACAATACTGTTTTTAAAAACAATGATTCTCAGCACTAGTAGATGCATTGACGTCCTTTCTACGACCATAGGTGCTCTAGCAAACAATGTACATTATTGTAATTCTTAGTCTGATCTTATGTTCTAACTTTTATGTCAATTATGCACTCTCAACTTGGCCATAGTTGAATCATGCTGAAAAGAAATACGAGGTTGAACATAAAGGCAGATTCATTCAAAATGGTTTCCGGCCCACTTAAAAGGCATCAATCTGGTCTCAACATTGCCACAGTTTCAGTTTTCTCCAGCAGAGAAACTAAAAAGTTTCCAATTCTGAATTACCTTTTTATCTTTTGGGAAATCAATTGACTTCAAATATGCAGCAGCTGCAAAGGAAGATGCAAATATTTCCTCCTGAAACAATAATCTAAGTTAAAGAGTTGTTGTGACCTACACAAGTATAGCAAACACCATGAAAAGATTCATAAACTAACCTCACTAATATTTAGACCAAGCGTCTCGAACTTTTTACCATATTGTTTCCTAGACTTTGTCGAATTGTTGGTAACAAAAACTAATCTCTTGCCCTGAACAAAACAAAATAAAAATAAAAAAGGAGATCAAACAGTAATCCGAACCATAAAAATTTCATCTCCTAAAATTTTGTTTTCCAATATCTGATGCGAAGTATCTGATAATGCTGTAATGAGCAAAATTGATAGCCATATGTATTCATTTGATTCATGGTTATATTAATATACAAACCTTGGACCGTAGCATGTCAAGGGTTTCTGGGACTCCATCTATCAATTTATCACCTTTCCAAATTACTCCTGAAAATTATTCATTAATGAGTTTAGAATCACCTCATAGACATGAAATCTCATCAGCACCTTAAACTCACACCCACCCAATTCCCCCACAAAACAGATAAATAAATAAACAAATAAAATAACCACAAATCCAAATTAATATCATTTGAACATAAAACACTCAATTCAACAAACAAAACAATCACAAAAACTCACAAACCCAACATTAACCAACACTAATTGCCAAGATATTCAATCCTCCAAAACAAATATCACTTAACCATTAACAGAAACATTAAAACTCCACATCATTTCAATACAAATACAAAACCAAACCAACTTGAATATGAAAAATCACAAATTCTCACAAAACCAATAGTACTACACTAATTGTCAAGATCTTAAATTTCCCACCAAAAAAAAAAAAAAAACATTACCAACCCGATAGTAATCTTACACTAATTGTCAAGATCTTAAATTTCTCAAAACAAATATCACTTAACAATCAAAAAAGATAACTAAAACCCCACATCATTTGAATACACATACAAAACCAAACTAAGTTGAATATGAAAAATAAACAAACAAATTAATAAGCAATGAAGGAATGTCACCATCACAGTCAAAGATGAATGTCTCAACAGAGTCGATGAGCTCATCAGCATTCTTCAAAGGCTGTGCAGCAGAAGCTCTGGTCACAAATTTTTCCATTCTTGAACCCCCACTTTGACACTTGAAACTCTTTGTTTCAAAACTGTTGTTCCATTTGAAACTAAAGGAAAATGAGGAAACACAAGAAACCCTTTTGAGACCGATAAATTTGGAGGTGGTTGTTGGAGTCAGAGTTGTAGAAACAGCAGAGGCAACTGCTTTGCTTAGCATCTCTCTCTCTCTCTCTCTCTCCCTCTCTCTGCTGCCACTCAATCAACTTTTTTTAAAAAAAAATAAATAAAAATTATTTAAGGATTTTAATTTGGGGTGGTAGTTTTAAGTCGTTTAAGCCTTGGAAATGGGTTGGGATGATGTGGCGGTTTGAATGGATATGCTTTTATATTTATTTTAGATTTATTTATAGAATAATGTTTGAGATCCTAACATCACTCTATTTTATTCAAAGTGAATTGTTTATTTATTTATTTATTTTTATTTTTTTTGAGAAGGCGAATTGCTTATTTTTATTTTTTTAAGTTGGGTCATATATCTATAGGAACCTCGTATGGTTCGGAAAACAACTTCCATTACATGAGATGGGTTTATAATTTTATAGATAAATATGACACTTGAACCTTTATCATAAATATGGAGAGAAAGTGCACAACCATGTATTCAAAGTGAATTGTTAGTTGTATTATATATATATATATTATAGTTATGATCACACTTCATTTGAAATATAAAAGTTGGATTCATTGGCAACATTAATGTAACTTGTATGTCAAAACCGAGTTAAGGGTATGTCAAGTTCCGCTTAAAATGAGCTCTCCTAAGTCCTAATTGCCACAAAACTTGATACACAAGAAAATGGAACACTAATTACAAATGAAAAGACTTGGAAGAGAAAGTGTACAACTACTCAATCTAGAACAATGTGTTACTTGTTAATCATCTTAGCCCTTACAATTGTTTTGTACTTTTTTGTAATCAATTTAGGATAGGTAACAAAATTTTAATAAGTGAGAAAATCAAACATAGTCTCTTAAAACAACAGACCTTTTGTTTTTAACCACAAACAAAAATCTAATTGTTAATAGTTGAATCTATTATAAGAAATTTGTTTTTAACCGGATACGAAAATTTAGCTTTAATAACCATATTGTAAAATTTCATTTATGTCCATAACCACAAATTACAAAAATACTATTACAACGTATTTTTATTTTATTTTTCTTTTTTAAGGAAACATGAAACCTTGATGAAAAACGTGGAACCTTAGATAAAACGTGAAACTTTGGAGAAAGATAAGAAACCTTAGCTTTTTCTTTAAACAAAATATTACTAAAAAAAACCTTCTTAAACTTTGTTTTTAACCTTTTTTACAATAAAATTATTGAAACCCCCTGCATAATTGTGTTTCGATAAAACATGAAACGTCAATATTTCACGTTTAATTTTTTATTTTATTTTTTGAAAATCAAATAGTGCTGTCGTAAAGTGCCCACACCTGGTCGCGACGCACCCAAGTGACACTATCGCCAATGCCACTTTGGCCCAACAGCACAGTTGCAAGGTAGTGCTTGTCATGCCAGCAAAGGTGGGAGAGAGATGATAGGTGGGGAAACGTTTTTCTTAGCTCTATTTGTTAGAGCATATGGATCAAGTTGGAGTTTAACCTTCAAGCCCTCATGTTAGGGTATGAACCAAGGCTCGAACTCCAACCCTTCCTAAGACCATATTATCTAGTTGATAGAGATATTCTTAAGTTGTGTGTTAATACTTTGAAATATATATTATTTATATTCCATTGAAAAAATTGTTTTAATTTTTTTATTTTACTTAGTTTTTTTTTTAATTTTTTTTAATAAAAAGATTGTCTTCATTTTTAAATTTTAATAACTATGACCAATTATGACCCATTTGGTATGGGGTAATATTTGCATACGAATGAGAATCTGATAATATTCTCATGTTTATTACTAGGTTTACATTTTTTGATTCCTAGTACTATGTGAATCACTTTACCCTCCATCTGATTCTCATCGTGGGATCCACCCTCGATTAAAAGAACCATAAATTATAACCTGATTTTATAACTGATTAAGAAAACATGTTTCATTCATATTCAAATCCAAATTAAATATTGAAAAATCAAAAATACCATATCAAATTCAATTTAAGCCAACTCAAATCTAGATTAATCATTATCCATTCATTCATATTCAAACCCAAATGAAACCTAGTCAAACCATCATCATCATCAAACCCAAATCTAGATTAATCATCATCAAACCAAAATCCAGATTCATGAAACCAAAACCCAGACAAAGAAGAGAGAGATGAGATTGACACTCCTCACCGTCGACCCAGAGACGAGAGAAAATGGGCGATAAAGAAGAGAGAGATGAGAGAAAGAGAGAATAGTTTTTTTAGAGAGAGGAAATTGAGAGGTTCAATGAAGAAGAAGAAGGAGGCCACGATCTGAGGTGATCAATTTTTTTTTTCTTGTTTTTTTTTTTTAAATTTCTAATAATTGTATATATAATGTTTTTTTTTTTTTTGTTGATAGGTGAGTCAATTTTTTTTCTATTTTTTTCTCTTTTAATTTATAATTATATATTTATTTGTTTTGAGTTCTTGACTAATCAATTAGAGGAAATAGAGGGAAATAGCACCAAATTCCATTGATTTTGTGGTAATATCACCAAGTTATTAAGTGTTGTGGAAATAGCACCAAAGTATGTGATCTACCAAAATTGCCCCTCACTTATTCCTTCTTCCTCTCTTACTCTCTCTTTCTTCTTCTCCCTCTTTCTTCCTCTCTCCTCTTTTTTGTTTTCAAAAACCTTCATTAATCCATCAATGGAGATCAAAACGACCTCCGTCGAAACAACCTCTGTCGAAACGACCTCTGTTGAAACGGTCGACTCCCTTTGATGGAGATCAAAACGACCTCCGTTATTAAAAAAATTCTAGAAATAAGTCTCAGGTAGGTCACCCGAGACTTATTTCAAGCTATTTCCAGCTACCCAAGATTTATTGTAAAATAACCGAGACTTATTTCTAGATTTTTTTTTGTAACGGAGGTCGTTTCGAAGACCTCTAATGGAGTTGACCGTTTCGACGGAGCTCGTTTCAAAGAAGGTCATTTTGACGGAGGTCGTTTTGATCTCCATTGATGGATCAATGGATATTTTTGAAAAAAAAAAAGGAGAGAGGAAGAAAGAGAGAGAGAAGAAAAAAGAGAGAGAGAGAGAGGATGAAAGAATAAGTGAGGGGCAATCTTGACAGATCACATACTTTGGTGCTATTTTTACAAAACTTATTAAGTTGATGACTTTTCCATAAATAGCTTTGGAAAGAGTGCAATAAAAAAAAGGCCCCATTAAAATACCCTTTCAATTTAAATTTTGTATTACTTCACAATTAAAAATACATTCAAAAGAAAAAGAAATTCTCATATACAACCAAACACAGTTATATGACATTTCCAGGAATCTGACACATTATTCCTATACACAACCAAACACATATATATAGGTTTCCCAATAAACACATTACTGTGTTTAGCTTTACCAGGAATCAGATTATTTTGATTATCTCATACCAAACGACTCCTTAATCTTTTTAATAGTTCAATTTTTAGAGTCGAAATATATATTTACTCTCTAAGTATACTTATACCAAACATTAGGGTATTTCAATGTAGTTAACCCTAAAAAGATAATAATAATAAAGTTGGCTTTGTACAGGCCTGTTTTATTTCCTTATAAGCGATGTTTGAAATATCGACAATTTCCCTAATATTTCTGTCAATATTTTAGTATTTTAGGAATACATATATCGATATGAGGGTGTAATATAATTTCCATAAAATTTTCAGAGAATTTTTAAAAATATAGTTGATATTTCTAGCAAATATCAATATCGATAAACATATAACGTATTTTTACATAGTATTGTAAAAATTCCCGTGATGTAGGGGATATTTCTATCGATGGGGAATTAATAATATTCCATAATGTTTTTATTTATTTATTAATTTGATGTAATATATTTCTCTGTTTGAAGTACCCATGTCTTCTTTGGTATTAAAATTTGTGGCTTGTATGATGCAAATAAGAGAATAAAGTTTTAATTGAAGTTTTTCAATTTTATGAGGCTTGTATAACCGTACGTGCATTATATTTATATTATATATATATATTTTTTTTTTAAAAAAAACATAGATTAATTTAATAATTTTCAAGGTTTCATTAAGAATTTCTATTTTTAAAATTTTAGCCAAAATTTCATGAATTTTTAAGTTACTTTTAAGTTAATTTTTGTAGCCAAAATTTGTGGCTTGTAGTTTTTGTTAAGTATTATTTTATTTTTTTTATTTTTTAAATCTTTAATTTATATATATCGTTGGATTGAAATTCAAAACTAGAAATCAATCCAGCAATTATACCGTATCTGTACCGTATAATAGCCGAACCCAAAAGTATAAAAAATAAAAAATATTAAAAAAATTCTTCACCGACTCTGTTTCCTTTCGATTCTTATAAACCCTAAACCACAAAAAATTTCGATTTCCGACTCGTTGACTCGGCGATTCGACAACTCAGTCATGTCCGATACTCCTCCCCCGCCGCCGCCACAGCCGCTGCCTCCTGAGCCGATGATATTAGACGAGACGAAAAGCGACGGCGAGTCGGCGGACGCCGCCCTCCTCTCGAACTCCGAGTTCCTGACTCGCCACGAGGTACTGAGGCGGCGGTCAGATCGAGCGAAGCGGCTCGCCGGAATCTACAGGTCGCACTACTGGGCGCTGATGGAGGAACTGAGAGCCAAGTACAAGGACTACTACTGGATGTACGGGAAGAGCCCGTACAGAGATGACGGTAACGTTAATGGTAATGGCGACGGTGACGGAGCCGTAAAGGAGGAAGACGGTAACTGTACGAGCCGGAGGGAGGGAACCGGAGAGGAGGTGAGGAAGTGTGGGGTGTCTGGGTGCAAAGCGAAGGCGATGGCGTTGACGAAGTTTTGTCACCTGCATATTTTGTCGGATTCGAAACAGAATCTTTACACTGGTTGTACTTATGTTGTCAAAAGGTACTTTAAATCTCTCTATATATGTTTATATAAATTTATTAACTTGGTTTGATTGTATGTTTCTTGAAATGGGTATGTTATTTTAGATGAGGAAGTTATATAAATTTTGTATTTTGACAATAAGCAGCTTATATTTTGTGTATGCAAGTGCTAGTTTTACCCTTTTTTTGTTTTGTTTTGTTTTTGGGTGGGGGGTGGGGGTTGGGTTTATTTTGTGTTTGATGATTCTTACATGCGTAGGGCGCCTACCACTAACATCATTGCGTGATGATAGTGGCATCTATGCATTTTTTTTTTTTTTCATGTTTGATGGTCTGGAATAAAGAGATGCATAGAGGGTGTATTTGTGATATTACTGATGTAGAACGAATGAATGATAAGGTGATTCCCATGATTGTGTTGTTAGAGAGGAATTAATTTAATTAGAAATAGGATTTCAAATGTTATTTCCTATTTTATTTATTTTTAATTTGGTAATTGCCATTCCATGTTATCATTTCAGTTCTAATTAGCAAATTATGAGTAAAATGCAATTAGTTATTTGAGTAGGTCATTTTCAACTCGGTAAATGAGTGTTTTTTTTTCCCCATTTCAGTTCTAATTAGCAAATTATGAGTAAAATGCAATTAGTTATTTGAGTAGGTCATTTTCAACTCGGTAAATGAGTGTTTTTTTTTTTTTTTTGCCCCTTTAGATTTTATGGTTCTAATGTTGTTTAGTTGATTAATAGATGTTCAACTCATGAGTTGAATTATTATATTGTGCTATTTTATTGGCATTCTTGGAATCAACAAGTAGTGGTTTGATTTAGTCCTCAGTATTATTTTGATTCAATAGGTCTTGAGTTGTTTGTCTTTTATACACTATTTATTAGTTTTGGCAGTATAATCTTAGTGGCATTGCATCAGTTAGAATTAGAGGTTGATCTCAAATTTTTTGAGATTGGAAATTTTTTTGGTCTTTTCAATCTGGCTTTGGGTTTCACTTCTGATATCAACAGATGTACCGCCATTAGGCTTTTATAGCCAAAAGTCTTAAACAAAATATGAAACAATGAAAAAAATTGAAGCTATTGATTCTGATAATTCATAGGATTAAAATGAAACGATATTCCTATTGATTATAAGATATCCAACAAAATAACTCAATAGAAAAAAACTCAACCCAATTTTATACCCATTAATCAAATAACTGTCGTTTCAACTCTAATTCTAATGCCTACAAAGCACTTATTTCTGGTAGAAAAATGATTGACTCAAATAAGTAACTAAATTTGAATTAAAATTAGAGGTTTATCTCAAATTTTCTGAGATTGGTAAATATTTTTGGGGTTTTCAATCAGGCTATGGGTTTCATCTCTAATACTAACTGATGTAGTGCCAGTAGGCTTTTATAATCAAAAGTCTTAAACAAAATATGACTAGCAATGAAAAAATTAAGCTATTGATTCTGATAATTCTTAGGATTAAAATAAAATGTTATTCTTATCGATTATAGGAATATCCAACAAAATAACACAATAGAGAAAAAAAAAAAAAAAAAAAAAAAAACTCAACCCATTAAATACCCATTAATCATATAACTGTTGTTACAACTCTAATTCTAATGTCTACAAAGCACTTATTTCTAGTAGAAAAATGATCAACTCAAATAAGTAGCTAAATTTGATCGAAAACAATAATTAATGTGATTGAAATAAGATAACCTAAAATGATAAGTCCCACTGGTTTTGATAATTTTTCATAGACCCTTTGTCCTTTACTTTATTTATATCAAATTTTAAAAAATTTGGATAATTCAGAAATTGTTTATGTTAACAAATTTATAAATTATACCTCTTAAAATTAAAAGTGTAGAAAATAAAGAATATTTAAATTATAGTATATTTAAAAAAATATAATGAAATTCTGAATTAATTAGAAAAAAAATGTTGAAGGGGAGGAGGTCCTTAAGAATGTCAAGATCAATGGGTTTATGTATATTATTTACCTATAATATAGGGGATCTGTGAAATTTTCCCTAAATTATTTAGTTGTTACTAATTATTCTTTATTCATCATTCCTCTTCCAGTTTCTGTATTTATGGTTGAAAGGTATGAATTTGTGCAAAGTTCTTGAAGGATAACAGTTGCCATTGGTTTTGGTGACAATATCGTAGATGAAGGAACTGGGATTAAGTGGGTTCGAATTAGATTGTTGAGTTAGGTATTGGTTTTTTATTACCAGAAGATTAATGGATGATATGTTGGGAGTTGGTGCATGTTAGGTTGCAACTTGCAAGTGGAAGGATATGGCCTTTATTTCTGTTATAAGGGACTGGAATACCATCTGACTGGCATATTATTTTGCATTGTATGAAATGCTTACCTCCATAGCAGATTTATGCTTAATGGCTATGTCATTTTCGTGGTGGTTATCACAGGATTAATTGTGGCATGATAACTCATTACCCCGGTTGTGGTTACTATTATAATATCTCATTGGAGTGGATGGATCTGAAATAAGTTGTACTGAATAGAATATAGGTGATGATTTATTTTCAGTTAACTGCTCTTCCTTTTCAATCCCAATCATCTTGAAAGGTGGTTTTTTCCTAGTATACCAATCTACTTGTCTGCAAATTAGTACTAATTCGCTGTAAATTAGAACTCAAAAAATTTAGGATGGATTTGAGTTGCTGATGTTTGAATTTCTTGTTTATCATTGATTCATAAAACTACAAAGCGTGAGTTTGATCTCTAGACATCGTAAGCACTCGTGCGTCCATAATCAGCAACTCTTACATATACTTATTTCTTAATTTCAATTAAATGTAGGAAAGTATTCTGTGTGCTTTTGATTGACTAGTTCAGAATGAAATTTGTTGTTGATCACATCTACATAAATTATAGTAGTGAGAGATTAGTTTCTTTATGTTTGTTGAACAAGAAGCTGCTTAAGTTTGTTGATCAGAGTTCTAGCAATTCCTTAATATGGGTTCAATATCATCTCCTGTTAGTCTGTTACATATGGGGTGCCCTCAGGAGGTTTTCGGAGCTACAGATAAACAAATCACGAAAGTTTAGTCTTTTTATGTCAAAAAAAGCTCTATAAATTATTATGTGGTCTGCATAGTATAAGGCAAGGACACTGCAATAACAGAAAAAGTAGGACACTGAAGTAACAGCTCTTTTTATTGTGTTAGTAGCTACATGTGTTGCATTAGACATTATATTTAGCTACATTTTATATGCTATGTGCTATTTTGGTGTCCACAATTGTTTCATTAATTCATTTTGTGACTAGAAAAGTGCAAATTTTCCTACAATTTTTCCTAATAACATGTTTGTTTATTTTCAGTGGGCAGGCTGGGCCTATTTTTTGTGGGAAGCCAATTCTTAGATCCACTGTTCCTTCTCTTTGCCTTGCTCATTTTCAGAAGGCTGAGAAACATGTCGCGCGAGCCCTGAGAAAGGCAGGTCTGAATGTCACTTCACCAAGTAAGGTTGCTCCCAAGTTACATGTCGTAGTTGCGGAATACGTCCGCCAAATTCAAACGAAAAGAAGGGCTGCACAGAAGGCAGCTATGGTTAAACTTGAGATCAAGGAAGAGAAAACTAGTTAAGGCTCCTGCTGATCAATCGGTTAAGGCTAGATTTTTCTGTAAATTTCAAATCTGGGTCTAGGAATATTTGTTATCAAACTGAATGGAGAAGTACCTTCTGGGTTGGACATTGGACTAAGCCTTTCAAGAAAATTCTCTGTGCATACTGAAGGTATTTTTTTTGTTTTCTCTGCTCTATAATTCTTCTATTGTTATGTAACGCTGTTTGCTATGGTTTGATATGCTATGCGCTTGCAATAAATGTCCTATATATGATTTCTATATATTATTTTTAATAAATTAAGAATTAAAACACATGTTAAGTCATACAAGTTTTCTATACATTTCATGTGCACCAGAGGTTAATGTTGCTGATTTCTTGTTGAAGCATTGTGCAGAGTCTATTTATGTCACTCTTGTTTCTTTCTTCCTTTCTTTTTTCTTTGCCTTTTGTTTAGTTATTCTTGCTACTGATGATAGGAAGTCTTGAGCTTAGTTACCCAAAGGGATTGGGTTGAGTAGTAAACGACCTTTGTTTCCAACAAAGAAGGGGTGGGTTGAGTAGTAAATGATCTTTGTTTCCAACAAAGAAGGGATGGGTTAGAACCCCTTACTTATCAGGGATATTACTTATCATCAGTTTCTTGATTATCAAGGTTGTAGGGTCAGACAATACTTCCTACTCTTAGATCCTATTGAACAAAAAGAAGTTGGAGGATTTCTGGATGCATAATTATGAAGCTTAGTTCATTATAATACATGCAATGTCACAGGTTGATTAGTTTCAGAATTTTATTGGCCTGGCCTTATTCCAATATGTGTAAGTTTTTATCCTTTAAGTAATAAAGCAAAATTAGTGAAAGAAGCAATGCTGCAAGAAGCTATTGGCCCCTAAATGAAATAAAAAGGCTGTAAAACCTTGTATTCAAGATGAAATATTCGTAAATTTCCTCGGGTGTATAAATATGTTAAGTTGTTCTTTGTTCTCAATGATTTGGCAGCAGCATTTGTAAAATATGGTGGTCTGTGGATTTTTCATTTCCTTTTGATCTTTTTGAAGGACAATTTGAAGCATTGTCTAGATTTTCTTGTTTATTTTGCAACCACATATAATTCCTGTTTTTTTTTCCTTCTTTTTTCTTGTTCTGTATGCCGCATGTTCTCCTATTTGTATATTTACTATAACTTTTTTGAAAAAATTATATTTCTTCTGACTCTGATCCCCAAAAAAGGAAAAAAGTAGAAATATTCACAAAAATGAGTCTGAGTTCCTGAAAATGATTTTCGCAGCTTGGTGTTTGTCCTTGGTTTACTAAAGAGGGGTTGCGGGTTCTATATATTACTGAAAAAGAAAATATTGTGCTATGTGGGGGTCATCACTTAGGGTTTTTCAATTGGATCCTTACACAGACACAATCTCTCACACTCACCTTGATTTGAATAAATCTTCTTGGTTGATAGTTGTACAGTTATTTTCTGCTCTTAAGGCTATTTTTTTTCTTGAATTTTAGGGAATTTTACTTATACTATGTATCTTAAGATAAATTCTGGTGGATGGATCGAACTGTGGATTTGAATATTTTTGCAGGGGAAAATTGGTGATATATATGCAGCAATGGAGGTGGGAAGTCAGCATAGGTGTTATTGGAGTTGGCGATGAAATGGAAATTTAAATGATGAAATCTCATAAATATGATTTGACATGTCAAGATGCTGTTCGGTAAAATAATTTTTTTTTTGTTCTTTCTGTTGATTTATTGTCTATGTGAAAAGAATCTTATACAAAAAAAAGTATATATGTGAATGAAAAGTTAAAATTTGTTCTGCGAAGGTTTCATATATTTTCTTGCTAATTTATTGAACAAGGTCAATATGGTTGTTGTGAGTTGTAACCATGTAATGTGGTCCAAATTAAATTGAATTTATTGAGTGCCGTATATGGTAAAAACTGCATTGATTGAGTCATGTGGAAGCATACTGTTTTTGAAAGGTATGGATTATGCTAAATTCTTTATGTAGGGTCTCTTTGGATTTTTACAGATTTTACGTATCAACATGCTGATTGCATACATTTATGTTGGTTCTGGATTTGTACAGGTAAAGGTAGTAGTGTACCCTTGTGGCCTTGTATAGAGATTATGGTTGTCTTGCATAAATAAATAGAGAGGCAATTATTTTGTTTGTCCTGATCCCAGTAATGGTCCCTTCCATTGTTACTCCTCCCGAGTAATAGCAATTGTTCTGGCTTATGCCCTTGGTTCCAGCTATAATCGTGAACTTTGAGAGTTGCGGATTGGGAATTTGGGATTGTATTTTTTGTTATTCAAGTAGTTTCTTATATTGATCAATTCCATGTCGAATGAATTCATATATATTTTGTTTCGGTGCGTTTAGAAATGGAAGAGATGTTGTGTGATGATAACATAATCCTAAGCGATGAGTACTTAGTATATTCATTTGCATCTAATTCATCTTTTACATTGTTTTGTGGGGTATAAACTTAGTTTAGTCGGTGAGATTGCTTTTGGCCTTTGTTCCAACTATCACGATGAACTTTGAGAGCTGCCAATTGGGATTGTGATTTTTTAGTAGTTTTTTATATTGATCTATCTCATGTTATATTTCGTTCCGGTGCCTTTTGAAATGAAAGAGAACATTGTCATGTGATGATAATGTAATCTTAAGCTATGAGAATCAAGTATAACCACTTGCATCATATTCGTGCTTTTACATCATTTTGTTGGTGAGATTGCATATGGAATAAATTCGTATATTGTGGTGTGATGTGATGAAAGGAGTGTTAAGTTGTGCATCATATTGATATTTATATTTACATGATTTGTGAGTGACGGTGTCTATTTCCAGCTAAGTGATAATGCACCCATGAAATATGACTAGACGACTAGCCATGCCTCTTATGTCTGTGTCTTAGCTTTCTAGGGATGCATATGCTCTTGCTTTCACAGCTTGCAAGTATCATTTTCTCTGATATGATTATAGAAACAATAGTAGGTTATATGTTACAATCATTGTTTGATGTTCAATATTAGATTGGCTATTCATTAATAAGATTTTGTTTTCTAGAGGATAGCAGTCTTAATGGACCTACTATGTTGGTATCGACACTAAAAGTTGCCTTAGGGTTCACATTCAGAGCTTTTTTCAAGACATGAGAATTTGTGTAATAGAAATCGCCATCACTCCAAAGTTTTGTATAATTGTTTCCTTTCTGGTTGGTTCTTAATGATTTGAACATCAAATTGCCCTTACTTTTGTTGTCTAACTCAAATTTCCTTTCTGGTTGGTTCTCAATGATTTGAATTTTTTGTATATATTTTTGGGTATTGTTATATCATCATCAAGGTGTGGAACCTTCCAATATTAAAGATAATTAGATTGCATTCAATTGTATAAATGTAATGTAATAATGTTTACCGATTGTTGCATCATGATGTCAATTCGTTCACATCAGTACACAATGATATAACTACATCAGTATCAATACATGTGGACCACCGATTATGAAGAAGTTTTGGTAAGTGTTTATATTTTGAGTCAAAGTATGTAAATTTAATGGTTCATATCCAACGCATTAATAAGGTTATATCAGTGCGTACTGATTTAAACAATTTCTAAATATTACGAATTTTTAAGAATTGACGGACCGAGATATAATTCGAATTCATGTGGACAGTATGGGGTTGGGGCATTTCTTACTAATGAACCATCTCAGTTTTTAAGTAAACTAGTTTGAGGCTAGAGTGATCTGAAGAATCTCCATCGACGACTGGTCCAATGATCCCATTATTTATTATCATTAATTTTCTTGTTAATTTATTTTTGAAATCTACTTTCCACGTGCCCGTGCATGCAATGACAAAATAAACTTGGATTTGGTAATCTTTGACTAATGTTTAAATGACATAGGAACCTTAAAAAAAAAAAAAAATTAAAATTGAAAAGATCATTCAAAAGGTGATTAATCCGAAAAAGAGATCGAATGTAATTGTGTAGGATAAATCTTTGATTTCAAATAAAATTCGTCGGGTAATTAAACTGCCCCTTAATGCAATTGCAATCGTGTACACTAAACCGGACAATCAAAAATAGCGATCATTAGTAACGGTGCTAATACTAAAATCAGTTAATAAAATAATGGAAAAGGCTAAACCTCAATAAGTTGTTTTGTTTATTTATTTATTTCTTAAAATTTTCCTTCATTTATTTTCAAAACCACCTTGACACATTTGTTAAACTTAATGCCCCCGATTGTCCTTTGTAAAAGTTTTGTATGTTTTATTGTGGTTAAGTTGGAATTATATTAGTAAAAGAGTCGAATTATGGAGTTGCTTTTATATATTTATTCCGTTATAAATTGATTAGATTTTAAAACAATCGGTCTTCTAAAATTGAGAAGCTGCCCGCCGGTTTATGAAAAGAGGCAAAGAGCATATTAATGCTTTCTTGAATTGTTGACTCTCTATTTTATTTTTCCATAATCATTGGTTATTATTTTAAGTATTTATTTATTAGAATAACTGAATAAGACAAAGAGGCAAATTTAAACGCGGAGACAAGGGCGGACTCACGTTGGAAACGGGTGGGGTCCACGTCTTATCTCACTTTTTTTAAAGAAAATTATTTATATATATATATATTAAATGACAAACATATCACATATGTCAACACTGTTGGCTAGCTAATAGACTTTCACTTTATATTGTCGGTGGGTTCAAATCCCACTGCTTTCTTTAACTTTAATAGTGTCTTGTTTTCAACGTCTTTTTTGTCTGGGACAATTATAGGATTTACAACTATCAAAATGGTTATTAAAGGGAAAATTGATTTTAAAATGGTCATTTTTTACGAACACAGTTACACTAATGATCACTCCATTAAATGAGTGGCATTTTGATAAATAAGGAGATGACATTAATTTATTTTAGTGTTTTTTATAAATCAATTTTTTCGTTTATTTTTTAAAATGAATAATTATATTTAGTGTGTGTATATACATATAGAATATCTCACATACACACACATATATATATATATATATTAGTTTTTATATTGTCAGTTCGTTCTGATATAAAATATATCAGGACGAAGAATGTGAACCATTAGATTTATATATTTTGACTCAAAGTGTTTGCACTTGTCAAAATTTCTCCATAATCTATGATTCACATTCTTCATTTTTATATATTTTATATCAGAACGAACTGACAATAGAAAAACTAATATATATATATATATTCTTTTCAACTTATTTCAAATATATTTTTTAGAATTTATAGATTTTACAGCCTTAAACTTCTAAAAAAAAAAAAAAAAAAAAAACTTTTTAACTTATCTCAAATATATATTTTAAAATTCTTAGATTTTGACATTATTTTTCTCAAAATATATATATATATATATACACGGTCTTGTTCACATAGTGCATACTGATGTAGTTACATCAGTATCAATACATGTGGACCACTGATTATAAAGAAGTTTTGACAAATGCATACACTTTGAATCAAAGTATATAAATCTAATGGTCCACATCTAACGCAGTGATGAAGTTATATCAGTGCGCACTGACTTAAATATTTCTCTGTATGTATATATATATTTGAGATATGCTATACGTATATATACAAACTAAATTTATTTATTCATTCCAAATAACAAAAGAAAAAATTGATTTTAAAAAAAACTTTAAAATAAATTATTGTCATTCCTTTATTTATCAAAATGTCACTTATTATTATTTTTTTTTGATAAGAAGGAGGGCAAAGCCCATAACACAACAACAACTAGCTGGATAACACCTGTCTAGCAGAAGCTAAACCAGTAAGATAATCATCTAAGAGACCTAAAATCTGTGAAGGAGGCTCGCCAAAGAGCGTAATACCCAATCCTAACAAAATGTCACTTATTTGATGTAATCGGATGGAATTAGAGTATCTCCAATGCAAAAGTGGTTTGCATACCAATAATTATTGACATGACAACAATGTCAAGAGGCTTGCTTCCTATGTGGCATAAAAATAGATTTGAAAGACAATCAATTTAAAATTTGGTCTCCAATGCTTCCGTCTAAAACACATTTTTTTAATGACATGTCCATATGTTTTTCCTTTTTTATTTTTTATTTTATTTCCTTACCAAAAATATATGAAAAATTTATATCAGTTTTAAATGTTTGTTGAGTCAACTTAAAAAATAGCTGTGCAACAGACCGTCTGAAAGTGGATGGTCATGTTGATAATGTATGATATTTTTTTTCCCACGTCAGTTTTAGGATGAATATACACGGTTGCATTAGAGACACAATTATTAACATAATGTCTATTTACCCTATGTGTCATTTTTTTTTCCACAAGCCACGTTTGCATTGGAGATGCTCTTAGAGATATGCATTGAATTTTTTTTCTAAAAATATGAGTTGACCAATTATATTTGTTTTTTTATTTATTTATTTATTTATTTAAAAGGTGGGGGTGCATGTCTTTATCTTCTTGTCTAAATCAAACTTTTTTTTTTTTTTTTTTTTTTTTTTGAAAGGGTCTGAATCAAACATTTATTGGGGTGATTAGGTGAACTACTTCAATTAAAGCCTGAAAGTATAGTTGAGTTATTTTTATTTATTTATTTTTAAATTTTAAAGACGGAAAAGTCTATGATCATCGCATCTAAACTATCTCTATAATGCAGCTGTATCGCTGTTGCAATTATAGGTAGGGTCTTTATTTATATCTTTGATGAGTTTTTTTTTTTTTTTTTTTTTTGTTATTTTTTTGTTTTTGTTTTTAGAAAAAACCAAAAGTAACCATCCAAAACATTAAACTTTTGTTTATAACCACTTTTGAAATTATAATTGTTAATAACCATTTTTTTTAGAAATTACCTCAGTGCCCATATATATAAGCACTAAAAACCAAAAACATGAGCATTGGGGATTACCAATTAAAGAGAGAAAAGAGAGAAAAGAGAGAAAGAGACATTGTTACCGAGAGAGAAGAGAGAAAGAAGCGGTGTCGCAGGGAGAGAAGAGGGCGTCATCGTCGTCGCCAGAGTAGCCGGAAGAGAAGAGGTCACCGGAGCAGCCTGGAGACAAGCACACCATTCTCTTCTCACTTGACATTTTTATTGCGATTTCATGTTAAGAACATGTTTAGGGAATAATAAATGTTGAAATGTATCAATTTTGGGGGTTGATTGAGTTGAGGTATGGTATTTTGGATGATTTGAGACTGGATGTTAGAGTTTGGTTCGGAAAAAAAAACTTGAAAGCATGAAATCTTCGACAAACTTGAAATGTTTTGCGAAAACTTGTAATCATGCTTTAAATCTCTAACATAAAACTTGAAATCTTCTAAATCTTGAACCAGTGCAACTTGAAATCTTCTGGAAAAAACTTGATTGAAGTCTTACCCAGAAACTTGTCAACATTTCAAGTTTTTACATAAGATTTCAAGTTTTCGAATCAGTGAACTTGAAATTTTCTAGAAAAAAACTTGAAACTTTATTTAATTCGATTCTTCACAAAAACACACAAAAGTGACGCAATAATGCTAATCACACGTTAAGGTCACTGTTTGCAACTCAATTAATGAATAAATTAAAGATATTTACACACCAAATACCGATTTAGAGCAAATCGAAATTTTATTTCAAGTTTTCACTTCTTTAAATCTTCAACGCGATTCTGAAATCAAACTATCTTCTAGTTAGTCGATTTGTAGGAATAACAATGGTTCGGCCATATTAGTGTTCGATTTACAGGAAGAGGAACAACGATCGAAAATCGTTGATGAGAATGAACAAAGAAGAAGGAAGAAGACAGTGAACAGTGAAGAAGAGGGTGAGAAAAAGAAAAATAAGCAAAACAAAATAGAAATATTAATTTGGGGGCATCTTGGTAATTTATGGACACCCATTGAAATTTTTTTCAAAACATGGTTATTAACAATTAAAGTTTCGTATGTGGTTAAAAACGAATTTCCCATATTTAGAGTGGTTATTTTTAGCAATTTCCACTTTTTTTTAGTCTATGTTATATGTACTTGTGTTTATTGTAGCTTGATGGAATCATATGTGTAGTCCATTTTTCTTAGGATTGAGTTTAATTTAAGGGAACCAATATGCTTCTATCTATATTCCTTCAATTTCTCTTATTAAATTGTATCCATCTTGTCGAGATGAGAATGACTCAGTGATATACTTCTCACATTTACACCATGAGGTTGTGGGTTCAAGCCACCTTTTTTTTTTAAAAAAAAAAAAAAAACTCTGAATTTATGTAATATTTTAAAAAAAATAAAAAATAAAATTGTATCCATCTTGTTAATAACAAAAGTTTTTGGTATGTTTGGAAGTGATTTCGATATATCATTAATAGTGTTTTAGATTTTTTATATTTTTTTATTTTGATTACAAACAAGAAAAGTTACAAACAGGAAAGGCACTCAGCCGCAACTAAAGAGCCAATAGTGTTTTAGATTAAATTTGTCCACTTATGATTTTATTTTGTATGATTTGATTGAAAATAATTAATACAAATGTTTTTTTTTTTCAATGACCAGGGAAAATCTGAAAGGAACCCCTAAATACACCTTGATGTAGAGATGAAAGTGTAATAAGAAAAGAAAACATATATTTAATTAAAAAAGAAAAGAGAATACTAATAACATTTGGATCCTCAATTGATGAGACCCTAAAAGATTAGGAATATTTAATGATCTTCATATGCAAATCTTTCAAATCTTTCAATGAACTATCATCTATCAATTTTATGTGTGGTTTATATATATATATATATGAATTATCAAGTGAAGTAGCCATAACTTTAATTTTGATAAGGTTCTTGATGAAATCATATCGATTTTTATGAATTTTAATATGAATTTTGTTGTGGATGATAAGTTAATTAATAAAGTCTATTTATGAATAAAATTTGAGAATTTTTCAAGCACTAGAACTATATATCCATATTTTATTAAATATAAAGGCATCAGAAAATGGGAGAAATATAGGAAAATTCAAAAAAAAAATTGTTCTAGTACTTGAAAAATTCTCAAATTTTATTTATAGATACATTTCATTAAACTTATCATCCACAAGAAAATTCAGATCAAAATTTATAAAAATCGATGTGATTTCATCAAGATCTTTACCGAAATTAAAGTTAAAGATACCTCACTTGATAATTCATATATATATATATATATAGAGTAATTTTCCAATGAGGACTTTTATAATGTACATTTTAAACACCTTTGATGAAATTGCATAGAATCAAATGTTTTTCGATGAGATTTTTTGTATACATCCTAAGAAAATTGAAAGACACATTTGGTAAAAATTTAGAATTTTTTTGGATTTGAGAACTATTTTTTCTTATATTTCCCTAATTTTAAATGTTTTATCTTCAAAAAATTCGGAAAAAAATAGTTCTTGCACCCAATTTTTTTTTTTTAATTTTTTTTCCATAAATGTATTTCAATGTTTCCACCATCCATACAAAAAATCAAATCATGATTCAATATATTTCATACAATTTCATCAAATGTGCTTAAAGTGTACATTGTAAAAAGTCCTATTTTTTTTTTTAATTTTTTTTTCATAAATGTATTTCAATGTTTTCACCATCCATACAAAAAATCAAATCATGATTCAATATATTTCATACAATTTCATACAATTTCATCAAATGTACTTAAAGTGTACATTGTAAAAAGTCCTTATTGGAAAATTACTCTCTCTCTCTCTCTCTCTCTCTCCATATATATATATGAGAGATAGATTTTCATATGCGAGATTTGTACGAAAAAACGTACAATATTAAATTTTGTGACATTACAAAATCAATATCTCGATACAGAGTTCATTGTGTAGCATTATCTCTCTCTCTCTCTCTCTCTCTCTCTCTCTCTCTCTCTCTCTCTCTCTCTCTCTCCATATATATATATGAGAGATAGATTTTCATATGCGAGATTTGTACGAAAAAACGTACAATATTAAATTTTGTGACATTACAAAATCAATATCTCGATTCAGAGTTCATTGTGTAGCATTATAAATACGAGATCTCACACATGATGATAATTGTTATGTATGTGTATATATATATATATATAAGTGAGTCTCTCATGATCGATCTCTTATTTTAATTTCAGTAAGAACTATGATGAAAACATCAATTTTAATGAATTTTAATATGAATGTTTTTGTAGATGAGGAGTTCAATAAAATCTATATGTGAACAAAATTTGAGAATTTTCCGAGCACTAGAATTATTTATCTAATATTTGCTAAATATGAAGGTATTGGAAAATAGATAAAATATATGAAAATTCAAGAAAAATAGTTCTAGTAATTCAAAAAATTCTCAAATTTTGTTCATAGGTAGATTTCAATGAACTCATCATCTACAAAAAAATTCAGATCAAAATTCATTAAAATCGATATATTTTTATCAAGGTTTTTACTGAAATTAAAATTAAGGACCTTTCCTGAGATACTCACTCGATATATATTGCATTTTATAGGATTGTACACAAATTGTTTCTTAATTTAACTTAAAACTTAATCTCAACTAAAAAAAAAAAACTTAATTTTGTGTATTTTGCTTTTTTTAACAACTTTCCGTACACGGATGTGTGGAGTATTTCGGCATTGGAAGAAAGTCAATGTGATGGGCCATATAGTTATGAATAATAATTTTCATGTGGTTTGAACTTCTCACACGTACTTTTCAAGCATTCAATTAATCAATTGTTATTTAAATTATTTTTTCTTTCTTTTTGCTATTTAAAATTATCTCTTAACTTATGGTGAGCTTTAATATATGTATATACTAAGTATGAAGCATATACCTCGTTAGTAAAATTGGTGTTTTTAAAAAAAAAAAATAAATAACTAAAAAACTTTAACCTCAATTTTCCAATTAAAAAATTCATATATCTCAATTCTGGATGCTGATATTGCCACCCAAATAAGTTGTTTGTGCACCCAATTAATCATCACACCCAACATTAAAATTTAATTATAAAATCAAAATTTATTATAAGCACCCAATATAGTGCCACAAATAACCTTATGTCAGGACTTATGATTCAATTGCAATCTGAGGCTATTAAAGACGCAGTGTGGCTTAGCTAAGATAGTGTATTGGTGTGCATTTCTCCTTCGACTTTAGTGGTGGAAGGTTCGTACATGTAATGTTTGATTTTGGAGAATTTTTTTCACACATATTTATAAAATGTGTATGATGAACTTGAACCCCCACCGGTCCACCACTAATATGAGAGGAAGAGGTGTATATATCATTTGAACTAAAAAGACGGTGTGCGGAAGCCCTCTATTCTAATATATTGTTTTTGTCTATATATCTTGCAAATAGAATATGATATTTATATCCAATAGATGAGTGTATATGACATGAATCAGAATTTATATATATATACTCTTATATTAATTTCGATAAGAACTTTAATGAAATCACTTCGATTTTTATGAATTTTGATATGAAATTATTATTATTATTATTATTTTTTGATATGATATGAATTTTGATATAATGCTTGAAAAATTCTGAAATTTTATTTATAGTTAGATTTTAATGAACTTATTATCTAAAAAAAATTCAGATCAAAATTTGTAAAAATCGA
The DNA here is from genome assembly GCA_954870605.1 of Acer campestre. Classification (NCBI taxonomy): domain Eukaryota; kingdom Viridiplantae; phylum Streptophyta; class Magnoliopsida; order Sapindales; family Sapindaceae; genus Acer; species Acer campestre. The sequence goes on along the minus strand of OX940808.1, from coordinate 20,173,729 downwards.
TATGATTTCATTAAGGCCTTTTACGAATTGACACCTCTAGAATTTTGTAATAAGAATTTAATGATAATAGCTAACAGGGGCATGGGAGCTTGAGCCTTGGACAAATAACTCTCAGGTTAAGGGCTTGAATCCTACCAATGGAGAAAGGCAGAAAACTTAAAAAAAAACCTGGTTCTGGATCAATAGATATTGTCAAAAAATAAAATAAAAATAATGATAATAAACTAAATGGCGTAAAAAAAAAAAAAAAGCATATAACTCCTTTTTGAAAATATGGAAATATTGTATAAACCCTACTTTTTTTTTTCTTGAAACAATAAAATCCCTACCTGAACGTATAAGCTAATTAATAAGAATATGGAAAGGCTAACAAATCGAAAGAGATCTAAAAAGTTGGTCCTCAAGCTTTTACCTATGCATTTATAGGCCAGACATCAATGGGTAGGGTTTATAGAATTTAATGGATAAATTTTCAAAATCAGTTTTAAAATTTTAGGGACTATATCACATAAGTATACAAACTTTTCTAATAATTGTTTTTTTTTTTTTATTTTTTTTTTATTTTTTTTTTTTTATTTTATTTTTTTTTTTTTATTTTATTTTTTTTAACTTTTTAAAATAATGCATACAATTGGTGGACATCTCTCTCAATCTCCCTCTCTTGTGGGTAATTAAATTGTTAGATAGGTACCTCTCAATATTGAACTTGGGTATCTTTTGTCGGATTAAATTTTTACACATAATTTTAAAGATTTTGTGACATATTAACAGGTTAGAATTTATTTTCATATATTTCAATACCTGTAATTAAGACAAATTTAAGGTTGGTTTAATAGTAAATTTCTCCCACTCCCATAATTATGAATGTGAGTACAGGTATCTATTCCCCAACTTCTAAATTTGTATGGTAATATTTTTTTTTTATAAAAAAAATGCAATTAAGAAGATTGAAAATTAGGTGAAAGTTTTCAGAAAATCAAGTTATGGGTTTTCTTTTTTCATTTTGAGAAATTATGACCCAAAACATTCCAACCAATTGATCTTATCAAGACCTTAATTTATTCTCTCAAATGCTTTACTAAGCAGACAAATTAGGTGATTGAAAATTAAGGGGTTGTTTGTTTTTTCCACTTAAGACTTAATGAGTTTGAATCATAATTATTAAGTTGTTTTGTTTGTTTTTTTAAGTGGTCAAACAACTTAAAAATACCAAAAAAAAACTTAAAATAAAAAGTAAAAAATCCCGACTTTTCACTTAATTGTAAATCACTGAATTGCATTAAATACAATCTAAAATCTTTTCTTCCGATATTATTCCTCCATATATAACATATTTCCAATTTCATCATAATTATATATTGTATAGAAATATTTATTTTAATATATTGCTTATTTTAAATAGCTTTAAAAATAAAAAAAGAACCCTAATCACTTCTCATATTAGTATTTAATATCAATACTTTATTATGATATTATGGTGATGTATTTATATATTATTTTTTTAGAGTGTTTTGTGTGAGTTTTCATGCTCTCCTTTTATTTTATTTTATTTTTTTTTAAAAAAAAACCTTTTCTTTTTTTTAGTAAAAATAAAGTTTGTTTATAATCGAAGAAGAAGATCATGATCATATGTGTTCATACATAATTATTATTTTTGGATTGTTTTTATTCTATATTATATGTATAATTGTTTAACATGGATATAGATGTAAAATTACTTATTTTCAGATAATTTTATTTGTAAAAAACAAACATGTTGACAGTACATTCAGATGTGAGGAAAAAAAAAAACAAACATGTCATTCAGATTCAGGTTTCAGTCACTATTCAGTCTTCAGTAAAATTCAGGACTATTCAGTCTTCAGACAAAAAAACAAACGACCCCTAAGTTTTGCACATGGGGATGAAGACCTCAAAAATAAATTGTGGTTTAGATGGGCTTGTTCCCTGAAATTCTATACACAAAACATTCATTTAAGGCTGAAAAATTAGTGAACAATTAATAATGGGACAGTTATACGTATGAATCAACTGTCCTTATAATATTACATATACTAATATATACTTAGCCTTGAACAAAAAGCATTACAAATCCTTATTAACTAGTACACCACGTAGGCAAAAATTTTAACTTAAAACTATGGGTTAATGAAATTTAAAGGGATTAAATGTAACACTTACCGTGAAAATTAATGTTGAGAACCTACTACGGTTCACATAATTAAATTAACAATAATACCCTTTTTTTTTTTCTTTTTTTTTTTTTTCTTCTTAAGTATTAAACTATTACATAACTTTAGGGTTTTTATGGGAAGGAGGAGGGCTTGAACCCGCAATCTCGTCAATTTAACAATAATATTACTTTGCTTTAATTTGGTGCCCAAATGGTATGAATCCTTAATATCAGGGATGTCACATCATTTGAGCTCCAAATTTAGACAAATTAGCATTACTCTCAATTTAATTATCAAAAGCAGGACCATATGTTTTGGTTATTGCATAAACAATTCGAGAATTTTAAAAACTAACCAATTGATCATGTGAAATATTGTTTTTAACCAATTTTTATTTTATGTTGGGAATGTTTTATGAATTTTGTGTTTTGATTTTTAGTTTTAGGGCTTCTTTCACTTTTGAAAGTGAAAGAGATGATATGTTTTAATCCAGAAAGTGAAACAAATGAGAACTCTTGAAAGTGAAACATATGCTAAATAGTGAAACATCTCATCTATAAAACATATGTTTCACTCTTGGGTGTCAAACATCTTATTTTGAAACACTTTAACGATGAAACAACATGAGAGTGAACAATATGTGTAAGGAAACATCATGATGTTTCAGGTTTGAAAATGAAACAACATTTCAAACTTCCTATGTTTCACTTTCAAATGTACACCTTTTATGTTATTTCAGTTTAGAGAGTGAAATATGTTTAACTTTAGAAAATGAAATGTGTTTTACTTTATAGGAAGTTCATGTTTTTACTATTTCACCAAGGTGAAACAAATGTGTTTCACTTTCCAACATGACACTGTTGGTTGATGACAAAAAAACTTGAAAAAAAATAAAAAATCCAACAATTTTCTTCAATTTTTTGATAATTGTAAGTAAACCCAACAACATAAACATGAAACAAAGTAAAAATTCCATTAAAAACGTAAAATTTACATACATTGAATTAGGTCGGAAAGATTTCAACAGAAAATCAACTATATCTCATTTAGCCTTTTTCGTCGATTTCTAGTAAAGATTTCCGTTGATTTCTCGATACGAAAATGTTGTTTGACAATAATTTGATCAAAATGAGGATTTTGTGTAGTAGGTTTTTATTGTAGAGAGACAGTGGAGAGAGAGAATGTTGTTTGACAATAATCTGATCAAAATGAGGATTTTGTGTAGTAGGTTTTGATTGTAGAGAGAGAGAGAGAGAGAGAGAGAGAGAGAATAGAATGGTAGGATAGGTTGAATAAAAGGTAAAGAAGGGTAATAATGTAATTGGATGATTATTCGGTGAAATGAAATTAATATGAATGGTTAGAAACAAAAATTTTATGGGAGAAGGATAAAAATAAAAATCAATAGTTTAAATAAATCATTTTTGCTAAAAAAAAAGTAAAAATAATTAATGTACACATTTCATGTTGAACATCTCCATAACATTTAAATTAATGGTTGATACTTGTACTTTTCTTCGTTTTGTTTATATGGTAATTTGAATCAATAATGATAAATATCTCATCTAAAATCTTACATTTTTTATCCCATTACATGTGGCGTGTGAGGTGTCAAATTATGAGTCGATACACATTAATGATGATTTATTTCACCTATCTCATGTATCTACTCACCATTTGACACCTTACATACCACATATAGTGAGATGAAAAAGACATGATTTTAAGTGGAATGTGTAGCATTACTGATATTTTATATATATATATATATATATTTATAATATTTCCTCTCATTAACAAGGTTAGAAATCAAGTTTGATCTTATCCAGAAGCTCCCACTACTAGCTATAGTCTATAGATAAGCTCTAAAGCTTTACATTCATTAATTGAGTTGGTCTATACAACAACTGAATTAAACATATCAATTTAATATAATAAAATATGTCATTTCAAATATATATAAAATATGGTTTTTTGAAACGGATATTGATCTAGTTATTTGAGTCATTTAAGAGTTTTTGACATATGAAGTAGAACTTCTAAGGTACATTAGTACATATAAAAAAAAAAAAAAAAAACTTTGAAATCCCTTTAAAAAAATTAAAAAATTATTACTAAATTTTAAATCCTTTTCACTTTGATCCCTCTATTATTTTTATTTTTATTTTATAAATGACCCCTCAAATTTGATTTTTTTACTCCACCTTGTTTGATAGTGATGAATTACAAAAATAAAATAAAAATTAATAATAATAATAAAATATAGTTTCTTAATGAAAGATGTAGTGAAATATCTAAAATATTACCAAGGGCATTTAAGTCAATTTGTTTCTTTTAAAAAAACTCAAAAAGGGTTTTTTAAAACGCTGATGCTAGTTAACCCAAAAATTTAGTCCCAAAACTAACCCAAATATTATGGTAAGTGATTTGTCACTGTCATATCATCCACCACATCACCCTTTGATTTGTGTCGTGATGGTATAATTTTGTAAGGTATTGTAATAAGATAATAAATACAATGATAAATGTTGCCTTTTAATTTTAAAAATAAAGTAGTTGTTATTATATGTCCATTATATTATGAAAAGTAGATGGCTATGTAACAGAGGTTTCAATCTGAATTTGAAAAGTTAATTTTTTTTTTATAAAAAAAATTATATATTTTTAAATAAAAAAGTACGTATTTTTTATTTTTATATTTATGTCTCCGACAGCCAATTATATTCTTCCATGTCGCAGAATTTGCGTTAATTAAATTAATAAATTTACTAAATTTTAAGATATGGTAAAATGTCGAATCTGTAGTCCAAAAAAATCAACTTCAATCCGACCTAAAAAAAAAAAAAAAAATTGAAAAAAAAAATGTTTATAAAAAATGCAGTCCGAATCTGTATAGAAAACAAGCAGATCGTGAGTAAAAAGTAAAAACTTTTAGTTTGCTTTTTCAACACTATAAAAAAGTTATGGTAAATTCAGTCTATTGCTTTTTTTCTTCTCTTGGTCTGAATTTTCACGTGATTTTGAAAAAATCAGTTGTCAGTGAAACCGTAAAGCATTTTCAATGCAAGGGTAAGGGTGGCTCGTAAAAAAAAAAGTCATACAGATAAACGGTCTATTAAAAAATTGTATCTTAGGTGTATTTGTGTATATTCAATCTCATACTGATGTAAGAAAAAAAAATATTAGACATTGTCAACATGATTATCTACTTTCAGACGGCATGTTGCACAGCTATTTTTTCGGATGACTCAGCAAATATTTAAAAGTGGCATTAATTTTTCATCTATTTTTGATAAGGAAATAAAATAAAAAATAAAAAAGGAAAAAATATTGGACACATCATTAAAAAAGAGTGTTATAAACAGAAGTATTGGAGACCGAATTTTGAATTGATTATTTATCAAGTCTATCTTTATGCCACATAGGAAGCAACTCTGGTATGCAATTGATAATCTGACAAATTTTGACAGTGATTTTGAGAAACATGTGGGGGTTACTTTTTGAAAGTGAGTATAGAATAATCTATTTTCAACATTTCATGCATCTTTTAAAATATGAATCTTTTAAAATATCATTATTATCCATATAAAATTAAGTTAAAATCATTTATATACCTTATTTCATCTCAAAATTAAATATTCTATTTAAATATTGATTTGATTTATAAAAATTTTAAAAAATATTGTTATTGTTCTTATGGAATTTTTTTTTTCAATTTAAATATTCTACTTAAATATCAATTTAATATATATAATTAATGAAAAAAATAAAATAAAATAGGGTCATAAACTCATATATATTTTAGTCATTGTAACTAATCTCAGCACTTTTGCAATAAAATTACTAAACATATATATATTGCTTTTGAGCTTATATAGTAGTTTTAAAAATGCAATTAATCAAATATCTGTTGATTAACTTCACAACTTATTATTCATTCAGTACAGATAAAATTGATATTATAAAAGTTACAACAATATCAAACTGGCCCTAATCATTCTTAAAATATAATTATTGATTATTTGATTATGCTAATATACAAATAAGATCCACCATATAATTAATATAATTTGAATAATTTCTTAATTTTTTATTAATATTTAAGTATTTAGTTCAAAATCTTCAAAATAAAAATGCTTTTAATTATTACGGTTATAGTTTATAAGAATTTATATTTTTTTTAACAAAAAATTAATTAAAAGTGACAGTGTACAGATGTTGTCGAATCAATATTTTTTTTAAATAAATCGAACAGTTAAAACTATGCTCCGGAATTCACCATTAAATCAAGAGTACGTATCTATAATCTAGCCAAAGTGTGAACTAATTACAATTTGTTCAAACGTCAGGGTTTCGTTGTAATTTGCCCTTAATTAAGAACAAAATTGATTCAATTAAGTTAAAATATTAAAAAAATATTTTCAACCTTGTGGTATGGCATGCCTAGCAGCAACAAGAACATAAAGTAGAAACTATACGATAAATGCAGTCTAACTTATATTTTACAGTGTTTTATTAAATACCCAAAAGATTAATTAACACTGTAAAAAAAAAATAAAAAAAATCACTACCCTTTGTACATAATTAGTACCATACGTAAGATTATATAAGTATAATATAGTCCAATATAATATAATTCAATTCATTATAATCTAATATAATACAATATAATATTATTATTGTTTGCTTTTTCATATGTAACTATTGGTCGAACCAAAAAAAAAAAAACATTTTTTAGTAGGCATGATCCGTTGGATATAAATCCAATTTTTTCAATTATTTTAATTTGCCGATGGATTCCTTAAGTTTTTTTTTTTTTTTTTTTTTTTTTTGTGACTGTATCAAAATATCACTATCCGGATGTCTTATTTGTCTCACTATGAAAATGGATATCCCCATTAAAAAAATTCAGTGTGCCAACTCCTTAACTAATAGACATTTCAAATTGATAATATAAATTTGCTAGGCGCCTAGGTATAATTTGGACATTTTATTTATTTATTTATTAAAGATGGTATTTAGAAGTTGGTAGATACATTAAATGGAGTGGAGTACAAATAATTTCTATATATATATAAAAAAGGCCAAATTGCACTAAAACCCATAAAAATATTATAATAACATAACAGTAATGCTACACATCCCATCTATAATCCCACCTATAATCCCACTATTTTCATCCCAACACATGTGACAGTTGAGATGTCACTTAGTGAGTGGACAAATATTAATTGGTGAGTGAATACATAGGTAAGAGAGATAAGTAACAATTAATTTGTATCCACTCACCAAGTGACACCTCAGTTGCTACGTATATTGGGATAAAAATAGTGAGATTGTAAGTGGGATGTTTAGCATTATTGATAGGGCAAATTGCACTGAACCCCTTGAGGTTTGGACAAGTTACACTTAGATGGAAAAATTTTGTTATTATACATTAACACCCCTAAAACTTAAATTTGAATTTAAAAATGCCTAAAATGCCCCTAGTTATATTATTTTATACTTTATTTTTTTTTTTTTTACCTTTTAACCAAAAACTTTATAAACTTTAATAAAATAAAAAAATTAAATAAAAGATATGATTTATTAAATAAATAAATACTTTTAAAAAATTAAATAAATAAATAGTTTTAAAAAAATCAAATAAATAAATAGTTTCAAAAAAATTAAATAAACAAAGGGTTTAATAAATAAATAAATAAATGAAAAAATTGAAAACATTAATTTTTTTTTTTTAAGAATATCCATTAATAGGGACAAGAAAAACTCTAAATATCCAAACTTTTACGGTAAGGTTGATGGTGAGAGAAGGTTCAAGGTTCCTAACACTAAATGAAGTGGTTGAAGAAGGCAAGAAGACTCCCAGTGTTGGGAACCTTGAAGTTTCTCTCACTATCATCCTTACCGTAAAAGTTTGGATATTTAGAGCTTTTTTTGTCCCTATTAATGGATATCCTTAAAAAAAATTAATGTTTTTAATTTTTTTAATTAATTAATTTATTTTTTAAACCCTTTATTTATTTAATTTTTTTTAAAACTATTTATTTATTTGATTTTTTTAAAACTATTTATTTATTTAATTTTTAAAAAGTATTTATTTATTTATTTATTTTAAACTATTTATTTATTTAATTTTTAAAACTATTTATTTATTTAATGAATCATATATTTTATTTAATTTTTTATTTTATTAAAGTTTATAAAGTTTTTGGTTAAAAGGTAAAAAAAAAAAAAGTATAAAATAATATAACTAGGGGCATTTTAGGTATTTTTAAAGTCAAATTTAAGTTTTAGGGGTGTTAGTGTATAATAACAAAACTTTTCCATCTAAGTGTAACTTGTCTAAACCTCAAGGGTTTCAGTGCAATTTGCCCTTATTGATAACATAAATATCTGACCATCGACTCATTAATGATTGACACCATTAGTTAGCAACTGGCAACTGAAAAAGAGTTTCTCAAAATATTAAAATAATATTAAAAAATATTTCAAACAATTTTTTGACTTTAAAACAAAACAAAAATATTTCAAATAAGTTTTTGACTTTAAAACAAAAATATTTGATGGGTAGAAGAAACCATATCAAACACATTCGAAGACAGTCTAAAATCAAATATAGACAGAATTAGATAGTGTGTTGAAACAAATTAATTAATTTAGTAGCGAAACGGCCAACCGATGACCAATTTGTATATATTTGGGTGACTAGAATTCTGATAACACAAACATCTTACTAGTTACCTGCTCACTCGGCTGGGATTGCTGTACCAACTTTAATTACTCATAACACTTGTCAAAAGTGCTTTTTCATAATCCAAAACTGCTTTTACATTGACGCTATAGACATGTTTTTCCAACAATATTATCTACCTCTCTTTAAAATCTTTTCTAGTTAGAGATCATAAATGAAAAAGTAGTACCTGATTTTTGTTTTGAAATGTTACATAAATTCAGGATTTATAATTGAGGAGAACTCGAACCCACACGTAGGTGTGAGGGGTATACTATTAAAATAACTTTATTTCATCATTATTTTTTTTTCAGAGATTATAAATGAAAAAGTAACATCTGATGAGTTTTTTCTTTTACGGAAAACACTATAAATTTAGCTCCGTTTAGAAGAGTTTCTTTAAGTAAATCTTTTAAGAGTAGATATTTTAAAGTAGACCTTCTACAAGTAGAACTTTTAATGAGAAGATATTAATTGTTTGGTTGTCAATTAGAGAAAACTTTTTTAAATGATGGGATCACCAAAATATTCAAAAACTATTTTAAATGATAGGATTATATTAGATATTTTAGTGTTATTAAAAAACTTCAAAAAATCTACTTGGAAAAGACTAAAATTTGAGCTTCTCTATAGACGTAAAACAACTTTTTTAATCATCCAAAAACTCTAATGAGTGACAATCAAATGACACTAAAAAAATTTGAAAAGAGTTTTTTTAGTTAAAAAAGCTCTTTTAATCCGTAGACAAGCTTTTCCAAACGGGTATTAAATAGTATTTTTACAAAAAGCACTTTTACAAAAATATAAATGCGATTTAATATACAACTCTAAACTTTTTATATACGACTTCAACCGAAAAATACAACCCTTAAAATTTTACAATTTTTGTCAAATTTCAAATGGTTTCTAGAAATTATCTCTTTATAGTCTCTTCATAATGAATTTAGATTAGCTTCATGGCAGTTTCTCAACCACTCATCTTGAACATTTAAGTACCTACCAGCTCAGCTGCTAGGTTATATATAAATATACACACATACGTTTTTATAGGTATCAGATATTTTAGGTGTCTCAAAGTAGATTCACTCAAAGCCCTTCTAATTCACTAGGAAACCAAAAAAAGTTTTTTTCACCAAACACAATAGAAAGCATGGGAAGCCTTTCACAGGAACTCCCACCTCTCCAAGCCAAAGATTTGAAGATCAAAATCCAAGACAGTTGTATGGTTTTACCTGCCCAAAAAACTGAGAAAAGATCAATATTGTTGTCAAACATAGATCAAGTTCTCAACTTTAGTGTTGAGACTGTCCATTTCTTCCCACTCAACAAAGATTTTCCTCCTCATGTTGTGGCAGAGAAGCTGAGAAGTGCACTGGCCAACATCTTGGTCACCTATGATTTCGTGGCTGGAAGATTGAAGGATAACCCCAACACGGGTCGCTTCGAGATTGATTGTAATGGTGCTGGAGCTGTGTTTGTTGTGGCCTCAAGTGACTGCACCTTGGATGAGATTGGTGACTTGGTTTACCCTAATCCTGCTTTCAAAGATCTCGTTGTTAAGAGCTTGGATGGCTTGCCATTGGAGAAAGAAGATCATCATGATCAACCTCTATGCATTGTTCAGGTAAGTGACAATTCAAAATTAATTAAGTAAAAATATATACATATATATGTAGAAACTCCAAGGCCATTTACTTGCATTTTATTACTTATCCCTCCATTTGTTCGGTCGAGAAATGCTTCATTACGTTGATTTATATGTCCAACCAATCAAATCATGTCACGTGATATAAATAATCATATATACATATACAATATAAGGGTTGTGAGTATACACACACAAACATATTGAAGCTTGATCACTTTAATTTCATGGTTCACACATGTGATCTCTCTTTCTCTCTCTATCTTTTTTGTTGAAGGGTATGCCATGGATGGCACACATCATGAACTTTCATTTTTGGGGCAGTTGCCAGTTGCTTTACTACCTAAAAATCTCAACAATAAATTTGTTCTTTCCCTTCCACTACAACCACATCATTAAAGTCTTTCTCAGTCATGTGAACGAGATAGTTTGTGACATTTTTCATTAATTATGGGTAATTTGTGACTTTTGTTATATATGTTTTAGTCTAATTATATATATATATTTTTATATTTCATATACAACTTTTTTTTTTTTTTTCAGTAAAAAAAATATTTTCTATCTAACACGTGTTCTGTGTTCATCATAATAAATTTTCTCTCACAATCGTATGAATAAGAATTTCTATATATCCTTGAAAGATTTTACTCATTAAGATTAAGATGTTATCACTCTTTATTTTTAAAACTTGCATGAATACTGAATAGTAATTGACAAAAAATAAAAATAAAAATGGATAATGAGCTACTAATTAATATGGCGGCAATAAAATGACAATTATTAAAGCTGTAGAAGCTGTTAATGTATCAATTTGTTGTTGTTGTTTTTTTTTTTTACTCTCTTTACAGGTAACATCATTCAAGTGCGGTGGATTTGCAATGGGTTTGTCGACCAACCATGCAACCTTTGATGGGTTGAGCTTCAAAATCTTCTTAGACAACCTGGCTGCCCTAGCCTCAGACAAGCCTTTGGTTGTGATCCCATGCAACGACCGGCACCTACTAGCCGCACGATCCCCGCCACGTGTCACTTTTGATCACCCAGAAATGTTCAAACTCAATATTCCTCTAGGGCAAGATTCAAATAGTAATGCTTCAGTCTTTGATGACACCCAAGAAGACCTAGACTTCAAGATTTTCCAGCTGACCTCTGACATAATCGCTCACCTCAAGGAAAAGGCAAAGAAGGACCTTGGTGGGACCCAGAACTCAAGGTATATAACCGGATTTAACGTGGTGACCGCACACGTGTGGCGATGCAAGGCACTATCGTTAGGGGATGATCTTGAAAGGGAATCAAAATTGCTTTACGCGGTGGATATAAGGCCAAGATTGAACCCTCCATTACCGGCTTCATACGTGGGAAACGCGGTCCTGAGCGCCTACGCGACCGCCAAGTGTAAGGAGCTGGAAGAGGGCCCGTTTTCGAAACTAGTGGAGATGGTATCAGAGGGAGCAAAAAGAATAACAGATGAATATGCAAGGTCTGCAATAGATTGGGGAGAGGTATACAAAGGGTTTCCACATGGAGAGTTCTTGATTTCATCTTGGTGGAAATTAGGGTTTGCAAAAGTGGAGTATCCATGGGGGAGGCCTAGATACAGTTGCCCTGTGGTGTACCACAGAAAGGACTTAATCTTGCTATTTCCTGATATTGATAATGACAATGGAGTCAATGTTTTGGTTTCTCTTCCTTCCAAGGAGATGGACAAGTTTCATAGCCTTTTCTATAAGTTGTTGGACTTGAAGGATTGATTAATGTATCTCTCTATAGTCTATACACATATACTAATTAATTAGTTTCTCTTTTGGATAAAATAATTATAATAAAAGTGTAAAAATATATAGATATATATGTTTGAGCATATATATAGTTTGGTTATATATGTAATATGAATGTGTAAGAGTGTATGGGTCATGTATTGTAAATCCTTATATGAATGTGATGATGAAAAGTTTTATTTTTATGTTCATATGAGCTTAACTTATCGCACTTAGTTGTTTATTATTTTAAATTATAGCACTACAAGAAAATTCGTCATTAAGGACGAAAAATAGAATTCCCCAAAAGCCTGAATTCATCGACTTAGATAATATGTAGGGACGAAATTAACCCCTTTAATGTTTGCAAATAGCCATGAAAAAAAAGGAGCTAGTATTGGGCTATTAAGCTCCCTCAAGCTTTTGAAATATATTGTGCTTGAATATATATATATATAGAGAGGTGGCGGCTATCTGATCACCTTTACCGCTTTACCTATCGACTTATGCACCTAGAGTTAACATTTCTAACTAAGCCCTTCTTCAACAAGTCTAAAGGCTCTTATACCAAGAAATATCTATGGCAAGAAATACAAATAACAAACTTAAAAAATAAAAAGGAATTTTAAGATATGTGATATTTAGACAATTAAGCCAATATTAAGTCTAAATAGAAATAATGGAAGTATTAAAGAACGGATGGATAATAATACAAAGAACTTACAATAATTGCCAAATTCTTACAAAAGAGAAATGGTCGCAAACTTTATTGAAGTAAGTTTTCAAACATTGGAGTGTTTTTTATTTTTTTTAAAGAAGAGAGAGAGGAAAGATTACAAAGAAAGATTGAACTCCGAATTCCAAGCCTGTGTCTAATAGTCTAGAGTATCTTTATATAGGAAGAATAAATCCGAGTTAACAAATTAAAGTAACATTGGTTGACTAAACCTTGGTTAAACTTTAATGATTACATTCTAATTATTGTCTTTTTGAATAGTGGTTTGTCTAGTACTGTTTGTATTGTCATTTTATGCCGATGATTGACCTTGTGGATAAGAGTTGAGTCAGGAAAGGGACCTTGATGGGGGCCTAGTTGTCATCATGGTCAAAGTCAATCTGGTATTGTCTGAGGATAAGTCATGTGCGGCTAAAGTCTCTGATAGCGTGACAAATTGCACCCGAAATCAACATCTTCATTAGAGTGGAAATAGCTGTTGCCTTCGGTGGGGTCATCTTCGCTGAGAGTGTCATCTTGGTCATCTTGTCATTCTGATCCATAATCTTTCTAGGAAAGGCTGGTCATAGATTTTTTCATAGACTCTGACCAAGGCCTAGTCACTAAGATAAATACTCTATTACAAAAAAAAAAAAAAAATGACTTATTCACCACAAAACACGACTCAACTTGGACCTAGTTCTATCAGGCCAAACCCAATCCAGACCATACCACCATTGACAATGATAAGTGCTTTACCTAAACAACATGCTCCTATTATAAACCTATTACCAGTATCCAACAAATATTCCCCATTAAAAACAGAATCCCTATCCTTCAAAAGTGTGATCTCTTCCTATATCAGCCCACATTTAGCAAAGAAAAACAAAATAGCAACTTGTGACAAATAGAACATCCAGATCCTTATTTGATGCAACGAAGAATCTATGAGAAAAACTCGCAAGAACAATTCGAAAAGCAACCTACTGGTAACAATCGACTTCGCGCACGAAGGATTGTTATCAGGCTTCAAATACGACAATCTTCACAAAGATGTTGTAATTGGATAGTTGAGAAACAATCTCAGAATTTTATTAATCAAAAGCTGAATAGCCTTTCGGCTTACAAGCCTATTTAAAGCAAACAAACCATAACCCTAATCCTTGTTGAGTAAGGAAACGAGCCTAATTAACGAAAATTACCAAAAATAGCAAAATAAAGATAATTGCGATAACAAATAATACTACGGATCTAAATCAAGCCAAAATTGATGGCAGACGATTCTGACTTATAAAACTTAACTTATTACCAAAATAAAACTTTCATAAAATAACAAAAATAACAACAACGGGGCCTAAACGATGGCATTTGGCCGAAAAAGGGCATGCCACACAACCAAATGTTGTGATTCTTGAAGATCTCATCGATTCGCTTCAACCGTGAAAGTTTCACGTCATTCCGACTCTAACGCCAGCACTAGTAGAAATCATTTAGCCACATGTTCTACATCACATTCAGACCTCTCTTGACCAGCCGACCAGACTTCTTGCGATCCCACTCCTCAATGTAATCCATTGCCTTAGCTGCTGCATCATTATTCTCCTCAGGTTGGAGAAAATTCGTCCTCGAATTTCCAATCGTATCATTATCAGAGGAGTTGCCAAGTAAAAGAATCAAATGCTTGCCATTAAACATATCATGAGTACGAATGTGGCTGGGAAGCTTCAGATGATAAGCATTTGGATTAATCTTCTCTAATACTTCAAGTGGTCCTATCTTCTTAGAAGCAAGTTCAATATATTCTCCCACAACAAATCGGTCCTTTGTGAGGACTGCCTAAACATAATCGCCCACGACGAACTCCACATGACGCCGCCTTTTGTTAGCATCTTGTTGTATTTCGTTGTCAACTACAACAGATTATCTCGAACTTGCTGATGAATCTCCTGCAACCCCTGAACAAAATCTTCAACTTTTCCATGAATCCTAGTCTTGCTAGGTAGAGGCAGGAAATCTAGTGGACTGTAAGGAACTAATGTGTAAACCACTTAAAAATGATTGAACCCAGAATTTCTATTAAGAGCACGGTTGTGGGCAAATTCAGCTTGACTAAGCTTCAAATCCCTTGACCGGACGTTATCCCCAACTAGACAACCCAACAAATCTCCCAGAGCATGGTTCACCACCTCTGTCTACCCATCCGTTTGCGGGTGATATGTACTACTAAAGTCCAACCGTGTATTGACTGAGGAAACGAGTGTCCCAGTCAGAAACGATCGAAGTAGGCAATCCATGAAGACGATATATCTCTCAAAAGAACAATTGGGCAATTTTCACTGCATTAGTGGTTCTTTTGCACGGAATAAAGTGAACTATCTTCGAAAAACGGTCAACAACTATATAAATGGAATCAAAACCTCGCTGAGTTCTTGGTAACCCCAAGACAAAATCCATACTTAAATCTGTCTATGGTTGAGTAGGTATAGGTAATGGCATGTATAAACATGCGTTAGTTGCTTTCCCTTTGGACAATTGAAAGATTCGACATCTTTAGACATACCTCTATACCTCCTTCTAGATGGCCGACCAAAAATAGAATGCTTTGACCAACTGAAGAGTGCGATCTCTGCCCACATGGCCTTTCCCATGTAGTTCCTTAATGATCTACAGACGTAGACTACAATCGGGAACATAAAATTAATTACCCCAAAATAGAAAACCATCAACCAATATAAAATCTGATCTTTCCCCTGCTCGTATGATAGCTATAACATCGGAAAAATAAGGGTTATAATCAAATAATTTACAAAGCGAATTAAAACATGGTACCTGGACAGTCATTGCTGACAATAAGTTGACTCGTTGATTTAGGGCATCTGTAACTTGGTTTGCAACACCTGCCTTACGCTTTAGAACAAAAGTAAACTGTTGTAGATAGACGGACCAAGAAGCATGTTGGGCTAAAATCTTGTCCTGGCTATGGAGATGTCGCAACGCATCATGATCAGTATACAAGATGAACTCGCAGTGAAACAAATAATGTCGCAAGTATTTCATAGCTTGGACCACCACGTAAAACTCAATATTATAAGTACTGTAACGAACTCGAGAACTTGTTAGTTTCTCACTAAATTACGCCACCGGCTTTCCAGATTGACTCAAAATAGCTTCGATGGCTACCTTGGAGGCGTCACTATATAACTCAAATGGTTGAGAAAAATCAGGTAAGACTAAATTATGGGTAGTTGTGAAACGCTCTTTTATCAATTGGAAAGCTGCTTCCGCCTCGGAAGACCATTGAAACTTGACTCCCTTCATGCATTCAGTGATAGGAGCCATAATGCTATTGAAGTATGGAATGAACCGGCGATAGAATGCTGTCAACCCATAAAAGCTGTGAACTTCAGTAATTGTTTTTGGTTGAGGCCACTGCCTCACAACCTCAATTTTCGACTCATTCCCCTATTGTCTTTTTCTAGAAATCATATAACCTAAAAACAATACATTTGGTGTCATAAAAACACACTTTTTTGCTGTCATAACAAAATTTTCCCTGTGTAGAACACACAACACTTCCCGAATGTGCTGAAGATGCAGCTTAGGGTTTGCACTATAAATCAATATATCGTCGAAATATACAACGATAAACTTACCAATGAATGGCCGCAGGGCTTGGTTCATTACTCGCATGAAGGTGCTAGACGCATTTGACAACCCAAAAGGCATGACCATCTACTCATATAACCCCTCCCGCGTCTTAAACACTGTTTTCCATTCGTCCCTAAACCGAATTCAAATTTGATGGTATCCACTCTTTAGGTCCAGCTTGGTAAATACAGTTGCCCCACTAAGTTGGTCTAGTAAATCATCCAATCTTGGAATTGGAAACAATACCTCACAATGATTTTGTTAATTAAGTGACTTTCGACACATATCCTCTATGACCCATCATTTTTCGGTATTAGAAAGGCGGGTACCACACATGGGCTAAGGCTCTCATGAATATGCCCCTTTGAATGTAGCTCCTCAACCTGTCTCCGTAATTTCTCATGCTCACTAGGACTCATATGATAATGTGGCTTGTTTGGTAACATGGCCTTAGGCTATAAATCAATATGGTGTTGTATATCACGTAAGGGTGGAAGTCCGTTTGGTAACTCTTCAGGGAACACATCAACAAATTCTGAAACCAGAGGCGTTGTAGCTTTAGGAACCTCCAATTCATTACTCGTTTCTTTACCAACCAACACATACACAATCTTTGATTCCTCTATCTCTAACTCAAATTTCGCAAAAGACAGTAAATTAGTATTATCCCTAACACAATCTTAGTATCATTATAAAGAAGATTATGAGTATTTTTAAACCCATCGTGATGAACTTTTCTGTCATATTGCCATGGTCTTCCTAACAACAGGTGACACGCATCCATATTCATCACATTACACCACATTTGATCCTTGTAGTTGGAACCCATAGAAAAAGAAATTAACGCCCGCTGTGACACTGTTACCTCTCCTCCCTTCTGCAGCTATGCTAACCGATACGATTTTGGATGTTTTTTTGTCTTCACCCCTAATTTTCGTACCACTTCATCTGACACAATGTTCTCACAACTTCCCCCATCTATGACGAATCAACACACCTTACCCAAGATGGTACAAGTGGACTGAAATATATTATTTCGTAGCCAATCTCCCTCTTCAGCTCTTAGTGCCAAACACGAACGACGCACCATTAACATTGTTCCTGAGTCATCATCTACTAGTTCTTCGTTCGCCACTTCATTCTCATCAAATTGCTGGTCCTCACCTACATCCGTATCCTCCTCTTCAAATTCTTTAGGATCAACAAACAAAACCCTCTTAGTCGGTTTCTTGCATTCAGACAACCGGTGACCCGTCGCCACATCCGAAACATCGAAAACTGTCCGTGGTTTCCCTGGGAGGTTGAGCTATATTTGTGAGGTTTCGTTGTGTGGAATTTGAACTGCCACTGGCACCATAACGATTCCTAGCGTTATTGCCACTACCACTGTTTCCACTTGTCCCGTTACGATTGCTAGGACCCCCTCCAAAACTAATAAATGGTCCACTGCCAAATTTTCTAGAAAACCTTTTCTTCGACTGTAAAGATCTTTGATGTGCCTCTGTAATTGTTACTGGATCAAAGAGATTAACCACATCGAGGATCTGTGGTCGCAATCCGCCACAGTAACGAGATACCAACTGATCCTGTGTCTCTTGAATATCGTTCCGCACCAAAAGTTGATAAAACTCTATGGTATACTTATTGACGAATCTCAGGCCTGCAAATTCTGCAATCTTTGGTACATCAACTTTTGAAAATTGCGAGGTAAAAATTCAGCACGCAGCCTTCGTTTCATCTTCTCCCAATCATAAATCTTGGGTTTTCCCGAATGATTCCTAGTGAGTTTGTTGAACCACGTAAAATCTTTAACAATCTATTTCTTCTTATTGCTTTCATATTATCTCTGTGTGACACTTTTTTCTTACAACAAATGAGTGTGAGAGATATTGTCACATGAAATTGATGATTAATGGTTGTAATCAGCATCGATATTATATCGAAGCTCTGGATACGTTCACAAAAATGCTAAAGGATTCATCTTTAAAACCGGATAAGTTCACCTTAGCGAGTGTTTTATTAGCTTGTGATACAAAACCGGATATAGATTTATTAAAAAAAAAAAAATGGTGCAGCTTTCAACTTTTTTTCAGCTCTAAAAATGCTCTTGGTGCCAACTTGATGAACAACAGGAATTCTGCATTTTGGGCTTCACTCGATTTTTCAGCAAGGACGCTGGTATTATTGTGGCCTCAACAAACCTCAAGAGTGGGAGGCGGTGTCTGGATGCATTTGTTGGGATAGGTGATGGGAGCAAAGCAAGTTGCTCCAGCACGCGACTACAATAACTTGCATCATGCAATAGGTGATGGGAGCACGATGGATTTCTCTTTCTGTTTCCAACTGTGACACTGCATATTTTTGTACAATTCTGGCTTTAGATACCGAATCAAGTCTTCTGATGGATAATATGAATGTTTCACAAAGGAAAGATAAAATGGTTTTAGCTTTTACATGGTAAGTCATGACCAAGAACATTCATTGAACTGGAAATGCAGGTTGTGTATTTTGTCAATTCTGGGACTGAAGCAAATGAACTAGCAAACTGGTTTTGGAGCCTGCATAGCAGATGAATTGCAAACTGGTTTTGGATGCACAGGAAGCCACTACTGGTGGTTTTGAGATCGCAAGGAGTCGTTCCTGACGATAGTTCCTGTAGTTTTGTTCCCGGCCTTAGCTGTAGAAAAAGTTTGTAAATAAATGATTAGCCCTGTGTTTTTTTATTACAAAGATTTTCTTCTTAAAACAACATTCTTACTGTATCCTTGTGCAATCTTACTTTAAGATTTCATTAAGAGCATACTTCAGGGTATCAGCAATGGTTTGCCATTAGAAGCCACCAGAGATAGCAAATGTGATGACTGAGAAGATTCAGTTCGACACTTTTGGTGGAAATCCAGTATGTTCTGCAGGTGGACAAGCGGTTCTCAGTGTTCTTAATAAAGAGAAACGCTAAGCACACAGTGCTGCTGTTGGTTTCAACTTGCTTGAGCGCTTGAATAAACTCTTGCTACGAATACACGCTCCTTCACATTTACTTACCGATAAAAAATTACTTGCTCTTCAAGCTTTGTTGTATAAGAAATAAATAAGTCCGGAATACATCAACAGTTACATGCAATCTCCTTTTTCGTTGTTGACAAAGTGAATCCCAAATTCAGACATCAAGGATCAGAAAATTGATTCAAAGTTCAATATGAGAACAGGATTTAGTGATAGTTGATGTATCTTACAACAATGATGATTATAGCAAAATTTATGATACATTGATACCCCCTTCATTCTTGAAATGACAGAACATAGAGGATCAAGGAAACCATGAGAAGAATTCATGAGGGATCAGCACAAAATTTTGGGAAACCCTACACTATTGAGTTGCAAAGGTTGTGTGTGATACACCAACTTAAGCAGGGCACCGATTCTCAATCTGAGCTCACAGCAGATTGTGCTTGCCATGGGTGCTGGCAGAGGGGTTGCTGTCTGTTCTTGCAGCTGATAGAAATTTGAAGGAACAATCTATTGACTTGGGCCTGTTTGGAAGTGACGTTGGAAAAGTGTGACAGATTTTATCAGAGTCCTGCCAAAGGTAAGAAAAAAAAAAAAATACTAAATCAATCGACCCACAGAAGTTGACTTCTCAAAAGACTAGCAACGAAGTGAATCTCAGTCAACCAACAATACAACATTAACAAAGAAAAAGATGAAGCGGAAGCAGGACTGAGAAACAATTACCAGATCCAGGTTGATCTACTTGAACATTGCTGATATCCTGATCTATCTTCTGTAGCACTAGAATGTACGATCCTTTGAAATTTAGTTGATAACTCCTTATAAGACTGAATATCTGATGGTTGTACTTGTCTAATTGCAGTCTTTAAATGTTTCATTGTTATATCTGATGAATCAAGGTTCTCCTGATAGCAAGATAAAAATAACAAATTAATACAATAAATAAATAAATAAATAAAATAAAATAAAATAAAATAAAAATCAAGGTAAGAACTCAACAAACCTCAAGAGCTGAAATTGCTGCCTCTCGGCAGATTAATGATATATCAGCGCCTGTACAGCCTTCTGTGAGACAAGCCAGATCTCTTATGCTGACATCAGAACTGCATGGAATTTTGCGCAAATGGATGCTAAATATTTCTTCCCGGTCAGTTTCATTCGGTGGTCCCAAATATAATAGCCGATCAAAGCGTCCTGTCAAATTTTAACAATTATTTATAAAGTTATCAAGTTTGCGGGTGAGGAAAAGTAAGATATAGTGTGTGTGTGTGTGTGTGTGTGTGTGAGAGAGAGAGAGAGAGAGAGAGAGAGAGAGAGAGAGAGAGAGAGAACCTGGTCTTAAAAGGGCAGGATCAATCTTGTCTGGACGATTTGTAGCAGCAATAACAGTAACGTTGACTCTTTGATGCAGACCTAAGGACGATGTGGCATTTGATTTGGTCAATGGTCGCAGTGAAAGATATTGTTTGCTTTAATCCTAGATATATTGAACATGTCAATGTTTTCAAGATTAAATGAAGTGGGATGCTGAATATAAATTTTCGGGCACAAAGCAACATTAGCTTCCCTAAGTTTAGCTGAGCTCCATAGAAACTTAACTATATATAAACAAAAGCCATTGTGAGGGAAAACAAGACATAACAAGTACTAACCATCCAACTCAACAAGAAGTTGACTCATAACCCTATCAGAAACTGAAACTCCATCACTTTCTTTCCCACGAATGACAGCAAGACCATCAATTTCATCGAAAAATATGATTGATGGTGCATTGGCCCGTGCCTTTGCAAACAGTGTTCTAACAGCTTTCTCAGATTCACCAACCCATTTGCTAAAAAGTTCTGGACCCTTCACAGCAAGGAAATTCAGTCCTGCTTCAGAAGCTACTGCACGTGCCATGAGGGTTTTGCTACAACCAGGAGGACCAAACAACAAAATCCCTGTTGGGGGGCGCGTGCCAATACGCTTGAATGCTTCTTGGTGTTTCTGAGGCCATTCAACTGCTTCCATTAATTGAGTTTTGACTTCCCTTTGGCCACCGACGTCTTCCCAATTAACCTTTGGAACCTCGAGTATCACCTAGAAATAAAAAAATAAAATAAAATGTTAATGATGGAATATTCTTGCTTTCTTCAAAATAAGTTGTTAATTTGAAAGACTTCCAAGGACTCTTCTAGAAGCCGCATCCACTTACTATCAGGATTAATGTGCACAAAAAATTCTACGGTAGTAAAGCTCTTTCGAAGTCAGACTTCTACTTTCTTACATAGAGGATTTGCGACAACTGCCAACTGCCAACTAGGAAATTGCAGCAATTGTACCTATACAAACATTGCAGAACTGAGCCTACTCTGTCTGATGAACTGGTACTGAATTGTTGGACACGACCTACTTCATCATGGGACCACTTTGAGTGAGTAATCCCATGTATCTGAGATATACTCAAGAGTCAAGACATTAGAATGCCGAGAACTTTTAACATTTAAAATTACAGAAATTTTAAATAAGTATTTCAGAAAGTCATGCTATATAAGTTAATTGAAGTTCACAACCGGGTTTTGTACTGTGAAAAGAACAGATGGAACCAAAATTATGCAAGACAGTTGGCCATATGAGCTACTGTTTGTCCATAATAAATTAGGCTCTTATTACAGGAAAAGTAACCCATCAAAACCTATATAACATATGTCAGATACTAGAAAGTAGACTGTAGTTCCAATAATATAGATTGACCAAATGGTTTGCTAAACAACATGGATGCATCATGCATGCACTATACCTCTCGCATGGCGCTAGGCCTAACTTTCATCCTAGCCTTTTCAAAATCTTCAAAAGTCACCTTCAATGTGCATTCTTCTTCCAACATAAATATCCCTTCAGAACTACTGTTTACACCATTCCGAAAATTATTGGCAGTTTTTGAGACTGTTCCACTAGCATGGCAAGATGGCAGAATCTCTGAAGAAATAGGTACAATTGAAGTACACGAAGATTCAAAGTCTGAGCAATTCCTGGAACTGTCTCCAGAATTTCTTGAACAACCAGATTCTTCCACCATAATATCAAAATGATCTTCATTTGCAATAAATGTTCTACTAGAGTGCAAAACATTAAACTTAGAATAGCGCCTAAGGCATACCAAGGCTGCTTCATTGCAAAGAGCAGCTAAATCAGCACCTACAAAACCATGTGTGGCCATGGCAAGGTATTGAATTTGTCGGTCTGAAAGAGAGTGTTTTGAGTCAATGAGAAGAGTATGCAATATATCCAATCGTTGTACAGGAGATGGCACACCTGCATGTGAGTTTTCAAAAGTAAATAACATAGCATACAATAGGTGATAACCTCTGGCAATTAGAAAGCATATACAAAAAATAAATAAATAAATAGATGTTAGTAGTCTATTTTTCAAAATTTATGAAAAAATTATACCTTAATTCTAAGATTGGTGCAATTTTAGTAAATGAAAATAAACATTCAAGGTATATTTTTATCATATTATAATACCATAATTTCGTTGAATCTGTAAACTTAGAGCATTTTTCCTCCCTTCGGAACTTTCGGTTAAACCACCAGATACAAATTACATATTATCACTCAAATAAATTCAAATGATCCACTATTACCCATTACATCATTTCATATAGAAAATCAAACCAAGTGATATTATCTATCTATTATCATGAAAATATTTTTCCTTTACCTAACACTGTTAAGGAAAACAATACTACACAAGGGAGTTTACTAGGTTTATTGGCCCTCAAAACCTCCAGCAAGAAAAACCTCAGTTTGACTAGGCTCATGTAATTCAATGAAAATAACATTTGAAATCTAAAGCAGAAAGTTCAAATTTAAAGAAAGATTCTCAATATAGCAAACAAATACAGAAAAATACAAATCACCAAAAGAGGTAGAGGAATAAAAAGCTTCCCCTATTACCTATCTCAATTTCCCGGTCCAGCCTTCCAGGCCGCCTAAGTGCAGCCTCAATGCTATCAGGTCTATTAGTAGCAGCAATCACAAGTAGTCCATCAACTCTGCTAATTCCATCCATCAAATTCAACAATGTAGCAACCATTCTTTGAGATAACTCTTCACCTCCATCTTTCCGTGCTGGCGCAATGGCATCCAACTCATCAATGAACACCTACGATCAAAAGACCAATAAGCATCTTTATTATGCACAACCTAAAATCAATGGAAAGAATAGCTCAACTCTTGTGTCCAAAAGGCCAAAAGAAAACCATCAACTCTCCCCAAAATCCAAAGCAGCACCAAAAAAACAAAATCTATGTGCTCAAAGCCTCAAAAGAACCTAAAATGCACACAAGAATTGACTGATCCAAAAAAACCTTGACATGGAAGATTGAAGCCCCAAAGGGACATCATGGAAAGGATATCATGGGAGGAGAAAAAGAGTAAAACTTCAAAGCATCAGCAGCATCTTGCATATACTATTTTTTACAAATTAAATCCCAAAGGGATGCACTCTCGGCATCAATTCTTTAACAGTTGAACCATTTAAAGATAATAATCATTCAGGGTAGAACATGTTCAAAAGCAATGAGAGTTAGGACATTGGAATAAGAAAACTAACCACAGCAGGAGCAGATTGGCGAGCAGAGTCAAAAACTCCATGTAGCGCTTGCTCGCTTTCTCCATAGTTTTGACTTACAATTTCAGGTCCATTAACAGTGAAAAGATTGACACCAATATCATGGGCACATAGTTGAGCCAAAGAAGTCTTTCCCGTGCCAGGTGGACCATGAAGAAGCACTCCCTTTACAGGTCGTAAACCAAAACTAAAATAGTTACATTAATGATTACCATTTCATGTTAAATGCATGAAAATAATATGTTCTGTAATGAAAATACAAAATACATTATGCAAGATGATAAGTTTTTTTTTTTTTTTTTTTGGCAAGATAATAAGTTAAGAGCTTAATATTTGACTATGTTGTAGTATATTAGATCATATAATAAATTTGTATAGTCATATTTCTTCACCCTGCATAAGTTTCTGATTTTTTTTTTTCAGCAAAAAGATTGTGCAGCACATGCTTATTAAATATTAAGATCCAAATCAAGATTTCTAGAATAATGAATAATCACGAGAAAGCTTCAACACACACATATTTGTATATGGTTGAAAGACTACCATACTGTGCAGAATATGTCATCAAAAAAGGAAAGTCAACCACCAGTTTAAAAATGAACAAGCAAAATTAATTTTTATAACGTACCTTGACAAACTATCCTTCACAGTAGAGGAAACAATTATATCCTTTAAAATTGCATATTCTTTGGACAGACCACCTAATTTTGAAATATTGTGCTTTGTATGGGCTTTCACATTTTCAGATTCAATTTGCACACATGGCAAACTTCTTTTTTGAAAGGAGTCCGAAGCTGGATTTGATGATGAAGATAAATATACTTTTGTCTCACGGTTTATGACAAAGGCATCACTCCCATGGTTCACTAATTCAGAAGCTAGAGGGTGCATACTTTTACTTCTTTCATTTGTCAAATCTTCATTGGTATCATCTGCTGGCATTTTATTAGCACCTATCACAAGGAAAACGAAAGTCTCTGACATGATCGGGATGGCCACAAGATTTCCACGAAGTATGTAGCGAGAATACAACCATGAAGCAGCACAGGTTTGCAAAAGTGTTTTTGCGCTTTCATCTCTTAATACCTCATTAATATCAAATGAATCAACGTCTGAGCTGTTCAAATCAAGGAAACTTGATTTTGAATCTTCATATATTGGTGAAACTAACTGACTAATCCTTGGAGAAGTAAAATTTCGAATAGACAATGGTGTCTTAGGGGATGAAACAATCTCATTTCCAAGTCGACCATGACTCTTTTCCACAAAAGAATTCATTGTAGAGAATATATCAGAATTCAGTTTTACTCCACACTTAAAAGGAACCAGTTCTAAGTGCAACTCTTTGCAGGTGTGCATTGAGATATGCTTTACTTCTCTATTATGTTTTTCATAACTCCCATTTACTTGACCAGATTGGAATTTATTTTGTATAGGTATAGCATAAACAAACACAAGCCTGCCTGAAGCTGGACAACCCATTGTGTGTGCAAGGTTTGAAGATAATCGCACTCCATTCTTCAACACCTGATAAAGAAAAAGAAAAAGAAAAAGACAAGATCATAATCTTAAAAAAAATCTGTGATATTATGGATTACAACACAAATAGTATGATAGGTGAAACCAAACTTGATGACATGGGGAATATGAAACTACTTAAAGAACGTATATAGCAAAGGCCAAAATTGATTGTACAAAATGTAATTTGCATCAAATGGAAGTGTAGTATTATATTTATCTACATAGTTGTGAAAGAGGATGTAAAAGCACATTGAAGCCAATTGTTACTTCATTGCAGCATTCAACAATACTCCTTTTATTCCCAATTGCTATGGTAACAAAGAAATGTATCATAGCAGCAAATGTAAAAAGAATCAAATCAATATCCAAACCTTACAAGAAGGAAACATTGTAGCAAGAGCAAAGTAGTTCCCCACTTCATTAGTAATGTGATCCAAAGAATCAATCCCAAAATGTTGAGCCCATTCATCTACTACTGAAATGAAAGGACTAAGCGAAAATCTGTTCCCTGGAGAGGGAAGAGAAACCTGCCAGCAGGAATTAGTATGATAAATAAGAAGCTGAAAGTAATAAGATATCAACTTGTAACTTTGTAGGTCATGAGAACTTGATTATCACTGTAGAAAAGAAGAATTTAACAAACAAGTAAACGAAGTTTCAGCAACTAGAATAAGATTAACAAAAAGTAGAGAAAAAAAAAAAAAAAAAACCTAAAATGATACATATTATATGAAATCAAATTCTGAAGGTTACTGTTATCTTATATTACTATACTAGAAATGAACTAAAGTACCGATACTGTGGAACCAGGGGCAAGGGAAGATGCAAGCATGGAAGACTCTGAAAGCCAAATTTTACAGCCTCTGGACTCGGTCTCAACATCAGTAACCCGACCAACAAAAGCAGATTTTCCGATTAGGGTAGGATTCTGGCTTGAAGCTTCATCAAGAATGCTTTGGAAATCTTCATCACTAAACTCAGAATCTAAGGTAGGCATCAACGATGGCGTCCTAGGAGATGCAGATGGGTCAAAATTTGGCTGCCTGGATGGGGTCTTTGAATGCTTCTTTGTCTTTGAAGGCATTTCTTCTTCAGATGTTCAGTATCTGCAAAATGCAATGCAAGAAAGCGAAAAAAGAATATATCAAACACTTCTACGTCTTTGAAGTAGGGGTGGCAGTACGGGTTGTCGGGTCGTGAGACTCATATTGGGGTCAACACAAACACGACACGATTATATTTGACACGACAAGATTATAAAATGGATTAGCCCCCTAAACATGAACACGATACAACTAAATTTGGTTCAACACAAACACAACACCATTAAATTTGGATCAACACGAACATGACACGCTTAACCTGTTATTATACGGGTCATATCGTGTCATGTCAAATGACCCATTTAACCCATTTGACCCGTTTAATACATTTATCACAAAAATAAACATATTTATATATTTAAAATTGAAATTCTAAATTATGAAACATACAATACTAAAATTAAATAAATATCCAAATAATTAGCCAAATTAAAATTTATAAACTTTCATCCAAAAATATAACTTAGTTCATGCAAACAAGTCCGAAAGGAATTTTGTGTATCTAATGGATTTGTGGACTTTTGGACCTAAAGTCCACAAATACACAAATCCACAAGACATACAAAATTCATAAGTATTGAAAAAAAAATGCAGACAAAGGTAAAGTATCATTGATTAGTATATAAGTTTGTGACTAGTTGTTTTCAGCATCACTAAAGTCAACTTAATTTCAGTTATCGTTACGGTCTGCTGTCTGCAATGGCAACACGCTATATTATCCATTCGGTTGGTCCCAAATGCCATACATGATACAACTTCTTTACTGTTTAATTTCTATTGATCGTGAATGAAACTGAAACCTAATAAACTACAAACCTTAACAAAACCCATTTACACTATAGTAATTAAAAAACTCATAATATAAATGTCAGCATAAGTAAGGTGCTCAAAATTGCTATTTTTTAATAGGATGCTATTATTACAGAATTGAAATGCTTAACATTATATTAGACAAATGATGCTGAACATTATTACATACACCAGCAACATCGACTTCCAATTTCACAGTTAAAATAACTGAAAAAAATAATTTAAATATATTACAATGAGTAAGCAGGAATCTCACTCTGTTTCAAAACCCATTAAAAACAATAAACATAAATTTTTACCCCAAGTTTCTGTGAAGGGACGTTAAGAGGAAATAAGTTGTTTACCTGGTGCGAATAGTCAGATGCAGCGAACAAAGGGCGAGGGAGAGGAGCGGCGGCGGCGAGAGGAGCAGCGACGGCGATGATGCAACGAACAAAAGGTGAGGGAGAGGAGCGGCGGCGGCCAGAGTGTGACACCAGACACTAACCGTCAGAGTCTCAGAGAGAGTGTGAGCGGCTGACGGTGTAAGAAGGGGATTTAATGTTCAGATTTTTCGATTTATATAATACGTGAACATTACACAAATACCCTTAATAGCAAAATCGAGTATTTGTCGATACTATAGTAATCCTGTTAACTCGTGGGACGATTAACTAAACATTTTAAAATAAAATTGGACTGATCTCGGAGGAAAAATATCACATTGACGTAATTAGATATACGTAAACATTACACAAATACCCTTAATAGCAAAATCGAGTATTTGTCGATACTATAGTAATCCTGTTAACTCGTGGGACGATTAACTAAACATTTTAAAATAAAATTGGACTGATCTCGGAGGAAAAATATCACATTGACGTAATTAGATATGGCGTTGGTTTCGGTTCAGTTTGGTTCCCGATTCTAATTTCTATTCCCGCAGTTCGGTTCCTTTTTTTTTCTTTCTTATATTTATTATTATTTTAAAAAAATAGATATATAAAATTGTAAATGCATTTTATTGGGTCACCTGAAATTAAAATAAAATAAAATAAATATATGACAAATTAAAAAAATAAATTAAAATAAAACTAAAAAAAATGTAAAATTGACCTTGCACTTAATTTTTACCACAATTAAGTTGCTTACATATCCTTTTGGGGTTTAAAAGAATCAAAGGCTACGTAGTTCTCTCACATGTTATTGTAGGTTTGGTGATGACGTGGACACGTGGTGTATCGGTGTGAGTTGGCACCGTAACTAATCGTTGTCATGATCATTCGTTCCACTTCCACTAGGTTGGTCATATTTGAAGAAATCATAGGATACTTCTTGATCGATATCTTGTTGTCTGTTTTACACCTTGGTCCAATCATCAACACAAGCTTGTATCTCAATTGATTTCGGACTCAAAAGCGAACGTCTTGCGCCCATAATATTTCCATCATTGTAAAACTCTTTGACCATAGCCATCGTAGAAACTGATGTTGAAAGAATTTGTTTGGCTATAATAGCCAAGATTGAAAAGTACCTTTCATGCTCATTCCACCAGTGTAAGACATCAAATTTTTTAACATCAGTGTCTTCCATAAACTCAGAAGAGGTACTTAGATAAGATTCAAGCTTGGAATACGTGGTCGAGCTTGATGAAGAAGAACCTCGTAATTTTTTTGGTTTTTTTGGATAACCGATTATACTCTAAACTTATAAATTCGGAGGATGATGGGGAATGAGATACATTTTGAGTTTGTGGAACATTTATGTTCAATGATGGACCATAAACTCTAAGATATTCATCATATAATTCATACAATAATGTCTTAATTCTATAACAAGACGTATCAACATCATAATCTATTTGTAAACATTGATGATAATAAATAGTTAGATATTCACACAAATTTTATAATCTACAATGTGGATAAAAACACATTGCAATCAAATAAATATTTGGAAACTCCCCATAATACTTTAACCATTTTTCCTTCATAGTAGTAACAGACTGCACTAATTGTAAGTCAGATGCATAATGAGAAAAGACACTAGTAATATTAAGACTCTCAATAATAAATAAGTTAGGTGTAGGATAATAAACATCAGATAAATTGTTAGTAGCATTATTAAAGACTTTTAACAAACCACAAACTTTTGTACAAACATCCTAATGGGTTGAATAAAGATTAATGATACTAACATTATATTTATTAAAAGTAACTAATAAATCCTTATAATCATAACTTTGAGCAAACAATTTATAAGTAGAATTCCAACATGTTGGAACATTACGAGGAAATCTAATGGCATACCTACCATTTTGTTAACAAAATTTTGTCCATACTTTCATTGCAGAAGGATGTTTCCACAAGTAATAGAGGACATCTTTAATAGGTTGAATAAAACCTTGAAGAGTTTATAATCCTTTTTGAACACATAAATTTAAAACATGGCATGTATATTTTTGATGGAAAAATTTGGCACCAAGATAAGGTTTGCATAAATCAATTAAAGCAAGAATAACCGTGGTATTGTTGGAAGCATTATCAAAACCAATTGCAAATTTTTTTTTTTAATTTTATACTTTTTAAAAATAATTCTAAGTTGTCTAAAAATATTAACAGCAGTGTGTGCATCATCAAAAACTCTAAATGCAAGAATTCTTTATGGATAGTTCATGCATTATACATATAATGGCAAGTGACATCTAAGTAAATGGATTCACCAATGGTCACTTTATATGTCGGCACATACAGAAACAAGACCATTATATTTTTCAAAATATTTTTCCAACTTCCTTTTTTCTTTGTAATAAATGTTCTGAAGTGTTTCTATAAGAGTGGCTATAGGAACACGACATGCAGCAAGATTTAATGCTCGTTGACAATAATTAATAAAACCAACTTTTTCACCAAAACTAAATGGTAAATGTTCTACTGCAACCATTCTAGCTAATTCTTATCTATTTCTTTCATCACTATATTTAAATAATTGTTGGTTAGGGGTAGCATACCTGAAAATTTAGGCTTGTGAACTTGATCTGGCCTATGTGTCTGGATGTTTCTTCCTTATATGCTTCTAATATGAGCCAAAATCCTCTAGATTTGCTCCACTTAAATACTTTTTTGCAGTAATTGCAAATCGTTATAGTGCTTTCATCTGCTTGCGTTACTTTCTTCATATGGAGCACGAAGAGATCAAATTTGGGCTACTTCTGGAACTTATCTTCCATAGGTGGTTCAAATTCAAAATTTAGAGGGGGATCAGGCATATTTTCTGATTTGCTTGTGAAATGGGGGGTGGCATTAGGATTGGGTTCAAAAAATTATTAGAGGGGGATGACTGGGATGAGGAGAGTTTAGGGATTCAACATAGGCTTGGGCTTGTAGGAACTCATGATAGGCGGTGTCGTCATAACCAACATTGTCCAGCTTCGGCAGAGTACCGGCATACGACCCTTCCTTTTCATCGAAATGGAACGCCTTGGACCATCTCCACTTCCACTTGCCATTTAAAAAATTGAATTGTAAAAATCCTTGAAGAAAAATATATGAAAAAATTGATGGAAGTAAAATACATTGGAAACTTAGTAATTGCAAATAAAATAAATTGGAAATAAAATAAATTTTAATAACTTAGTAATTGAGAGAGAATTGGAAACTTGGAACTGCTTAGGAAGCACGGATACTCCATTTGGTGGAGGTAACTCATATCGAACTCGTATCCAGTTCAGATACTCCTCGGATACTTTAGGATACGTATCTGATACGCCAAATGGCGTATCCGTTGACTTTTTCACAAGTTTAACTAGAGGATACTTGGGGGATACTTGGTAGGGGATACTTGAAGGATACGTTTGGGGTAATATTATAATTATTTTAATATAAAACGGGGTCAAATTATAATTTTAAAATTTTAGGAGTCAAAATGAAATTGTAAGAAAATTTTAGTTTTGATTCCATTGACATGGAGAATACCGGGATACTTGAGATTGTAAACCTTTCTCTTGATGAACCAGAGTTAGAGGCCGAATTATTTAGTTCCTTTTAACAATATGAATGATAATAATGAAGTTAATTAGGAATTTAAAATATGTTTTATGAGTTTTTTTATGTAGTATTTGGATTTTGTAATATGTTATGACTTATGTGACGTATGTTTTATTTGGATTTTGTAATATGTTCGACTTATGTGGCATGTTTTATTTGGATCCCATAATATGTTAGTTTATTATAACTTATGTAGTTATGTGATATGTTTTATTTGGATTATGAATATGTGTTTTATTTTGAATGAATTATCAAATATGTTTTCATATATTATTATTATTATTATTTAAATATAAATATATATTATTTTAATTGACGTATCTGTATCTTAGTTTTTGAAGATTTACCGTATCCCCGTATCGTGCCGTATTTGTATTCCATATCCGTATCCGTATCCGTTTCCGTATCCGTGCTACATAGGGAATTGTCGACTACAAAATCGAAACCGAATCGACCGTTCCGGTCCATTTCATCATTTTTGGGAACCAGAACTGAAACCTCCCTAGTTCTATTTCACGGTCTTGTTCTAATTCGATTCCGGAGATGGCGGTTCCAATTCAGTTCCATGGTTGTAACCAAACTGATGTCATGTCTAGACTTGATTATTGACATGATCTGTTTAGCCTCAACCCTAGCACACAGTAGATGTGTTGAGTTCATGTTAATCTACAATGGTTTAACCTAACTCTAAGTATTTTTCAATAGGCAAAAGTGTAAGGACCTCTATTTTGTGATTGACTTATTTCATGACATACCACATTGGGGATGATTGTGTAATGGGTAGCTTAGGTCATCTTGATGATTATCAAGGCAAGCTTCCAAGCATCCTGGTGACTTCAAGATCAAGAACTTCAAAAGGTATATCACTTGACCTTGATTCTTGAAGAGATTAGGTGCACACACACACTTGCATGCATCTTTATCTATCTTGCATTTGTTACCATGCATGTGTGTTTCATTGATTCGTGCATCTATGTCTTTTAGCACACACTTAATTTCATTGCATTTGTGGTTCTCTTAATTGTGTTCTTATATGCTTTATCATCACACTTATGCATTTTCATATATTGCATATCTTTTATGTGTCACATGCTTGGTGATTTTTCTTGATGTTATCCTTTCCCATGCATGTTATATATTCACAACCACACTTGCACTTCATGTTAGTCTTAAGTGTGGTGTAATTCGTTTTCGTTTGTGTGATCGGAAACGTCCGCGTTTGCGTGATGGTGTGCATGTCTTAGCGCGATGGTTGACCACTTGAGAAGGTCTCATTCTTCTCTTGGATAAGTGTTAGATTTGGTCTGGTTGATTGGAGTAAAGTGTCTAGGTTCAAAATATTGGATTTCAATGATTTAAATGTTTTTCAAAACTGACATTTGTATGGTCTTGTGACCATAACTTTTTACACAAAGTTTCAAATTGAGTTTTGTAAAATTCTGGACAAACTAGACACTTATACCTTTCCAACGATATATTATTCGTAATATTTCATGACCGTTTGGATTGGTTTTGAAATCTCCAAAGTGACCACCAAAACAGGGCAACTCTGTTGTTGTCCGTTTCTGACCTTTGGTCACTCCATTGACCATAACTTTTTCTACAAACATTGAAATGTCATTCCATAAATTGGAGTAGAAATTATACTTCCATGCCTTTCCAACAATATATTATACGAAAAGTTTCGATGTCATTTGGTCATGTTTTGAGTCGCTTGAAAATCAAGCTTTGTGCTGTGACGCTTCGCTGCGGTTCAAGTGCCGCCTTGGGTGACAGCGGCATGCTAGCAACAGAAATAATTCTGTTGTGCCACAGTTATAGTGCCGCGGTTAGGTGACTGCGACAGCCTAGACCACGGCAAGCCTGGTTCCAACCCTTTTTCGTAATTTGGCCATATCTCACTCATTTGGAGTCCGATTTGACTCATTTTTGAAGCAAAATTCTTGTAATTAATAGGGCTATCATCTCTGCACTATAAATATATATCTTTCTCATCATTTTGAGAGGGAGCCACGAAATCAAACCCTAGAGAGAGAGGCTCCATTGTTATTGAGAGAGAAAGCTTCAAGCTTGTTTCTTTAACTCTCCAAACCCAAAACCCATGTGCATCTAACATGTTTCATGCATCAATCTTCCATGGGTCTTCTTCATTTATGACTTGGTAAGTAGAACAAATACAACATCTTCATTTATTGTTCTATCTTAGTCAAGACATGTCTTTTATTGCTTAGTTTAGCAAATCTTCACTCTTATTGCATATTTAGTGAAGTTATGACATGATTGAGTTTTGTTTGTGGTAGCTTACATGATTAGGATGATTTTCCCTAAATAGCTAACCCTAGAACATTCTTGTAAAACTGGTTGATGATTAGGTTGATAGATTAATGTTTATTTATCTAGTCAAACTTTATTGAATGTTCTTGTGGATTTAATTAACAATTATGTTGGTAGAAATTCTCTACAACTAATTGAGTTCACATGTTTGGATATGTTGACATTGTTTAATAGCTAGGATTGTTTTGTGATTGATAACATCTAGCTAAGTCTTTATGTTTTGCATTTAGACATCATTGATGTGTAGGACTCATTGATTGCATTTGTTAATTGCATTTAGTGTCCTTGCCATGTTATTTGACAACTTGTGTTGAGTGGCCTTTTGATTGACAATTTCTTGATTGCATTAGTTAATTGCATGTTTTTAGGCCTTGCCATGATTATTGACAACATGTGTTGAATTGGCTTTGTTTGTTGACAATTAGGTTGTAAGAAATCTCTACAACTAATTGACACCTCATGCATGTACATGTAGGCATTGTTGATAACTAGAGTGTTGATTTGCATTACAACATCTAGTTAAGCATTTAATGTAGCCTAGCATTATTTGCATCTTGAATATCATCACATATTCACTTAGGTTGTTGATTCTCTTCATGAGTCAAAGTCTTGTGGCTTTTAGGTGAAGTTGCACAAGCAAGGAAAGTCTTGTGGCTACCGTGTGTAGTGCTCAAGCAATTGGTCGAGTGCCACTATAAAAGGCCCGCGGGGGTAGATTAGGAGTTTCTCACGCCAAGAGTAGTGTATCAGGGGATATCACTAGGGATTGAACCAAGAGTGGCGAGTGGTAGTGTCCATAGCCTGAGGTTATCTAGGGTGAGAGTCCGAGAATCACTTGAGGGTGTAAATTCCTTTTCATATAGTGGATTTTGTTGACCGTGTGTGGCGCACATAACAGCCCGTGGTTTTTTCCCCGTGTGGGTTTCCACGTAAAAATCAAGTATTCTTTAATTTCCGCAACTTATACTTGATTTTATTGTTTATTGAATTTGGTTTATTTTTGAATATTGACTAATCCGAAAAATTGGTAACTAACCGGATTAACAACCCATTCACCCCCCCTCTAGGTTGTTTAGACGCACGTAATATATATTTTCAAAAAGTTTTTTTAAACATTTTTTTTTAATAATTTAGAAATAACGAATATGCCTAGGCTTAGTACAAAGATGGTTGTCGATTCAACATGTAGTATGGTTTAGAAAAAAAGGTAAAACCTTAACATTTAAAGTAGTTGGTTGTGTCTCTTATAATGATCTTACTAGGAATCACTAAAATGTATATTTATTGGTTACATTGATGATGACTTTAGCTATAAATTTTGGGATGAGTAGATATGGGAAAATAACACCAAAAGGGGAGCCTTTTATGGCAATAACACTTATCTATTAATTTAAGTTTTTTTAGTACCAAAGATGAGATTGGGGAAAAAATGCCCTTAATTTTTACCTTTTCACTTTTCCTCTTTTTACTTTTTTCCATTTTTTTTCTCCCTTAGTAGAATTTTTTTTTTCTTCATCTTTTTCTAAAAAACGCAGACTTCTCTACTTACTTTTTTCTTTCTTTCTATTTTTCTCTATATTTTCTCCTGTATAAAACTTTCTTTTCCTTCTTCTTCTTCTAAAAAAAACTCGGACTCTCTCACTTTCTAAAAAAAAGTCTCGAATAAGAGTTTTTCAAAAAAGAAAAAAAGTCTCGGATTAGTCAAGAAAGTCTCGAATAGACTACAAAAAGTCTCCATCACACAGTTACACTTACAATAAGTCTCGGATTACCTTAAATATGTCTCAGATTCACATAAATAAGTCTCAGATTCATCAAATCCAAGACTTATTCATCATTAATCCATATTTCGCAACAAATAAATCAATCCACAACATATGGAAAAAAAAAAAACAGATATGCTCCATGTCAATAGAGACAAAAATATTCTGGAAAAAGAAGTAAATTTGCTCTATTGATATAGCAAATCTTCTCCATCAGATGGAGTGGATCTTGCTTTGTCGACGAAGCAGGTCGCTCCATCAATGGTGCAGATCTCGCTCTGTCGATGGAACATAATTGTCGTTGTCATTAGTCTCCCTTTCACCGTCGTCGTTAGTGAAATTCCCTTTAAAGCAATAGTGTTTTATACCTAGAGGGGGAAGGGGGGGGGGGGGGGGGGGGTGGGGGTGGGGGTGAATATGTATATTTCCAAATTCTTCCAATATTCAAAAATGCAGAATATAAGAGTTAAATGAATACTTGAAATGATATAGCAATTGTATAGAAAGAATCAATACATGTGAAACATCAATATACAAGAGAATCAATACAAGTAGAATATGGAATATAACAAAAACTAAAAGTGAAAATGAGACACAAAGTTTTTTACGTGGTAAAATCTCAAAGAGGAAACATCCACGGGTTAATACCACAACCACCGGCAAAGCAAATCCACTATACGAAAAGGACTTACACACTCAAAGCTATCAACACTATGATATCCACTTCAAGCTATCAAATCCTAATCAACCCTCGGGCTAGTGATTCACAAAGCCTACTGTCTATCCAAGGCTCTCAATCCTTTAGGAAGATTTCCTCGCTTAGCAATCTAGATCACTAGGATCATAGTCAAGCTACCCAAGCTCAACTATCCGGAGTACACAACTCCTTGCTAAAACTTTCGCTTGGCTATCCGGAACTCATTCCTGGCCAAGACTCCTTGCTCAATATAAAGCTTCACTCACTTTGCAAGAGACTTCAACCTATTACAAGGCAATGATCTAAGTGATGCAAATGATGCAAATCACAAACAAATAAAGCTAGATGATCAATCAAGCTATATGAACATGCTTAGAGATATTCTAGGATATTCTATCAACAAACAATCACAAATGTTCCTAGAAATCAAAGCATGTGAATCAATAAGAACAAGATATGAGTATTCAATATATCACACAAGAATCTTAGTTCTTAGATTATGAAATTAAACCTAGACAATATCATGAGGCACATCATATATGTCATATCTAGAATCAATTTCAATTTCAATCAAGTTTAGCTAAATATGTTCACATGAAATCACAAAGCTAAAACTCAATCAATCAATCAATCAATCATATAATCCTAGCATATGTACTAACATTTTTCTCAACACATTTCATCAATCAAATAGAAAGAATAAAAGAGATGATCAAAAGAAATGAAAGAAGAGAAAATATCACATACAAAGTTGAACCTCGGATTGAAATCAGATCACTGTGAGAAATGGTGAAGTCAAATGAGTTTGAAAATGCTTGGGATTTGTATCTCTCGTCGAGACCAATATTTTTGGCTATTAGATCACTCGATTTCAAGTTCGTATGAAAAAGATATGGTGAAATTAAGATTTGAAAAATTGTGAGAAAAAAAATTATGTACACACAAATTTGTTCTTCTTTCACACACCAATTGAATTGCTGTGAGAGAGGGAAACATAATTGAGTGAGAGTGTGATCAGGTGAGATAAGTTCACGTGTGAAACAAAACATATGACCAATAGGAGACCACACCTAAGACACCTCATACATATTATTGACCATGCACACCAAAGCTCATGTATATGCAATGTACTCAATAAAAACCCATTAGAAATCAAAAACTTTTAATTCACTTTTGATTGCCGTGTGCTAGACGGGGACAGAGAGCTAACTTTGGTGTGAGCCTCACGTTGATGCGCACGCCCTCCAAGGCCAATGGGGGCAAATGGCAATTTGCCATCTTTTTCCCTTTTTCACCCTTTTGCACCCTTTTGCACACCTCTCACGTTCTTTGACCGTTCTCCGATCTCCGAACTCCGAATTTGAATCCATTTTTGGATTATGAACTGTAACTCCCTCACGGACATGGACATCAATAAAACTTTCATAAAAAAAATATGGAAATCAAAAATACAAAAACCATATACGATAAATGAACGGAAAGTTTAGTAACTTCCAACTCGGAACTCGAAAACAAATGAGTGAGTAACCGAAACGATCGGAACTCAACAAGGAATCATTTGAGAACATATTCAATCAAAGCACATGTGAAGGTTATTAATCATAAAATACATCAATCAATCCACAAATAACCCTAGATATCAAACTAATCACAATATAATTCTCAATCATGTGAAAAACCTAGAATCCTTGAAACTAGTTCACATATGTCTCTAATTAGACTTTTGATTAGGTTTGATTATGAAGCTATCTTTCTTAATATCATTCATCATACATACACATACATATAGAAGAAGAAACCCCAAGCAAATTGAAGGTTATAAAAGAAGAAATCACAAAGATATGATAACTACCTCAAGTTCATGAGCTGGTTCGTTTTTCTGGGTAGAATAGAACCACTAGAAAACTCGATCAAACAACTGCAAGATCACTTGGAAAAGGTAGATGACTTGATTACAAAGAATCTCCAACTTGAATCACTCAATTCCAACTTCATATGAGAAAGTTATGGTGTTTGGAAGGTGACAACAAGTTGAGACAAAATTCTGCACATATGATTTCTATTTTTTCTTCTTAAAATGAATGGAAGGGAATCAAGGAGATTTAAATGAAATGAAGAGAGGGAAAAGACAAGCCAATAGGAGCGTGCCATCTCAGCAGCCTATGAGGGGCACGTGAGGCACACGAGGGCAGAGGAGGTGCCTGGCCGTGAGCCTCATGGCCACCTCACGCACCCTCCAATGCTTGGTCGTTGGCCAAGCTTGCTCCTCTCGTGCTTCGCTCGCGTTCTTCAGCCATATTCGGGCCTCCGAACTCCAATTTTGAATCCGTCTTTAGATTACGAATTATGACTCCCTCACGCACAATGAAAACTATGAAACTTTGACAAAATATTGAGAATTCATCTTGGAATACGATGATGAAGACAACTCGACGAATGAGAACGCAAAGTAGCGTAGCTACATCGTTTGGACTCGGAACCAAATGAATGAGTAACCGAAATGACTGAGACTCAATAAGGAATCATATGAGATCATGTTCAAGTCAAAATACAATAAAATAGAAACAAATAAATACAAAGTCACACACGTATGCCATTTCATAGATATAGTCTTAGAACATGCAAATACACAATATTTATAAAATAAATTCTACTGCATGTGCATACATTATTAAGTGTGTGAGAGTGTTATATAAATGGTGTACAGCTATGCAGGGACACATATGAATGCTATGTGTGTGTGTGTTTAAGCCTTGTAAGAGGAACAAGGTCAATTATACCTTTGTTGAATAATGAAGCATATTCCCTTTTCAAGACATCATCTTGCAAGAATTGTGGCCAAGTCTTTATTTGAAGTTTTAAGTCATCATCTCTAAGACCACTAATCAAATACAAGAAAAAACATCGTTTTGATATGGAATACATGCCAAGACAAACCAAAAACCTAACAATCTCCCCCTTTGGCAAATTCCATGTCAAAACCCCTATATATATACTAAAACAATTACAAAGAAAATTGGTCACAATGAGTTACAATGAGTTACACATTTCTAGACAAATTTTCAACCTCAAGTCTTGAACTTCATATTGGTCTTCTCTTGATATCACCTAAATTCAACTTGAAAGCACAAGAATATCCAAGAGACAACACATATGGCAATATTTATTCTTTGGCAAGAAAATAAAACATTAAAGGTCAAATGGATCATGTATGCTCCCCCTTAATACATGCTATCAAACAAAATAATCTAGCCAAGATCAACAAAAATAAAAATAAAAATAAAAATATTACATGCCATAAAGTTCAAACTTGATACCAAATACACCAAAAAATAAAAAATAGAGACTAAGCAAGCTAGAAACATATCATAGATCTCCATAGATCTCCCTATATTTCTCTCCCTTTTTGACATGATATGAAGCCAAAAAGAAAGAATAAGAAAATATTCCTCAAGACCATTTCTAGCCACTTGTGCCACCAAGAAATGTTGTGCGATTTGATGATCTCACATAATGCTTTGTAGTAGTTGCTTTTCTTTCCAATTCTTTGATCTTCTCATCTTGAAGCACTACTTTAGCATTGAGTTCTTCAATCTTCCTTTGTGATGCCTCAATCATCCTTCTAGACTCTTCAACCTCACTCTTCAATTGGATAGCCCAATTTGGAAGAATAGTTGTGCTAGATACTAGGCTTGAATCATAAGATTACCAAAGAGCCTAAATGTATCACTTGGCTTTCCCTTTTCCTTATATGACATTGTAGCCATACGTTTATCATTAAATATCTCTAAGGGAGGAAGTAGCACATCATCATCCTGTTTCTTCACAGCTTTAGTTAAACGCAAATGAGAGATATACCCCGGAAATGCCAACTTCTTGTCTAAATGACTTGCACAAGCTACCGTCTCAATATGTTCTATAAGCACTTCACCAAGGTTTATGGGTTTGTTAGTCACTAAGGCATACACAATCTTGATCTTCTCTTTATTTAGTTTGGTAGCATTAGAAGATCCAACAAGATTGGCACAAACAAATAGATGCCAAAAGGCACTAACCTTATGTTGGGGTTTTTGCCCTAAAACTTGTAGTTTGTAAATGTGAATTGAACAAGAAATAAAAGAAGTAGTTTATTCATTCAAATTGTCTCATACATTTATAATAACATGTGTACTTAACATCCAAGATTGCCGGATGTAATTTCAAACTGAGTATATGAATATCATATATAGATGGATTCAGTTTGAAAGGAGCAATCTAAAGAGTCCGTAGATAGCAAATAAAGCTGGGTACTTTATTTGTGGTCAATCTACAGCTGCTGTCCATTCCGTAATGTACGGTGATCTTATCCTAGATCATTCATATGGAGATATGAGAATGGAGGCACCTTATATGATTTGATCATATAGGACTGGGCCATGATCTATATGAATCTCTCACCAAGATCCGTTAAAAGATGAAATTCATATATATCAACAAATGATGGCTATATATGGGTGATCTTAATCCTGAGTGTCTTATCGACTCCTTCAGGTTAGATCGTGGTTTTTGATATACCATGGGTGAGATCGGAGTTGCATTCCCGGTCAATAACTTCGTATGTTGGAATCGCGGTTTGGCTTGTGGTTGGGAAGGTCTGCACACAA
Organism: Acer campestre; assembly: GCA_954870605.1. NCBI lineage: Eukaryota > Viridiplantae > Streptophyta > Magnoliopsida > Sapindales > Sapindaceae > Acer > Acer campestre. Next base: position 20,132,534 of record OX940808.1, on the reverse strand, counting down.
TAGAGGAATCCACTCCTTCTTGTGAGAAGTAGATAGTAGTTCCCTTAAGGGTTGATTCGGGGCTTGAACAATATGAGCGCTCTCCTAATTCCGTAAGGAAAGTAGGATTTATTGTTCATTAGAGAATCAATGGTACTTAATGGAAAGATATAATTAGAGGGGTATAACGGACATTATGACCTAGCTCTAATTATGAACTACCTGTGGAGGATTATACCATATGTAATAGCTATATCAATGGACATCAAGAGTTATTGGTTTGTGTAAAAACGTCTACAGTTGAGAGAGTGCAACTTCGGGTTTTTAGTGGAATAACACCGAAGTTAATAATCATGAAATATTAATTACAGAGTTTAATTATTTATTTCTAAGGATTATTGGAGCTCAAAATACTGTAGGTCCATTAGGTCCCCTTGCTAGCCCGATCGATTTAGGTAACAAGGGTCACGGTTAATTAATTGGATTGTCCAATTAATTGTGTTACGAAAGTGACACGTATCTATTCGGGAATTGATTGAATAATGAGATTATTTAATTAATGAATAATGGTGATTAAATAAATTAAATAATAATATTATTTAATTATGTTGTTAATCATTAGATGGAGGGTGTTAAAGAGAGATCATCGGTTAGTTTTATAACATATATATTTGATATATATGGTATAACAAAACTGATGCATTCATTGTAGAATAAAATAAAACTAATGCATTGATGGTAGAATAAAAGAAAACTGATGCATTAGTTACAACAATCAGGTGAAAAGAGAAATAGGGGCGGCTAGAGGAAAAATAAAAAGAGGAAAAGAAAAATAAAAACTAACTGATTTTTTTTTTGAGAATTTTTTCTTACCGCACTTCACCAACAAAAGAACAAGAGTTGTCTTTTGTGTGCTCTTCTCTTCTACCTCCATTTTTGTTCCTGAGTACCGTGACACGCCCACGCGCCATTACCAATTCAGGGTCATAGCGAGGAAGATCAAGTGGTTCAAATCAGGAGCAGACCGTATTAAAGTGAAGGAGCCTCCTACGTAGGTATGAAATAGTTTTCATCTCCTTCTTATTGTTTTCGATTATTACTATACAAATGGGTTTATTTGATGATTGCTTTTAAAAATTTTAAAACCTTTCCGCTGCGCAATCTGTAACCCCAGGATCCAACACCTTAGTCAACTCACTTTGCCTAATAAAGGCTCGCTTTCCCCACTCAAAATCAACATTGTCACAAAGATTTTTACCCATCAAATTGAGGTTTTCCAAGACATTAACATCAAGGAAATCCGACTTAATATTATCGGGCAACCCTAGAAACTTATTCAATTTCCACGAGTTAACTCTAAATACAACACCTCTCATATCCGTAACGGCATCTTCAACATTAGTACTTTCCTTGTACTCATGATAGAATTCTCTAACCATGGTATCATTAACTATTCCAAGCATGTTAATCCAAGTACTACATTTTCTTTCACAAATGACCTTATGAACATAAGAACCAATACATGAATTCAAATCAATACCTTTCTCTTGTAAAATCTTTTTGCACCCAAAAATACCCAAAGGTTTCAACTTTTTGGCTTTGGTTATTTTGGAAGAGGAAGTAGGATTAGAATTGTCAACGGGCTTTGTAGGATTGCTAACCCCAACTTTCTTAGCATTTCCCATGACCTTGTATCACAAAACATAAAAATAAAAAAAAATAAAAAAAAAATTGAGTAGAAACATCAAAGCAAGTTAGTGACCAATAAACATATACAAAGACAAAAACATCAATTTTTGAACAAATCAATATGCATATAAAGAATTAGCATAGCATCTTAAAGATTTATAAAAAACAAGAATAATGCTAACAAACAACAATCTTAAAGAATCATGTGAACAAATCATAAAAGAGAACAAAAACATATCATATAATGCTCCCCCTTGATAAATGCCTCATCTAACATCTAGATAGACAATTATTCACAAGAATCGCCACACATTCACATCACAAGCAATTTTAATAGATTTTTAAATAAGCTCTATATAGCAATGAGAATTACACCTAGATTTTCAATCACTCTTATATATCTTCAAAAATTGCTCTAGTATCAAAATACTAAATAAGCAAATGTGAGTGTGTGAAGATTTTGCTTCAAGAATATGAAAAGAAGAATTTTGATAATCAAACATGCAAACATTTTCAACATCTATTCATCTCAAGCCTTTCCGTAAAAAGGTCAAACCGATTATCATCCGAAATTTTGCTTTTAAAGAGAATAGATTTCAATATGTGAGCGATGTGTGTGCATGTGGCTCGTCAATCCATTTCTATTTGACAACTCGAGCTAATTTGATTATTCAACTATACTCCATAAAGCCTTTTTGTTTTGTTTTAGGCTTGAATCAAAGTTTTTTTTTTTTTAATTTTATTTTATTTTATTTTTATTTTTTAATGATTCTTTTCAACACTACTTTGATTTTTTCTAACATAAACATATACACCTCATGACGGCTTTCACTCATCACAATGACGTAGCCCTTTCCTACATTAGGCGGCTGCACAACCAAGGTGTGTAGCCCTTTCCATGAGGGTGCTCATTGAGTTCTATATTGCCAAAGCAAATGGATACCAAGAATTGATCATTTTTAAATGTACTAGTCCTTAGGACTTCAAGTTGTATCCAACACTTACATTAATCAAACTCAATGTACTTAACCAAGCATATAAAGAAGCGAAGTGCATTTTTGAAACCAAGTTTTATGGCTTAAAAACACATGATCAAAGAGCAAGTAAAGAGACTTACTTAAGATCTCTACTTCTTAAGAGAGTAGCTTTCAAAGAATATGAAGCATATTTTTCAAAAACTTGCCACTCAATAATCTTATAAACAATAACACACAACATGATTAAGATCAATGTGAACAATTATTACCAAAAGATCTTAAACTAGCAAATGTAAAAGATGACCATATAAACACTATAATAGTTCTCAAATATGACATGCTTCATGAAGTGGTACAAATAATGAGTTGAGAGATGAAAATTTAAATATGCAAGCAATGTGATATTAGAGATACCTTCGCAAGCTATTTTCATCAAATGCAAGGCCTTCACCCTTTTAATGAGTCCTCTTGGCTTGTATGTCCTCATGACTACAAGTTATAGGTGTGTCGATTCCAAGAGACTAAAGACTATGCATTTTAACTTAAACAAATTTTTTTTTTTTGACTTTCTATAAAAGTCATAACATGATTGTTACCATATAGATTTCATAAAAACAACTTCTCAAAAAGTTAATCTATAGGTCTCGACTATCATAACAAAAATGTGAGAGAGCTAAGTTCATGTTAAGTCATAGAGATACAAAGAAAACAAGCTAAGTTTCTTAATAACATAACACTAATCTTAAAGCTAACCTCACATGTGCAATTTACACTATTGGTAAGAGCACTCACCATTGACAAACTTTGTCTTGGGTGAACCTACACAAACATTATCAAGATTCTTATTGACAACAATGTTGAATCTTGAATAAAGTTTTTCAACCATTTGATTCACAATAATATCATTGATACTCTTCTTTTTAACATTGATAGCAATACATGCTTTGTCAATTTTAGCAAGATTTGCATTCTTCACATTCCAGACATTCTTAATATGCTTTGTGACATTATCATTCAAAAGCTTTAGCATGCTTAAAACGTAATTCAATCTCTCTATCCCTAGATGCATTTCCTATGTTGCAATATTCAATGAATTTAAAGCACTTGGACTTGATATGGCCTACGGTATTGCAAAAATGACATATGGGAACAAAATAAGAGATTTCCAGAGTTGGAGAAGCACAAATGGGAGTTTTAAGGGGTACCTTGTTCTTCAATTTGTTCTTGGTCTTGGAATGTCTCTTCTTAGAGGTTTTCTTGTCAACAATGACCTCGCTTGTAGGAAGTGATGCTTTTATGAGCTTCTCCTCAACTACCAAGTCGCTAAGCCTCCTAGAGTCAAATTAGAGATGATCCTATCCCTTTCAAGAACAAACCCTTCAACTTCTCTAAGCTTCTTAGCTAGAGCATTCTTTTCACCCAAGAGCCTTCGAGTTGTTGAAACAAACTCATCTACTTGTAGCTTGATCAAATCATTCTTCTCATCCACCTCCCTTAAGGCTATCTTCAAATTATCTTCAAGACACTTCACCTTAGCCAAAAGATCAATATAGGTAGGATTCTCACTTAAGCACACTTGATGATTCGAATCAACTTCCTTATCTAACGAATCTTGACATACCATCCTTTAGGATAGAGTGAGAGCCCGTGAATGCAACAAAGTTGCTCACCAACTCTTCTTCACTAGAAGACTTATCACTTGAGCTCTCCTCATCACTAGAGTCATTATCTTCACTCCATGTGGCCACCATAGCTTTTCCCTTCTTGTCCTTCTTAGAATAACCATTTGGATAATTCGAAGCATAATGTCCTAGCCTCTTGCACTTGAAGCATTAGATCTTTCTATTGCTCTTAACATGACTGTAAGATCCTTTATTTGTATTGGCTTGATTCCATTGCAAAACTCTCTATATTTGTATTAGTAGTTGCTTAAGTTTTTCTTGAAAGAAAGGAGCTTCAAAGGTGAAGAAGCAACATCTTGTGCAAATATCGTCTTCAAGGGGAACATCGCATACTTGAATGCTAAGGTATCAAGATTCTTCTTCCTCTTGCAAGGCGTAAGCGCACACACACACAATTCATACATGTGTGTCCCTGAATCATAGTTCAAACATTTGGTATAACACTTTCACACACATTTAGTATGCACATGCATTCATCTCATTGTTAACAATCTTGTAGAATTGCATGTTTTCTCACTATCGCTTAGATATGGCATGCTTGTGTTGTATAGTGTTTATTTGTTTGTGTTTCTTGTGTTTTGGACTTGAAATTGGTCTTATTTGATTCCTTATTGAGTTCCGGTCATTTCGGTTACTCATTCGTTAAGTTTCGAGTCCATACGACGTAGTTATGCTACTTTGCATTCTCATTCGTTGAGTTGTGTTCGTCGTCATTTTCCGAGATGAATTCTCAACCATTTGTCAAAGTTTCATAGTCTTTGTCATGCGTGAGGGAGTCACGGTTCGTAATCTGAAAATGGATTCGAATTCGGAGTTCGGATGACCGAATACGGTCGAAGAACGTGCGAGGTGCGCGAGAGGAGCAAGTTGGCCAAAGGCCACCACGTGCGGACCACGTGTGCCACACGGCCCAGCCAGCTCTCTGGCCACGTGTGGCACACGCTGACCACACGTGGGATGGCTGAAGCTCCTCTAATTTTTGGACAAAAATGCCCCTCTTCCTTTTCATTCAAATGACCTCTCTTCCCTCCATTTCCATAACTTGAACAACACCAAATCGGAAAATCTGCAGAATTGTTCTTGATTTTTGATTTCTTATTTTGATCATAACTCTCTCATACGAACTCGAAATTGAGTGATTCAAAAACCAAAATTGTTGGTCTTGAAGAGAGCTACAAACCCCAAGCATTTTCAGAGTCATTTGAATTCGTGATTGGTCACAGCATGCTGTTCTTCAGTCCGAGGTTCATTGTTGTATGTTAAACTTCTTCTTCTCACTTCATCTTTTGATCTGCACTTTAATCTTTCTATTTGATAGATGATTTGTGTTTAGAATGATGTTAGAACATATTCTAGGGGTGGTTGATCATTTGGTAATTGAGTTTTAGCTTTGTGATTTTACTTGAACATATATTTGCTAAACTTGATTAATCTTGAAATTGATTCTAGAAATGATATATGTGATGTGCTTTATGACATTTTCTAGGTTTAATTTCATGATCTAAGAACTAGGTTTTTAGTGTGATATATTGAATATTCATACCTTGTTCTTATTGATATACATGCTTTGATTTCTAGGTATTTTTGTGATTGATTGTTGAAAGCATATCCTAGACTGTATGTAAGCATGTTCATAGAGCTTGATTGATTATCTAGCTTTATTTGTTTGTAAGTGATTCATCTTCTTCTTACTTTCATTATTGATCATCTCTTTAATTGTCTTATTTGATTGATGAAAAGTAATATGAATGATGTTAATTCACATGCTTAGGTTTTTAGATACATTTTGTGATTGAGTTGTGATAGCTTTATTCTAGATTCTCTAATTGCATGTTCATGGAGTGTGTTTGATCAACTTGCTCTATTTGTTTGTGATTGCATCATATTGCTTGTGTGCACTTCACTTAGATCATTGCCTTGTGAAAGGTTGAAGTCTCTTGCAAAGTGAGTGAAGCTTTGTCTTGAGCAAGAAGACTTGGCTAGGAAAGGATTTCGGATAGCCAAGCAAGAAGTCTTAGTTAGGATTAAGAGGATCCGGATAACTAAGCAAAAGTCTTAGCAAGGAGTTGCGTACTCCGGATGGTTGAGCTTGGGTAGCTTGACTAGGATCCTAGTGATCTAGATTGCTAAGCAAGGAAATCTTCCTAGAGGCTTTTTAGTCTTGGATAGGAAGTTGCTCTCTAGAGGTGTAGGACACATCTTGGATAGAGAGTAGGCTTTGTGAATCACTAGCCCGAGGGTTGATTAGGTTTTGATAGCTTGAAGTGGATATCATAGTGTTGATAGCTTTGAGTGTGTAAGGCCTTTTCGTATAGTGGATTTGCTTTGCCGGTGGTTGTGGATTCAACCCGTGGATGTTTCCTCTTTGAGGTTTTACAACGTAAAAATATTGTGTCTCATTTTCGCTTTATATTTCCTTATCTTCCATATGTTCACTTGTATTGATTCTATTGTATATTGATGCTTACATGAATTGATTCATATTATACAATTGTTATATCATTTCAAGTATTCATTTCATTCTTATATTCCGCATTTTTGAATATTGGAAGAATTTGGGACTATACCTATTCACCCCCCCTCTAGGTATAAAACACTATTGCTTTAAAGGGAATTTCAATGACCACTCCTCTAATGAGGTGGAGTAAAAGATTTCTTGACTTCCTTTTCTCTTGAGTACTTACCACTTGGCTTGGTACATTCCCTTATAAACTTCCTAAACTTCCTAACGATTAAAGCCATCTCCTCGTCATCATCACTACTACTAGCTTCTTTGACAACTTTGAGAGCTAAACCCTTGTTCTTAGCCTTCAATTTCATGCACGCTAATGAGCTGTCATTTGTGTACTTAACAAAATAATGTTTTTATGTGATCGTTTTGAAAGCCAATTTCACCACTTAGAAAATCCACTTAGATAGAAAATTAGTAAAGTGGTAAGTATGATTCGTTCCATAGGAAATTAGAGTAATTAGTTGAATAAATTAACAATTCCTAAATGCGATAAAGTAAATCATAAGGAATGGATAGTTGTATGGTTTGTCAAGCCATCAAACATACATTTAAAATAAAACTAATAAAACTAATAAAATAGAATGCTCAACAAATCTAGATAAGATATATGAAATAAACAATTAATAGGAATTCTAGGGAAATGATAGAGTAGCTAATGGACTATGAACAATTCATACATGGCTTATTTATTGAACTATCTACACAATCAAGGACCAGTCTCATTCGAAAGTGTTGTTTTGGTCGTCACTATGAACCCTAAACAACTTCCCACTAAAATGCCTAACCGATTAAGGAAAGGGGGTTAAGGCGGGATCGGTTAGTGACGATTGAATGGCCTAGGCAATCGAGGTTGATCACCCCTCCAAAAGCCTATCCGATTCATTATGTGCTACAATCAATCAAGTGTGTCAATAACTTAATCAATTTTATCAGAAGTAAATCCAACAACATATTGTGATTAACAAGTGTGTCAATAACTCAATCAATCACATAAGTGCAATATTTAATTAAAAAGTGAATAAAACTATTATTATGCAAACATAATATTCAAAGCTTTAATAAATACTCATGTCCAAAAAGTCTCTCAAATCATCCCCCTAAAATGGGGGTTTAATTAGACATAATAACAAACAAGAAAAGGAAATAAAATGAAGAGAAATCACCCTTGGGTCTCTCTTGTAAGCTTAATCCTTCCTTGAGCTTCCTTGCTTGAATCTTGTGCAAAGAGTGGGTGTTGAGGATGTGTCTAGGTAGGTGGAGTCATATGGAAAGTAACAAAGGAAATGGGTGGAGAAGATGGAAAGAGAGGAATGATTTAAGTGAAGTAATCTAGATGTTGATATGGACATGTTTCTAAATATCACACAATCAACATTTAAGTACCAACTCTTTGAAAAAAACTCAAAAGTCAATATTCGACTTGTAGAACCAAAATCGCAGAGATTTAACCTAGTTGTGCTCATTAGGAAAATGTGTATGTAAGAGATGCTAAATAAAGATTAAAGTCATGCCACTCTAAGTAAACATTGCGCGCAACACGATCCTGCATTCAAGATGCTAAAACTTTAAAAACTAGAGTGCCATTAGGTAGGGAATGTAATTCGCCTCTACATCTAATCTTCACCGGATTCTCTCATTTTCGCACGGATTCCTAGACTTCACTCACAATCCATATGCAATATGAGTTTATGTTCAAGATATCAAATATAATTGCACATGATCATTTAAAAACACAATTTCTGAAAATTTGTCTCATAAATTGAATTGAAAGCTATGAACTGGAAAGAACATGCATCAACCAAAATTTTCAAAGTGGACATCCCTAAAGATCAAATAGGTCTTTCATTCGGTTGTAATGAGGCCAAAGGTGAATGGTGAGTCAATAAATAGGAGAAATTTATAACAAACACTCAAAGGTCACACTAAGGCATACATTCTAAATTAAGCACAATTTGCTCATTACAACTTTGCATATTCCACACTTTGGCGTCCAGGCTTACAATTTAATATGTGCATTTTCTATTCTTGATTTTCATTGAGTAGCTCATTTAATTTCACATACTTCATCTAGGCACTTAGTGCCTCATTCATCTTTTCTTTTCTTTCTTTTGCATTGCTTTTCTTTTCTTTTCTTTTCTTTGCTTTTCTTTGCTTTTCTTTTCTTTTTCAAGCATTGCATTTCATCTTTTTAATGTGTTTGCACATACATACTTGCCTAGGTACACGTCTTACATTTTAATACTCCTCAAAGCTTACATTCAACCCCTAAGCCTTAGCAAACCATTTGGTACAAGGTAAGTCTAGTGTATAGGCTATATGGTTTATGTTGATGTGGTTCATGAATGAAAGACTTAATTGTGTTTGGCTTCAAATGGGCAATGGAGCACACACATTAGAGGGATTGGAATTATTTAGGCCAATTTAGTGGTTTTTCACATGCATTGCCTAAAATCATCTCTAAAGGTTTGTCTACAAAGTCAGTTAAGGCATCCACAAGCAGTACATATGTTCTATGGCAAACAACATTTAAGTACGAATGAGACATTTTTAAATATGCTTAACATGTATGTTTGAATGAGTGTTTAAAGAGTAAAAACTTTCCCTCAAGATAAGCTTTTTAGGCCGTATTTGTGAACCTCATGGGAAGTCTCCACTATTAATTCCTGACCTTCAAGCACAATTGAATATTCACTCTAACATCAAGAGAAAAGAACTAGCGCGCTTTGTGCAATGCAACCCTAAATGGCATGAATTTAATCTAAACTAAGCACGGAAATGAAGCACAATTCCTTACTCGCACACACAGTGGCATAATCTCAACAAGAAAAATATGCTCAAGCATGGCATTATCACAAGATTTTCAAAAATTTTGAAAAAATTAGGCTCAAAATATTTGCACACAATTGCAAACAAGAGACGGTGTTGTGCACACACCCGCAAACCTAAATTAGACATTGTCCTCAATGTCTTTGGGGCATATAAACTGATAAACGCGGTGCAACACACATCCTCAAAGAGTCAAATCAACATCAATGTCCATTTTAAAAATTATCCCAAATTTTGGAATCAAGTGGTTCCATAACATCCTATATGCTCATAATCAACTCAAGAGATATAACATTGTAAGTTCATCAAGAGTTATCATCATAATCTATGTGGACAAAATATGTGATCATTCAAGCCTAAATCCACTATCACAAACAACTCACAACCTTATTCTAAGCAAGAAACTAAAAAGCAAGAAATAAAACAAATTAAAACTAAGCAAGGAAATAAATTGTACCTAGGTGGGTTGCCTCCCACCAAGTGCTCGATTTAACGTCTAGGCAAGACGTGGCATGGTTCTTCCACACTTTGAACTCCAAAATGTTGCTTACTTAGGATAAGGCCCTTGCCCTTTTTATGAGCACTCTTGGCTTGCTCGTCCCTCCAAGACTCGCAAGTTGTCTTTGTTTCATCCGAAGAGATAAAGAAACCTTGCTTCAATGCACAAGCAACACAACACATTTCCTCAAGAAGCAATAGAAAATCTACACAAGCACTAAGCACATTAGAAAGTTTCGGCAAATAAAAATATACTCAATACGTGCAATTGCCAACAAGAGCTTGGATCACCAATTATTCAAAAAAAAAAAAAAAAAAAAAAACTAAACAATAAAGAATAAAAATAAAATGCACAAAAAGAATTTTTCTAAATTATGTACTTGTGCTAGGGGTGACATCAACTAAAGGAGGTTTTACCAAGTTTGGAAATTTGTTCTTTTTCACAACCCAAACAAGTTGAGTTGATTTCCCCTTTTCTTTTCCTTTGGGTCTAACTTGGTTAACCAAGTCTTTTCTTACCCAAATTATCTTAGGAGGATGGTTTAGGAAACTCCCTCTTGGTGGGTGACTATGAGGTCCATGGTGTTGTTTTATTTGTAGTGCTTTGACCTCCTTCTCCACCTTGTCTAGATTGACTATGTAGTCACATTCTTTGACCTTGGCTACCTTGAGGGCTTCGTCCTTCCTACCAATTGCTTTCTTCGTTTCATCCAAAGCTTTTGCTTTTCACTCCACTTCCATAAGCAACTTCCTTGTCTTCCTTACATATTCTTCTTCAAATTCTTCACATAGCTTTGCAAGGTCTTCGAATTCCTTTGATGTGGAATTCCTCTCAACTTGAAGTCTCCCAACTTGTATTTCCAACTCATTGTTCTTGTTGGAGACTTCTCCTACCTTCCTCCGAAAGGTAGCATTCTCCTTTTTGAGCAAGTTTACTTTAAGAGTGAGCTTCTTGTTTAGAGTTTCAAGCTCTTCCACTTTCACCTTTCCCAAGGCCTCCTTATCTTCCAACTCCTTCATCACGAGTTGTAACTTTCTCTCCAATTCTTCCTTCCCTTGAGAGGTTTCCACCAATCTCTCTTGAAGTAAAACCAATTTTTCCTCTAACTTCGTGCTTCGCTCGGGTATTTGGCGGTTCGTCCCTGGTTTCCGCACCATTCTCATATACTTGTACAAGAGTGTGTACACGGCTCATTGTCCTCCCTTGCTTGGGATAGCCTGATTCTAGTGATTGATCCGACGAACTAAAAACCACATGGTTGGTCATCTTCTCCTCATATGCTTGTTATGCGGATTGGAATAACTCCATGGTCTCTCGTTGAGAAGCTTGGAATCTCTTACTCTCCTGAAGATGATTCTCCATGAAATTTTTCCTCTCATCATCAATGGCGTTTGATTGGTATGATGAGAAGGAATCTTGGTTAGTCCACTAATCTGTATTGAAGCTCTTCCCATGAGTCTCGTAGCTCGGCCTTTGACATTCCGTGAAGAAATCTATAGAATCCTGAAAAAAAAGAAACAAAAACTACCAAAGAAATAAAAAGGAACTAAAAGACTAAAAACAACTAAGAGACTAAAAATCAATAAAAACTAAACTAAGAAAAGTTAATTAATTCAACAATCGCTTTAACACCCCGGTAGCGGCGCCAATTTTGATGAGCCGTCGTTTGTGTATTCAACAAAATAATATTTTTATGTGATCATTTTGAAAACTAATTTCACCACCTGGAAAATCCACTTAGATAGAAAATTAGTAAAGTGGTAAGTATGATTCGTTCCACAGGGAATTAGAGTAATTAGTTGAATAAATTAACAATTCCTAAATGCGATAAAGTAAATCATTAGCAATGGATGGTGGTATGGTTTGTCAAGCCATCAAACATACACATAAATAAACCTAATAAACCTAATAAAATAGAATGCTCAACAAATCTAGATAAGATATATGAAATAAACAATTAATAGGAATTCTAGGGAAATGATAGAGTAGCTAATGGACTATGAGCAATTCATACATGACTTCTTTAATGCACTATCTACACAACGAAGGACCGATCTCATTCGAAAGTGTTGTTTAGGTCGTCAATATGAACCCAAAACAACTTCCCACCAAAATGCCTAACCGATTAAGGAAAGGGGGTCAAGGCGGGATCGGTTAGTGACGATCGAATGGCCTAGGAAATAGAGGTTGATCACCCCTCCAAAAGCCTATCCTATTCACTATGTGCTACAATAAATCAAGTGTGTCAATAACTTAATCAATTTTATCAGAAGTATATCCTACAACATATTGTGATTAACATGTGTGTCAATAACTCAATCAATCACATAAATACAAGATCTAATTAGAAAGTGAATAAAACTTTTATTATGCAAACATAATATTCAAAGCTTTAATAAATACTCCTGTCCAAAAAGTCTCTCAAATCATCCCCCTAAAATAGGGGTTTAATTAGACATAATAACAAACAAGAAAAGGAAGTAAAATGAAGAGAAATCACCGTTGGGTCTCTCTTGTAAACTTAATCCTTCCTTGAGCTTCCTTGCTTGAATCTTGTGCAAAGAGTGGGTGTTGAGGATGTGTCTAGATAGGTGGAGTCATATGGAAAGTAACAAAGGAAATGGGTGGAGAAGACGGAAAGAGAGGAATGATTTAAGTGGAGTAATCTAGATGTTGAGTTTAAGGTAGATGAGAAATGGAGGGATTATGAATGGTAGAAAGGAGGTTTCTTGGTTGTCAAGAGTTGCCAAGTGTTGTCCAAAAGGGAAAGTAGTGATGAATTTATAGGGTTTTCATTTTAGGTCACGGGTGGTAAATTACCAAAACATCCCCTAACAATGGCAAATTACCGTTTATTCCTCAAGAGGGGTGCATCTTGTAATTTTCACACCCAATCAGATTTGAACACAGTGAATGTCACAATGAGCTTCGCGGCGACATGTAGGGGCGACACTGTGGTGACACGATCAGGTACCAAAATCACTCCCTGTCACCATGGCAACATCAAAATCCAAACCGCGCATTGATTTATGCTGTTTTGTCACGGTTTTGGGAAGTGGCAACACTAAGGGCGATGGAGCACGGTTGGAGCAGAAATAGTGGCTTGGATTCTGGTGGTTTGGAGAGCCAAGAAGAGGTCCATCATGATCACGTGAGTCTTGCCATTTGTTTGGGCCATAAATTGGTCGGAAATGAGGATGGGAAAAATGCTTTCCGGCTGTTGCAAAAAGAGGTTATGACTAGTTCACGAGCTCAAGGAAGAAGATGAAGATTTGAAGAAGGTGGGATGCGTTTAGGAGTCTTGTGGGGTGTAGTTGGGCTTAGGGATGGTAAGCTCACCACACAATATAATTTGTGCCTTTTGTCTTTGTTTTAATTTGGGCTAGCACTGATTTGAGCCCAACAACATTAAATGCACCATTCTATTAAATGAGGTGGCGTGAGCAGGCTATTTTGCATGGAAAATTATGATACGCCCCCTGATCTCTTATAAAATCATAATAAATTCTATCATTCTTCAATAATAACAATTTTACCCCTAATTGACCAATATTACTTCAATGCCCCTGAACTTTATAAATACCTGAAAACACTTAATTCACACCATTAAATCACTAGATATTGCCCGGGAATCAAGTAAAAAGAAAAGGAAGTGAGGGCCAAAATCATAACAATTTTGGTTTGATCACACGCCTCAAAGGTTTGAAGAGAACCTAGCAATTCATCTAAGCTCATGACATCAACGTCTTTTCTCTCTTCAATGGCCGTAACCTTGGCTTTGAACCTTTTTGGTAGAGATCTATGAATCTTCCAATTTAGCATCTCACTGGAGATAGGAGAACCAAGAGCTTGGCATTTATTGGCAATGTCTAGTAGCTTGTCTTGAAAGTCAACAAACTTGTCTTCCTCACACATTTGCAAAACCTCAAATTGAGAAGTGAGCATTTGAAGACGAGACTTCTTCATTGCTTTAGTCTCTTCATTGGTGACTCGAAAAGCATCCCACACCTTTTTTGTGGTCTTTAGGTTTTGGATGTAGGAAAATTGTCTACCATCCACACCTTCGAAAATAGCATTCACTGCCCGATGATGCCATTTTGCTAACTCGAACTCATTAGTGGTCCATTCACTCCTAGGTTTGGAAACATTCACTCCATTCTCAATCTTATTAGGAGAGAGGTAATCTTCTTCCACGATCATCCAAGCTCTCTCATCAATAAAGCGAATGTAAGCCTTCATTCTCAATTTCCAAAACACGTTGTTGTGACCCTTGAGAAGAGGAGGCCTAGAGTTTGAAGCCCATTCGGTCATCACATCATTTTGCAATACCATACTTCAAAAACCTATGCAATTCACTAGTAAGTATAACCCGGATCATGTCGAGTGCCATCCGATGACCCGCTTTGATACCAATTAAAAGTATACAAACGTAGTTAAATTGCTTAAAGCATACCTAGGAGGGGAAGGAGAGTGAATATGTTTTTATGCATTTTTCAATCCCTTGAAACAAACTTATATTTGTCCCTCAAGATAGCTTTATATATAACATATGTATGCATGTGATCATTTAAGCATTGTCTATATATATCAATGAGTTACATGAGGAACAATAACATAAAATCTCAATAACAAAGAATACTTGTATATCAATATTGGTTAATGTATTACAAGTATAAACAAATATAACTATACACAAAGGTAACACTATACAAGAGAATTATATTCACAAATATGGTCTAAATAATTTTCTTACAAACCACACTTAACAAAATCTTATTCCAATATACATCATAAGTGAATAATATGCAACAAGATTAAAACATACACATATACAAATATGAGAGAGAGAGATAGAAAGAATTAACACAAAAGATTTTTTAACGTGGTAAAACCTTCAAGGAGGAAACATCCACGGATTGAACTACAACCATTGAGAACTATATATATTGGATGATAGATTATAAATTCCTCAAAAGTGACCAATCCTATGATCAACTCTCTATTGGAGTCTATGTCTATCCAATCCCTATTGAAAGATGTGAAATCCTTTAATGATGCGAAACCACCATATATTGGACTCCATGTCAACCAACATCGTTGGAAGATTAGAAATTCCTCAACAGTGCATACAAATCCTAAAAATATATATTAACGAGTCCTAATATAATCTTGAGGGGAGGGGAGGGGGGGGGGGGGGGGGGGGGGGGGAAGTGGAGGGTGAATAGATTTTAATCCATTTTTACCAATTTTCGAGATTAATCAAGATTATAAAACCAACCCCAACTAGTCAACAACAAAAATCAAGTGTAGAGAATGCGGAAAGTAAAAGATACAAGATTTTTACGTGGAAACCCATATGGGGAAAAACCACGGGCTGTTTTGCGCCACACTAGAACCTCAATCCACTAATTGCAAATATGATTACAATCTAGGTTGACTGCATCACACCTACGATTACTAATCCGTCTTTGCTACCCGTAGGCCTTTAAAAGTGAATCTAGTTCACTGCTTGCAAACTACTAAAAGGCAATTACAAGACTTGACTCTAAATGAAGAGATAAAACAACCTAGTGTGAATATGTACAATATTCAAATGCTCAAAATGCAAGGTTAGACATTTTAGCTTATCTAGGCATGGATGAAAATGTTAGACATACCTAGATATCATTTTGCTAAGTGGCATGCATATAACATAACAAAATAGGCAACAAAGTCCTATATGCAATATCTACCACAATACAACTCACAAAACACAATCAACACAATCTTGAAACTAAGTCAAGTCATAAAGAAGCTATCTTGAACCTAGTCAAATAATAAAGAAGTTATCTTGTAGAGAAAGAACATGTGAAGAGATGCAAGTGATGTTCTAGCTACAAGTCATGTGAGCTATTATGAAAACCCTATGAGAATCAAACTTGAACATGCTAGATGATGAATGAAACATACAAGTATGATGAGTTTGTGTGTTTTGAGTAATAAAAATGTAATCTTGATACCTTGGCTTTGAAGACTCTTAATAGCTCTAAAAAAGGTGTAATTTTTTGCTAAAAAATGAGTCAAGGCAAACAAGACATATATATATATATATATGAGATCCAAGCAAAATGAGGTCGTTTTGGGGAAAAAATGATTCAGCTTCCCATCAGGTGCTTTAAGCACACCTTACGCTAGACGAGCAGCGCATGTTCAACCAATAAAGAAAAAGAGACATTTGGATTAAAAATCCTTTGAATAGATACAAGATCCTTTATTCATTTGAGTCTCAAAAGCTTTTTCACACAAGTTTTGCATTTAAGAATTTCAATAATCAATTCATGCTTTTTCATTTGAGCATGTCATTTGAATTTCATGCTTTTCATGTGACATTAGCATGTTATAAAAAAATCATCATGTCATGGAGATAACTATAGGTCATTCAAATCATACTATCCTAGTCCAAAAATGCATGTTTGAACATAAATATGACATGGATTGTAAACAAAGCATGGTTCACACTTATCAAAGAAAATATCGTATAACATATGTGCAACCAAGATACTCAAACAATTAATAAAGAGGCATAAGATATTTCAAATTTTTGCATGTGACAAGTATGCAAAATACCTCTCTTTGCTTGAGTTCCCCATATGGGGTCAATCACCAAAACTCATCACTCCATGAGACAAATCCCAATAGATCTACTAAGTGTTTTAAATCGAGTAGCGTCTAAGGGTATAGGAAATAAGTCCGCTAGTTGATCATTAGTACCTACATGTTCAAGTACTATGCATTTATTCTCAACTAGTTCTCTAATAAAATGATGGCGAATGTCAATATACTTAGTTCTAGAATGTTGAACCAGATTCTTGGAAACATTAATAGCACTCATATTATCACAAAAGAAAGTGAGTGTACCTTGGTTGAATCCGTAGTCTACTAGCATTTGCTTCATCCAAATGAGTTGTGTGCATCCACTCCCCGCGGCTATGTACTCGGCTTCGGCCGTAGACAAGGAAATTGAGTTTTGCTTCTTGCAAAACCAAGAGACTATGTTGTTCCCAAAGAAGAAGCAACCACTCGATGTGCTTTTCCTATCATTGCAATTCCCTGCCCAATTGCATCACTAAAACCAACTAAACTAGCATTAGTGTCAAAAGAGTACCAAATCCCATAGTTGGAATTTTCATTCACATAGCGAATGATTCTCTTAACGGAAGAGAGATGAGACTCGTTAGGATCCGATTGGTACCTAGCACACACACCCACACTAAAGGAGATATCGGGCCTACTTGTGGTCAAATAAAGCATGCTACCAATCATGCCCCGATACATCGTTTGTTCCACACTTTCCACTAGCATATTTACTTAGCTTCAAAGTGCTACTCATAGGTGTATCAAAATGTTTGGCATTTTTAAGACCAAACTTCTTTGCTAGGTTCTTGGCATATTTGGCTTGGGTTATAAAATCCCATCATGTAATTGCCTAATTTGCAAACCTAGGAAGTAACTTAGCTCACCAACAAGACTCATCTCAAATTCATGAGACATAACATCAACAAATTGTTGGACCTTGGTGTTGTTGGTGGAGCCAAACACTATATCATCAACATATATTTGAGCTATAAAGAGCTCATCATTGTCTTTCTTGATGAATAGATTCTTGTCAACAAGAAATTGAGTGAGGCGTTCATACCAAGCCCTCGATGCATGTTTCAACCCATACAAAGCCTTGTTGAGGCAATAGACATGGTTAGGGTGGTGTGCATTCACAAATCCCTTGGGTTGTTGGTGCTGGACAACCTTAAATAATCTCCACCAATGTCAAACACACTCACGAACAGCCCACACACAAGAAACACAAACCAGTCCGTCTCACACAAGAACAAGTAAATATAGATTAACTAATTTTCCAAGGGATACAGATATCACCACCCTTAGCTGAAACGGCTCACCACCAAGACTAATCAAAAAGGATACAGAAACACCACCCTCTTAACTAACCAAGGATATGGAACCAAAGCAAAACTCACCACTCAATGGAAATCCACCAAAGAGATACAAAGTTGAAAGATAAAATCTCAAAGAGATAATATTCTGAAATGCAATATTCATTAACTTACTTTTTACAAGGATAAAGGCTCATTATATAGCCTAATCATGGAATAACCCTCCATGCATAGGAAAGGAATGAAATTAAAAGATAACAACACTTTTCAAGGAATTTTAAACAAAGATATTCAAGATATTAAAGCTAGACTATTCAAATCCTGAGATTAGTTGAATCTGACCACCAAAATGAATTCAGTCATAACTCTCTCTTGGGACCTTCAAATGACTTGTTTAAAAATACAAAATTAAAGTTAAGAAGCTTATCTTTCCAATGACATAAATCACATCAACTAACTCTTCCGGAATCAAAAGTTATGAAGTCTCAAAAACATCCCTGCGAGTTGAATCTGATGCTTAACAAACCATAGTGAGAATTTGAAATCCCTTTGTGTCTTGAACCAAGGTCATGTCATGGGACACTCCCGTTTCAATCTCCCCAGGTTGGAAAAGACTTGACCTCAAGTCTGAAATGCTAGCATCACCATGATAAAGAGATAAATCAGCTACATTGAAAGTTGGTGACACACCATAAGAATCTGGTAGCTCGATCTTGTATGCATTCTCTCCAATGCGTTGAAGTACTTTGAATGGACCATCAGCTATAGGCTTTAGCTTACCATATTTCCCTTTTGGAAAATGGTCTTTGCTAAGATGAATCCATACCAAGTCTCCTTCCTTGAACTCTACATGCTTGCAGCGCATGTTCTTAGTTTTCTTGTACCTTTCATTCTGCTTCACAATCTTCTCTCGAACTTGAGCATGCAACTTCTTGATCTCACTAGCTCTAACATCAACATCTCCACTAAAATCCTTGTTAGTACTAATGGGAACCAGATCCAAAGGACTGATAAGATTCTTACCATACACCACCTCAAATGGGCTATGATTGGTGCTTTGGCATTTTGAGCAATTGTAAGCAAACTCGATCTAAGGTAAGATCAAATCCCATTGCCTAATATTCTTTCCCACATAACACCTCAAAAGATTTCCCAAGCTGCAATTAACAACCTCTGTTTGTCCATCGGATTATGGATGATAAGATGAGCTGAAATTAAGGATAGTACCAAGCTTCCTCCAAAGTGTACGCCAAAAATGACTTAAAAACTTTGAATCGCGATCTAAAACTATTGTCTTTGGAACACCATGGAGCTTCATAATCTCTTTGAAGTACAAATCTGAAATATAAGAAGCATCGTTAGTTTTGTTGCAAGGAACAAAATGAGCCTTCTTTGAGAATCGATCAACAACCACCATGATAGAGTCTTTGTTCCCTTGAGTTCTAGGTAAACCCATCACAAAATCCAAACTAACATCTTCCCAAGAAGCATGAGCTACTGGTAGCGGTGTGTACAACCCCGTATTTTGTCCATGAGTCTTTGCTGTTAGGATTATGCTCAATAGCAAGAGTGTAATATTGTAATTAACAATCTTTTTCATATTAATAAAGTGATTTCTGGTTTAAACAAATCTTATAGCATTTATAGTTTAATATTATAATTGTCAAAGTAAATAATCATAAGGTCTAAAGACTATGAGAAAAGAAGAATTGTTCGTACATCTGGATATGTATGTGGTAGACACAATTCTTTAGTTAGTCTTGAATATTGTTCACAACTTAAGTTAAAGGTTGGGCACCTTTATCTTGTTAAAGTTGTAGAATTCTTTTGCTAGCATTTGAGTGGGATCAAATGAGATATGATGAGTCTAAAATCATCGGAGTGTCTTCGAGCAAAAGAATCTAGTGCACTGGGTGCATTGAACTGGATCACAATGAAATACTTTATCTATAACCGTTAGTAGATAAAAGTCATTTCATTATCAGGACAATCGGAGAGTCTATCTTAATCCTGAGATAAATGATGGACTTATGGTTGCAAGTGATATCATTTGAGTTATCAATGAGTACGATTATATCGCATAGTCTATCCTCGATAGTTTGGTGATATTCATTTGTTAATCGATAGAGGACTTCATTTATAGATATGGATATCGTGGCTCCATTTATCAAATGAGAGTATAATATCATCATATGGATGTTTTGAGGTAATTGGATATTAAATCTCAACGTTGAGTTTTCGATAGTGTCTATTGAAAA
Source organism: Acer campestre (assembly GCA_954870605.1). Classification (NCBI taxonomy): domain Eukaryota; kingdom Viridiplantae; phylum Streptophyta; class Magnoliopsida; order Sapindales; family Sapindaceae; genus Acer; species Acer campestre. Next base: position 20,112,184 of record OX940808.1, on the reverse strand, counting down.
CATGGCCTCTGGACAAGTCAAAATATCCAAGTTCAAAACGTGGTCATATGAGTAAATATGGTAACTTGGAGAGTTATAGGCGGTCTATGAACTCTTGGCGATTACTGATATTAATCACGAGGATACACTATCTCCAACATGATTGTCTAGGGTATGAATAAGGAAACATCTTCCTTTTCTGTCTTTATTTAATAGTTCAATTTTAGCTCTTTAGTGGAATGAGTTAAAATTAATGGATCGGACCTAAGTGAATCATTTGTTGATTGTGATTATGTTATGTCTATTGAAGCTTAAATTTAGATAGCCCGCCAAGATCCCCAATCCACACGGACTTGCATGGATCACTTGATATATTCTACCGGACCAATTTAAGGGTCCATCTATAATTGCATTTAATATATTAAGAATATAATTTGCACATTATTTATGTAATGAACTGCTCAATTATATTTATATATCAATGAATGACATGTGGGCTTGTTTCTTTTAGTAAGAATGGGTCTAGTTCACATGTGGGCTTTTTATTTAAAGTCCAATGGATTAAATGAAATAATAAAATAATATATGGCCCAATATGTTTATATGGGGCGGCAAGGTGAATTAATTAACCTTATATATTATTTTGTTTCATTGTTTAATTAAATAAGAATTAATTAATTTATTAATTAATTGTTTAATTAAGAAACAAATCTTTTCTGATTAGGAAATATGACTCCTAAAGGTATACTATTGGTAGTAGTATACTTAAATTAAAAGACTTGTTTGACAAGGAAATAAATAATTAATTTTATTTATTTAATCAAATAAGAAGTCTTTTTATTTAGTCAAAATAAAAGAATAAAAGATTTATGAGTTTGATTAGGGTTTGGAAGTCTTAAACTAAATAGGAATTAGGGTGCAATACAAACTCCTTTTGGCATGAGTATTGCGGCAACCCTAGTCCCTTTTAGGTTAGAGAATTCGGCCACCCTAGTAAAAAGGAAGAAAGAAAATTTTGCCACATATATAAGTGGACTTATAATTTTCGGCCACTTAGGGTTTTGGTGTGCTTAATTCAATTTTCTTCTTCTTCTCAATTCATAGAATTCTACTAAAACAAAAAGAGACATAGATTATTCTTTGATGGTATACTATTTGCTTATTCATCAATAAGCTTGTGTATACAACATCGATCGAGGTTCACGCGAGTTTCGATCATAAGATTGAGAACTCAAAAGTGACCGGAATAATCTTAGTGTTTTTTTGATTGTTTTTGTGACTAAGAAAGAAGAGAAAAGTTTTGTTTTATCCAATCACAGGCTTGCAATTCAAAGAAAAGGGAGACCACGCTCCTAGGTGATCCACGTTCGTGCTAGGATTGAAGATCTTGCGGATTACCATCGACGTAAGTCAATCGGATCACGCGACAAAAGGTATTCTTCTTTTGTTAGATAAATTATATCTTTAATTGATTAAAAGGGTTTAAGGTTCATAAAAGGAAAATTTTTTAAAAGCTACTAAACCTATTTTTCTTTAGTCTCGCTTCCGCTGCGTGTACTTTACGGTATATTTTTCCCTACAGAGGATTCACCAACTTCAACCCATTTAGTTGATTGTTGAGGGGTTTGAGCACTTTCAACCTCTTTGCTCTTGACAAATGTTGTCTTCTTCAAAGGTGTGGCTTCCATTTCTTCCACATATCCTAACCTCTTTTTATCCTAAGGGCTCTTCCCACAAGAAAGCATCTTGTCAAGCTTCTCGGTTTCAGAAGTCATGTTAGCAATCAACCCTCTTGCTTCCATGAGCTATTTCCTCAAGCTTTCTTCATTCTTCTTAGCCAAGACTAGCTCTATCTTCAATCATTCTTCCAACTCTTTTGCTTTACTCATTTCCTTGCTCATATGAGTCACTTTGGAAGTCAATTCAAGCTTTTCCCCTTTCAACTTTTATTTCTCCTTTTTCTTCTTCAACCTTGAGTTCTCAAAGAATCTCATGAAGTCTTCATAGTCCATTTCTTTATCAAACTCAAAGTTGGACATTGATGAATGGCTACCACCATTTGAGTTACTTTCTTCTTGCTTGTCCTCTTCCTCTTCTTTGTCACTCATAACCTCATTGCTATTGTGAGAGGATGAGAAAGCAATGAAGTTGGCAACTTGGTCTTCATCATCATTCGAAGACTTGTCTTCCTCTTCTAGGTCATCACTATCACTCCAAGTCACCGCCATGGCTTTTCCTCTCTTTTTCTTCAAATTTGCACATTCAAGAGCAACGTGTCTAAAGCCACTACACTCATAGCATTGGACACCCTTCTTGTGGTCCTTCTCTTGAGTTAGCTCCACTTTCTTGAAATGAGCCTTCTTCTTCAAAAATTTTCCCTTGGACCCAAATCCTTTCTTCTCAAACCTCATAAATTGCTTGAACTTCTTTGCCATCAAGGCGATTTCTTCATCCGAGTCTTCTTCATCCTTTTCTACCTTGATACTCTTCAAGGCAAGACTCTTTTGTTTCTTAGGAGGTGTAGAAGTATGACCCTTTCTAGATTCATAGGCTAAGAGCCTTCCAATAACTTCTCTTGGCTTCATATTTGAGTAGTTACTATTTTTTTCCAATGCCGTCACTTTGGATTCAAACCTCTCGGGAAGCGATCTCATGATCTTTTGATTGATTCTTCTATCCGAGTAGGGATCACCAAGTTGGTGACTTTGATTTACTATATCAATAAGCTTCACTTGGAAGTCATTAAAACACTCATCCTCCTCCATCCTTACGGTCTCAAATTGTGTTTGGAGGACTTGGAGCTTGGAATCCTTTACTACATCGGTTCCTTTATGAGCCGTCTCCAATATGTCCCAAGCTTCCTTAGTTATCATTGTAGTTTGAATGAGTTTGTATTAGTTGTCATCCATGGCACATAGGATTGCGTGCGTGGCTTTATTGTTCCATTTTGAAGCCTTAAACTCTTCGGGGGTCCATTTTGCCTTCGGTTTGGGGACTTCCTCTCCACCTCCCGTAGAAGTCATCATAGGTGGCATGTACCCATCTTCAATCGCCATCCATGCCCGGTCATGAATTTAGCAAACATATGCTTCCATTTTGCCCTTCAAGATGCGTAATTGACCCCGTTGAGCAAGGGAGATCTTGTGCTAGAGGCACCCTCGCCTCCAATTCGATTTCCACTCATAGTGTTTGGGTGAGAATGATATGAATGCACACAAACAAGCTAAACACACAAAAACAAAGAAAAATGCAAACAAATACAAATTACTCTAACAAGAGCAAGGGATCTCCTAATTATGTTAAGGAACCCGCTCTGATACCGATTGAAAATATATATTAACGAGTCCTAATATAATCTAGAGGGGGTGAATAGATTTTAATCCAATTTTCGAGATTAATCAAGATTATAGAACCAACCCCAACTAGTCAACAACAAAAATAAAGAATAGAGAATGTGGAAAGTAAAAGACATGAGATTTTTACGTGGAAACCCACACGGGGAAAAACTAAGGGCTGTTTTATGCACCACACTAGAACCTCAATCCACTAATTGTAAATACGATTACAATCTAGGTTAACCGCATCACACCTACGATAACTAATCCGTCTTTGCTACCCGCAGGCTTATAAAAGTGAATCTAGTTCATTGCTTGCAAACTACCAAAAGGCAATTACAAGACTTGAATCTAAATGAAGATATAAAACAACTTAGTATGAATATGTACAATATTCAAGATGCTTAAAATGCAAGGTTAGACATTTTAGCTTATCTAGGCATGGATGAACATGTTAGACATTCCTAGATATCATTTTGCTAAGTGGCATGCATATAACATAACAAAATAGGCAACAAAGTCCTATATGCAATATCTACCACAATACAACTCACAAAACACAATCAACAAAATCTTGAAACTAAGTCAAGTCATAAAGAAGCTATCTTGAACCTAGTCAAGTAATAAAAGAGCTATCTTGTAGAGAAAGAACATGTGAAGAGATGCAAGTGATGTTCTAACTACAAGTCATGTGAGCAAATATGAAAACCCTATGAGAATCAAACTAGAACATGCTAGATGATGAATGAAACATACAAGTATGATGGGTTTGTGTGTTTTGAGTAATAAAAATGTAATCTTCATACCTTGGCTTTGAAGACTCTTAATAGCTCTCGAAAAGGTTTAATTTTTGCTCTAAAAAACAAGCCAAGGTAAACAAGACATATATATATATATATGAGATCCAAGCAAAATGAGGTCATTTTGGGAAAAAACGATTTAGCTTCCCGTCAAGTGCGCTGGTCGACTAGCGCACCCACACCAGTGCATAGCCTTTAAGTGCACCTTGTGCTAGATGAGTAGCGCAACTGAAGGGTGCAAGACCAGCAACACATCTCTGGGAAAGTTACGCTGGTGAGGTTGCGCTTGATGACTAACGCATGACCAGCGGCACACCTCTGCCAAGGTTACGCTGGTCAGCTGCGCTAGTGGACCGGTGCAATGTGTGGGTCAGTGCGGATCAAGGCACCAGTGCACACCACCTAAAGCTAGCAATCACACAAGAAAATGTGCAAGTGTAATTGGTGTGAAATAAAAACATACAAGAAACAAATATCACACATGCAAGCTAGAGAGTGTGTGTGTGCAACTAAATCTCTTCAAACAAGAGTCAATATCAAGTAGCTACCTTCCATGAAGCTCTTGAAATCCACAATGAGGTCTTTAAGCAATTAAGTAGAATTTCTTCAATCTTAAGCTACCCTTATAAGATTAAACCCCATTGTGATTTTGTCGATGAAATAAGCCAATCAAAAAGTAAAGCACTTACACATCCCATGTATCACCTTCTGTTGGAGTCTATGTCTAACCAAATGCCCAGGCTTACCAATATTATAGCCAACTCCCTATCCAAGACACTCATGCCTCTAGAGAGCCTCCAATGAATAGCTATCTAGACCTTCCCTATCCTAGCCATGACTTCTTGCTTAGTTATCCGGACCTCTTGTCCTAACTAAGACTTCCTTGCTTAACTATCCGAACCTCTTGTTCTAACTAAGACTCTATGCCTTTTACAAGGACTTCCTAGTGTGATCATATGAATCCAAATGATGTAAACAAGCAATTCAACATAGAACATGTGATCAATACATTCCATGGAAACTAGACTTAAAAACATGTGAGAACACAAGTCAAAAATAGTCTAGATGCAAAACATGAATTAAACTTAGAGCATGTGAAAACACTTAACACATATAACTCCTAGTTCCATTCACACAAATAACTCTTGAATAAATCATATACATGAAGCACAAATTCAAGATGTTACAAACATACACAAAAATTGCTAGAATCACAAAATATGTTCAATGAGTATTCTAGCCAACAATTAGAGCAAGGATATAATGAATAATCAATTAAATCCTATTTGGCTCTAAATACAAATACACAAGTGCTAATCCTAGATTTGCTCAATTAGAGGATCAAAGCACATGTGAAGGTTATTAATCATAAAATACAGCAATCAATCCATAAATAACCCTAGATATCAAACTAATCACAATACAACTCTCAATCATGTGAAAAACCTAGAATCCTTGAAACTAGTTCACATATGTCTCTAATTAGACTTTTGATTAGGTTTGATTATGAAGCCATCTTTCTCAATAGCATTCATCATACATACACATACATATAGAAGAAGAAACTCCAAGCAAATTGAAGGTTACAAAAGAAGAAATCACAAAGATATGATAACTACCTCAAGTTCACGAGCTAGTTCTTTTTTCTGGGTATAACTACTAGAAAACTCAATCAAACAGCTGCAAGATCAGTTGAAAAAGGTAGAGGACTTGATTAAAAAGAATCTCCAACTTGAATCACTCAATTCTGACTTTGTATGAGAAAGTTATGGTGTTTGGAAGGTGAGAAAAAGTTGAGAGAAAATTTTGCGCATATGATTTCTATTTTTTCTTCTTAGAATGAATGAGAGGGAATGAAGGAGATTTAAATGAAATGAAGAGAGGGAAAAGATAAGCCAATAAGAGTGTGCCACCTCAGCAGCCCATGAGGGCTGCATAAGGCACATGGGGGTAGATGAGGTGCCTGGCCTTGAGCCTTACGGCTACCTCATGCGCCCTCCAATGCTTGGCCATTGGCCAAGCTTGCTCCTCTCGTGATATGCTTGTATTCTTCAGCTGTATCCGGGCCTTCGAACTCCAATTTTGAATTCGTCTTTGGATTATGAATTATGACTTCCTCATGCACAACGATGACTATGAAACTTTGATAAAAGGTTGAGAATTCATCTCGAAATACGATGATGAAGACAACTCAACGAATGTGAACACAAAGTATGGTAGCTACATCGTTTGGACTCGAAACCAAATGAATGAGTAACTGAAATGACTGGGACTCAATAAGGAATCATATGAGATCATGTTCAAGTCCAAATAAAATAAAATGGAAACCAATAAACATAAAGTCACACACATATGCCATTTCCTAGATATAGTCCTAGAACATGTAAATACAGAATGTTTATAAAATAAATTCTAATGCATGTGCATACATTATTAAGTGTGTGAGAGTGTTATATAAATGGTGTACAACTATGCATGGACACATATGAATGCCATGTGTGTGTGTGTGCCTAAGCCTTGTAAGAGGAAAGAGGTCAATTATACCTTTGTTGAGCAATGAAGCTTATTCCCCTTTCAAGACATCATCTTGCAAGAATTATGGCCAAGTCTTTCTTTGAAGCTTTGAGTCATCATCTCTAAGACCACTAATCAAATACAAGAAAAAAATATCATTTTGATATGGAATACATGTCAAGACAAATCAAAAACCTAACAACAACACATCTCAACCAATAAACTAGAACTCAAACATGTTATAACCAACATTAATTAAAGAGTCATACATTTAATCACAAACTAAATGCTCAATCTAGGCAAACATGTCATAAAGATGAAATAATAAGTTTTAGAACATGTAGAGATTACCTAGTCAAAGAAAACAAGAAGACTCATGTTTAGATTATGCAAGGATGATGCTAGATGCTCAAGGGAATGTGCTTGGTTGAGTAAATGAGTGTTCTTGGAGCATTCTCTCACTTGAAATCTCTCTTTCTCTCTCTAGGGTTTTTGCTATGTTGAGAACTTAATGAAGAAGAAGAGATAAGGGTGTTTATATATAGAGAAGAGTGAGGAAAGTGAAGAGACGTTGTTTTAAAAAACGTACTAACTGTCGACCACTCTTAGTACCTATGTGAAAGCCACATTGGTAATAAGAGTGGCTATGAGAGCGGTCAAAACAGCGGTGCACACTATCCGTGAGAGAGCTGTGCCTACTGCTATGAAAATTCACAGCGGTCATGGCAGCGGTCAGAGGCAATTTCAAACCTCTCAAGACAAAAACATGCATTTTAAAAAGCCAATTGCTACCATAGAATAATCATGCATGAAGAGAGATAAAACATGAATATGCACCAACAAGAAACACATACAAAATATGCAAGATGTAAATGCAAGAGTGCAAATGTGAGATGAGCAAATAACATGCATGGAATTAGATGGAATCATGAATAATCACCAAGCATGTGACACATAACAAGTATGCAATATATGAAAATGCATAAGTGTGATGATAACGCATATGAGCACACAATTAAAATAGATACAAATGCAATCATAAAAAATGCAATATGAAAATGTGTGTGTGTGCAACTAAATCTCTTCAAGAGGCAAGTCAAGTGATTACCTTTCGCTCTTGCTCTTGGAGTCACATTGGAAAGTCTGGAAGCTTGCCAAACACAATAACCTAAGCTATCCATTACATACCAATCCCAATGTAGTTTGTCATAAAATAAGCCAATAAAAAATGAGGCACTTACAAGTGGTTTTCGCAAGACAAGTTCTGCTGTTCATGAACAATGAAGGGAATAGCAAAATCTCTATTAGTGGTTTTTGCGAGACAAGTTTCATTGTTCACGAACAGCGAAACCTTTACTAGTGTGTTTCACAAGAAATGTTCCGCGGTTCATGAACCGTAAAGAGGAACAGCGATTTTGCCCAAATTTTGTTTTTTCCTAAAACAATGTAGTTTCACTTAGGGTTGGTATATAAACCCCACCTTCTCTCCATTTTGTGTTTGAGCTTGAAAATTACTCTTTAGAGAGAGAATAGAGATCCAAGTGAGAGAATGCTCCAAGATTTGTTCTTTAACTCACAAAACCTCAAACCCATGTGCATTTAAGCATCTACATGCTTTTATTAGATATGAGTCTTTTTGATTTCATGACTTGGTAAGTAGAACTTCAATAACTTCTTATTTATTGTTCTACCTTCCAAGAACTCATCATTATTACTCTTTTCTTGCACATAATCATTTATTGTTGCATATTTATGTTTAGTTATGTTGTTGTGATTGAGATTATTTAGTAGCTAGCATTTTAGTTTGTTTATGCCATCTGGCTAAGTCTTTATGAACATTCATATAGACATATTGATATTTAGGATTGTTTGATTACTATTATAAATCTCTAGATAAGCATTTAATGTTGCCTAGCATTATTTGCATATTTGAATATTGTTATATATTGCACTTAGGTTGTTTATCTTTTCATTGAGTGTCAAGATTTGTGACTACGGGGGTGTAGTGCACAAGCAAGGTCTATAATCATTATAAAAGGTTTGCAGGTAGTAGTGGTGTTCTATGTTTCGAGAATGGTGTAACTAGAGGTTAACCTAGGTTGTAAACATCATTACATATAGTGGATTTGGGGACCAGAGTGGCTAGGTGTCTAGCCCGTGAGTTCTTTCCCAGTTGGAGGGTTTCCTCACGAAAATCAATCAATGCGTTTTTATTGTTTTCTGCACTTTAAATTTGTTGATTATTTTGTGTGTTCTATTTGATTCAGTTGGGTTATTTTTGTAATCTTGACTAATCCGAAAAATTGGTAACTAATAGAATTAATAACCCATTCACCCCCTTCTAAGTTGTATTAGATATGCCACGTGTATTTTCAATTAGTATCAGAGCAGGTCCCTGGACATACTTAGGTCATCCTTGCTCTTGTCTTTAGTGTATTACATTTGTTGCTCTCACTTGCATACATTCATTTGCATACATTGGCCCAAACACTATGGGTGAATTTAGGATGAGTAAAATGGGAGAGTCGAGCATGAGACCACCATTGCTCAAGAATGAAAATTACTCCTCATAGAAGGGGAAGATGGAGTCTTATCTATCGATGATAGGTGATATGGTTTGGATGGTGATTGAGGATGAATACATACCACCCACAGTGACCGTCGAAGATGGAAGCATTGTGCCCAAGCCCAAGGCTCAATGGAGTGCCCAAGAGTTTGAAGCTTCAAAGTGGAACAATAAGGCAATTGATGCTTTGTTTTGTGCAATGGATGAGAACTAATATAACCTTATCAAAATCATCAAGAATGCACATGAAGCTTGGGAGATCTTAGAGATAACACATGAGGGAACTAAAGTGGTGAAAAACTCTAAGCTCCAAGTGCTTCAAACACAATTTGAGATGATCAAGATGGAGGAGCATGAGTGCTTTAATGACTTCCAAGTGAATTTGATGGACATCGTGAATTAAAGCCATCAACTAGGTAATCCCTACTCAGTCAGGAGGATTAAGCAAATAATTATGAGGTTACTTCCTGATCGATTTGAAACAAACATAGATGGGGGGGGGGGGGGGGGGGGGGGGGGGGAATAGGTTTTAAACCTCTTTTCAATCCCTTGAAACAAACATAAGTTTGTCCCTCTAGATAGCTTGAATCACAAACACATTGTAATCATGATAACACATATAGACTATTGAAATCATATTCAATAAAGCATGTCAATCAAACTCTATAACTTACAAGTGAAGATATCTTATTAAAACATAAATCAACTCAAACTTGTACACACACACACACACACACACACACACACACACACACACACACACACACACAAATCTCCAACATGCACAAATACAAGTACTTGTATGAATAACTATATACAATTATATCAACTATTAACAAATACATGAGATATATACAACTTGATCTAAAAAAATGTTTGTTTCTCTTTCCTTAAAACAATCTTGTTTATAAGAAATTTAGATTTGATGACTAAAACAAGATTTAACAATCACATAAACACAAATATAAGAGATTAAAGGATAGAGACATTTGACATGTCCTTTTTATATGGTAAACCTACGAAGAGGAAACATCCACGGGTTGAACCATTCAACCACTTCTGAGCAACACCATTTTTCACTAGTTGGATAAAAGTACACCTTCAAAGCGACCAATCCGCATGATTGTCTACTTCATATTGGATATCCCTTCTATCCTACCTTCATGCCTTTTACTAGAGAAAAAATTTTCCGGCACTCAACTTAGAAGCCGTATGCCTCTAATTGAGTTCTCCATGCTCAACTTATGGATCTGCATGATTCTAGTTGAGACTCTCTTGCTCAAGCTAGAACTGCATGTTCCATAGGAGACTTTAAGTTTATGCAAGGCTTCCTAACGTGATCAAATGTGAAATTTATGCAAACACATGCAACATAGAATATATGATCAAGATATCCTATGGAAACTAGAAATAAACTTTATGCATACAATGTATGTTTTTCTAGTTTATAATCCAAACAATTGACATCACACAAAATGATGCAAATCACATATGAAATGTATGGATTAGGTACACTTCATGAAGAACTAGAACTAGACATGAAAGTTCACAAATATTATTTTTCTAGTTTGTAAGATCCTTTATATGTGTTGGCTTGATTCCATTGCAACACTCTCTTTATTTGTATTAATTTTTGCTTAGGTGATTCTTGGAAGAAAGAAGCCTCAAAGGTGAAGAAGCAACATCTTGTGCAAATCTCGTCTTCAAGGGGAACATCGCATATTTGGATGCTAAGGTATCAAGATTCTTCTTCCTCTTGCAAGGCGTTAGCGCACACACACACAATTCATACATGTGTGTCACTACATTATTGTTCAAACATTTGGTATAACACTTTCACACACATTTAGCATACACATGCATTTATCTCATTGTTGACAATCTTGTAGAATTGCATGTTTTCTCACTATCGCTTAGATATGGCATGCTTGTGTTGCATAGTATTTATTTGTTTGTGTTTCTTATGTTTTGGACTTGTAAATGATCTTACTTGATTCCTTATTGAGTTTTGGTCATTTTGGTTACTCATTCATTAAGTTTCGAGTCTATACGACGTAGTTATGCTACTTTGCATTCTCATTCGTTGAGTTGTCTTCATCGTCACTTTCCGAGATGAATTCTCAACCTTTTGTCAAAGTTTCATAGTCTTTGTTGTGCGTAAGGGAGTTATGGTTTGTAATCTGAAAAAGGATTCGAATTCGGAGTTCAGAGGCCTGAATACGGTCGAAGAACGTGAGAGGTGTGTGAGAGGGGTTTGCATGGCCAAAGGCCATGCCTTAGCCACCACGTGTGGAGCCCGTGGGACCCGTGGGACCCATGGCCAGAGCAGCCCTCTGGTCCCATGGGCTACACGTGCCCCACACAGGAATGTAAGGTGGCAGCCTCTGATTCGCTTGAAGCTTCTCTCTCTTGAAAGCTTTTAAACCTCCTCAATTCCCTCCCATTCATTCTAAGGAGAAAAATTGAAAAAGAAGAACACTAGAAATTTTCTCTCAATTTTTGTTTTCTTATTTCGATCATAACTCTCTCATACAAACTCAAAATTGAGTGATCCAAAAGCCAAAATTGTTGGTCTTGAAGAGAGCTACAAATCCCAAGTATTTTTAGAGTCATTTGAATTCATGATTGTTCGCAGCAAGCTATTCTTCAGTCCGAGTTTCATTATTGTATGTTAAACTTCTTCTTCTCACTTCATCTTTGGATCTGCACTTTAATCTTTCAATTTGATAGATGATTTGTGTTTAGAATGATGTTAGAACATATTCTAGGGGTGGTTGATCATTTGGTAATTGAGTTTTAGCTTTGTGATTTCACTTGAACATATATTTGCTAAACTTGATTAATCTTGAAATTGATTCTAGAAATGATATATGTGATGTGTTTTATCACATTTTATAGGTTTAATTTCATGATCTAAGAACTAGGTTTTTAGTGTGATATATTGAATATTCATACCTTGTTCTTATTGATATACATGCTTTGATTTCTAGGTATTTTTGTGATTGATTGTTGAAAGCATATCCTAGAATGTATGTAAGCATATTCATAGAGCTTGATTGATTATCTAGCTTTATTTGTTTGTAAGTGATTCATCTTCTTCTTACTTTCATTATTGATCATCTCTTTAATTTTCTTATTTGATTTATGAAAAGTAATATGAATGATGTTAATTCACATGCTTAGGTTTCTAGATATATTTTGTGATTGAGTTGTGATAACTTTATTCTAGATTCTCTAGTTGCATGTTCATAGAGTGTGTTTGATCTACTTACTCTATTTGTTTGTGATTGCATCATATTGCTTGTGTGCACTTCACTTAGATCATTGCCTTGTGAAAGGTTGAAGTCTCTTATTAAGGTGAGTGAAGCCTTAATTTGAGCAAGAAGACTTGGCTAGGAAAGGATTCCGGATAGCCAAGCAAGAAGCCTTAGTTAGGATCAAGAGGATCCTGATAACTAAGCAAAAGTCTTAGCAAGGAGTTGCGTACTCCGGATAGTTGAGCTTGGGTAGCTTAACTAGGATCCTAGTGATCTAGATTGCTAAGCGAGGAAATCTTCCTAGAGGCTTGAGAGCCTTGGATAGGGAGTTGCTCTCTAGAGGTGTAGGAAACATCTTGGATAGAGAGTAGGCTTTGTGAATCACTAGCCCGAGGGTTGATTAGGATTTGATAGCTTGAAGTGGATATCATAGTGTTGATAGCTTTGAGTGTGTAAGTCCTTTTCGTATAGTGGATTTGCTTTGCCGGTGGTTGTGGATTCAACCCGTGGATGTTTCCTCTTTGAGGTTTTACCACGTTAAAATAACTTGTGTCTCATTTTCGCTTTATATTTCTTTATCTTCCATATATTCACTTGTATTGATTCTCTTGTATATTGATGATTCACATGTATTGATTCTTTTTATACAATTGCTATATCATTTCAAGTATTCATTTCATTCTTATATTCCGCATTTTTGAATATTGGAAGAATTTGGGACTATACCTATTCACCCCCCCTCCTAGGTATAAAACACTATTGCTTTAAAGGGAATTTCATAGTTCTTTATACATGAACAAAAACCTATAAAATGCAATCTAACCAAATCACACTTAAATCCTAGATTTTATTCATGCATATTAAAGCTTGAAACATAATTGATCGGTACCTTTATGTACCTATTTTAGGCTCCCTGTTCTTAGCTTTAGTGCTCGGTTTCGAGCGTTTTTGTGTATTTAATATGTGTTTAAGCTTTGTTTAGGTTCATTTCCCTAAAGTTAGGTGTTTGAGCCTAAAGTAAAGGTTTGTAGGCAAAGAGGAGGAAAAAGAGCTGAAATTGAGATTGCTCATGAAGAATGTCTCTAACTTGTGAATGCCATATCTCATCAGATTGAACTGGGTGTCGAGCTACATATTTTTGGAAAGCCCCAGAAGTCTAGTTTTCAGTGAACTTTATGGATCACGATTTAGGGTTTTTTTTTATAAGAATTTACGCCTATTTGAGCGACTGATGCGCGAAGTAGAAAATCTGCTCAATGAATTTGTGAGTCAGACCTAGCTGATTGAAGTAACAGATCCATTCCAATGCCTTCCACTAGATAAATTTGCTGGATTGAAGTAGCAAAAAAATCTGCTAGATGGATCTATGAGTTAGACCTAGCAGATTGAAGTAGTAGATCAATCTGCTAGATGGAACTGCGAGTTCCAACTTGCAGATTTATGTCAGCAGACCTTATCTAGTTGTAGACCATGTGATTTTTAAGGGCAAACTTGACTTTTCACACCCAATTAGTGCTCTAACCTTCAAACACTATAAACACACCCTTTTGCCTTTCTTTCAAGTGTGCACTACAACCTAATACCCTAGATCTTAGATCTTACACCATAAAAGAGAGAGAAGAACTCTCAAAGCTTCCATGGAGGTTCTCTTCCATAGGAAGCTCACCACCATCACCTCTACACTTCTTCCACCCGTCTTTGGAGAGGATTCGAAGGAGAATGAGGTCTTTAAGGGTTTATTCTATAACTATTTCTCTTTGTATTTTCTTTCATTGATGTGTAACCCCGTGTAGGAATATTTGAAACCAACACTTGTGCCAATATATGTGTGTATTGTTCTTTGATTTTGATTCATGTTCTATTCTTTGCTATCAAGTATTAATTCTCTTATTATGATATTCATGTGTATGGATGATTATAGATTGATGTATATCTATGGATGAGATTAGGAGTATATTAACCTAATGATGTAGAAGTAGTTGTAATCAAATATCTCATATGTGCATGTATGTTGGTAGATGATTTGGATGCTATGTTTAGAATGATTAGAGTAAATGAGAGTTATGGTTATGCTTGGATTGCCATTCCTGGCATACCCTTGGATATTAGCTCAATTGAATAGGAAACGTTATGCATGACCGTGCTAGGATAGCTTTGGTTCTATGTTCTTGTACTTAATGGGTCTTGACCAAAGACACAATTACTCTTCCATAACCTTGGTTGAGTGATGATTTGATTTTGGTATTTCCTTAATCAAGAGAATGAACCTTGACTTGAATTAAATGGTATTCACATGTTCTACAATCAACATGATTTGCATCTTGTGTTCGGTGAACTTAGGTACTTATTGTAACCATTATCTTGCATCTCTCCTAGCCACATTTGTTTTCATAGCTAGGGTACTTTGCCTTTAGGATTATACTAATTTATATTGCTTTGTAGTGTAATTGATTTCCATGTAGTTAGATTTAGAAAGGCAAGCACTCGGTTACATACATTTCTATCCTTAGTATAATTTAATTTAGTTTAGTTTTATTCACATTCTCACACACCATCCGCACTATGCATACACTTCATACACCATTCTCATCACTTCCACATTATATTTACATAACTTTAAATAATGCTTTAGTTAGAGACAATTATAGGGATACCACCTCTCTGTAGAAACGACCCTTGCTTACTTGCTATACTAGTCCTTTGACTTGTTGCATTTGTGAGGTAATTAGAATAGATAAAATATTTTTGATAGGCACAAAGACGGCCTCATCAATAACATATTCAATAAGCACATCTTCAAGACTTTAGAACTAAAATAAAAAAATGCTAGAATACAAAATATGTTCAATCAAGTTTCTCTAGAAAATATTTAGAGTACATATTCACAAAAATAATCAATTAAAATTCAAAGGCCCTAAATATAAAATTTGATACAAATTACGATGTGTTCTAATATTAATCTTGAAAGGGGGGGGGGGGGGGGGGGGTGTGTGTGTGAATAGATTTTAACAAATTTTACCCAATTTTCGTGTATGGTCAAGATTACGAAAATACCCTTAATAGTCAATATAAATACAACAAGTATAATATGATGCGGAAATTAAATAACACTTGATATTTATATGGAAACCCTCGCAAGAAAAACCACGGGCTAATAAGTACGCCACACTCGAACCTTGAATCCACTAAATATGTTAAAGATTACAACATAATCCTAGTATATAATCACACACCTACCTAATCCCGGTATGAGTGAACCTAATCCCGGAAGTAACACAAGACTTAGTTCTCAATGAAGAGAATGCAACCTATGTGAATATGTAAAATACTCAAAATGCAACAAGAGCTAAGTAACCCTATATGCTTATCTAGGATGACGATATATCAATTAAAACAATCCTAGATATCAAAAGCTAGATGAAATATCATAAAGCTTAGCTAATCAAGATTAAGCAAAACCTAGATAGCTATCACAATACAACAGTTAATCATATTCATCACAAACAATCTCTATCTTGTATCTAGTATATGATCTTAAAACATACAAGTAAATAAAGAGATGACTTGACAAGAAAGAAACTAAAATTAGATGAAGTTAGTAAAAATCTTACCAAGCAAGTTGTGATGATGCAAAACCATGCATGAATGATGCAAGATGTTCTTTGATGCACAAAGGAATGTCTTTGAGTGTTTAAAGGAGAGTTCTTGAGAATTTTTCACTTGAAAAATGTTCTAAGGAAAAAATATGATTTTTTTGAACTCTTTGAACTGACCTAAAGGCAAAGAGGCATATATATAGGGTGCCAAAATGAAGTGACATCGTTTTGAAAAATGGCACCAATTTTGCCTTAGGTGCTGTACGAGTCGTTGTACATAGAGCGACTTGTACAACACCTACCTGGGAAAAATGAAGAACATCTTCATTGGCACTGTTCATAGGGCGCTTCTGAACATTGACCCAACAGCGCCACAACTCTGTTCATCTCGAGAAACAGAGTGCCACTGTACGTAGCGTTGTATGTACAACACTATGTACATCAACCCAACAACGACCATAAAAAATTCATCAGGTTTGTACAACGCCTTTCCCAAGCCTCACCAGGTCTCAGATAGGCACTGTTTGAACAACGCTTTGAACAGCGCCCAACACAATGATGCATCCTAATGCCTAAATCTGACACGACAATAAACAACACAAGATGCAATCATATGAGCAAGCATGAAGAGAGATTACAGAACATTAATGCACCTAAATAACATACAAAACATACAAGATAAACATATATGCATGAGTTTTGTGTGTGTGCAACTGCATCTCTTCATTTGCAAGAAAGCACTTAGAAATATACCTTTGGAGTGCTTATTCTCTTGAGGTCTTGAGAGCCTAAGCTACCCTTATATCAAAACCCCCAAATGTGGTTTGTCTACGAAATAAGCCAATCAATAATTGAGACCTTACAAAATTAATTGTGCTAAACCTAAAATATATTCAATTAAAAGATCCTAGCACATATAAAGGCTATCAATAATCATAATAAATTCAATTAACACTTAAATAGTCCTAGATTATAAGCTAGTCACAATACAACATCCACACATGTGAAGTTTTAGTTTTAACAAAACCTAAATAACTTTTAAGTGTCTAATTAGACAAATCTAGCTTATAATTGAAGCTATATCTCCAAACAACATTTGTTCAAGTTAAATACAAAAAGATAGGAAGAAGACCCAAGGTATTTAAATATTTTAAAGCTTAGAAAATCAAAAAGTAAGCAAATACCTTGTAAAGTGTGTGTTGTCACGAAATTGGTGTTAGACACCAAAAGTACTTAAACACTTTGCTTTCGAAGCACTTGGAGAAGATAGAGGACTTCAATACAGTTCTCTTTTTTTTGAATCACTCAATTTGGTTGAGAATTGAGTGAGATATAAGGTCTTGAAGTTGAGAGAAAATACAAAAAAATTTGCAGCACAAATCTTCTTCAAAAATCAAAATGAGAGATATAGAGGGAATTTAAAAGAAAATGGGAGGGAAAGATGATGTGGTGTGGGGGGACCATGGGAAGAGAATAAGGCCATGCCACTTCAGTATCCTATGGAGGCATATGGCCTCCACGGGGGCCGAGGGGCCTTTTTCCCGTGGAGGCCACACGCCTCCAAGGGAGAGGGGACCTTTTGGCAATTTGCCACCCATCTGTTCCCTAGTTCACCTCTCATGTTCTTCGAACGTTCTCCAGCCTCTGAACATTTAATTCAAATCCTTATTTGGATTACAAACCAGGACTCCCTCATGGACATGGACGTCTACAAAACTTAACCTAAAAACTTAGAATTCGATTTGATGCACAAGGATGAAAACCATGTAAGATAAACACATAGAAAGTTTTATAAAATCCAACTTGGAACTCAAAAACCTATGTATGAGTAACTGAAATGTTTGGAACTTAATAAGGAATAATATGAGAACATATTCAAGTCCGATACCAAGTGAATGTAAACAAACAAACACAAATACTAACAAGTATGCCATTTCTTAGAAATATTCCTAGAACATGCAATTTCCTGATAACCTAGAACATGCGATTTCATAAAAGTTATCAATATAAATCTAATGCATGTGCATACAACAATATGTGCGTGTATGTATTATACCAACTGAGCACAATGATGTAGAGACACATATGAATGCAATGTGTGTATGCCTAAATGCTTTGCAAGAAGAATAAGGTCTAGATATATCTTTGATGTGCAACAAAGCTTGCTCCTCTTGAAGATTTCACTTTGCATGATGTGTTGTCATTCCTTTTTGAAATATGATTCAACATGAACCTAGACAACTAATCAATACAAAGGAAATGTTGTTATGATATGCAATATGCCAGCATGACTCAAAAACCCGTCAATCTCCCCCTTTGGTAAATTCCATGTCAAAACACCTATACAAATATTTATACATACAAAATGAAGACCGGTGGAAAATCACACTCTCACATTACAATGAGTTTTGTTTTTCCTAAACTAATCTTCAATAAGTCATGAACTTCTTCATTTGATCTTCTCTTGATATCACCTAAAATCAACTTGAAGAACAAAACATATACAAGAGGATATGTGGCAATATACTTGACAAGAATATAACAATTAAGTTTAAATGGATACATGTATACTCCCCCTAAATACATGCATAATATCCATCACAAGAAAAAATAAATAACATCCAAGTTATTAAATGCCATAAGAAATTCAAAATAGTAGATGCCAATTAAACCAAATACCAAAATAAGATAAAGACAAGCTAAACCATGTGTCATATATTTCTCCCCCTTTTTGACATGAAATGAAGCCAAGAGAAAAAAATTCGATACCTCAAGATCACATATGTTCTTGATTGCACCAAATATTTCGTATATTTTGGTCCTCAAATCCATGTCCTTTGCCTCATTCCCGTGTGTTTTTCCGTATATTTAATGTCTAATAGGCTCTTTTGTAGTAATTGCAGGCAATTGACGTAATTCAAGAGTTGGTGATGAAAAGTGGGAATTTCAGACATAGAACAAGCTAGAAAGTAAGAAGAGAAGCTTTAGTGCGCGGGTACTGTGCTGGTCAACATACCCACACTCACTCGGCACTTTATGGGAAACCCAGGAGCTGTTCAGATGTAGAATCAATAAAGTGCAGGTCCCAACCGTACTTCACCTGCACTCTTGCTAAGACCCGGGAGCTAAAAATTGTGAAGACTTGATAAAGTGCGGTTCCCAACTGCACTTCACCCGCACTTTAAGCCAGAAGAATCCTAGAAATTGTACGATACGCGGGTACTGTGTTGGTCATCTCAGCCGCGCATTACCAGCGCACTACACGCCAGATTCTACCACATCAACATTTTCTGACCTATTTTCGAGAATAATATAAATATACCTTCTTCTAATTTTCAGATCTCTCTCCAGCTCTACGGTTTTAAGACTTAGATTTTCTATTCACCACTACCCTTCACATTTCCACACACCATATCCACCATTCTCACTTACATTCCATCTCTACTCAAGGAAGAACATAAAGAGATTGGAATCCAAGCTTCAAGAAGAAGGTCTCGCTATGGGTCTTCTCTATCTCTCTTCTGTTAGTTCATATTGTGTATTTTCAATGAGTAGCTAAATCCCCACTAAGGGGTTGATGGATTAGTTTGTTGAATATTGGGCTTTTGTATATAAACTCTATTTCATATATTTTTCTATCTTTCATTGTTCTATTCAAGAGTATGAATGGTTTCCTTTGATTTGCTTGTCTTGGATACACTCTCTTTGCAAGTTTACTTTGGATTCTATTTGTGTAGACAACTAGGTATACACCCTATTTGGTTGTTTATTGCTTTAGTGAATGGAAGGGATTTCCGGAATCCCGGCTCAATATTGCATTCTTAATCTAACCTTGAATGGGTGTCCATCACTATACACCCTAGGTTGGCACTTGTGAGGGGATTAGAATCCTTCACTATACACCCTAGGTTGGCTACATTAGTAAGGTTGAGCCCTTGATAGATGAATGAGCATTCATTGTTAGAATCCTAAATGAGCAACTAACACTATACACCCTAGGTTGGTTGCTTAGGGGGGGGGGGGGGATTTATCCTAGTTAATGGCCTTCGCTGTACACCCTAGGTTAGCCTTTGCTAGAGATAGATAATCAACTCTATACACCCTAGACTGGTTACATTTGTTACTACGTGCTTATTTACGAGTTTGCTGCAATTGCCCAAATGTTTGCTTACGAGTCTGTTAACTCCTTAGTTTCCATCCTATATATCTTTCACTACATTTACATTTCATTTAGTTTGCATTCCTAGTTTAGTTTATTTGTATGCTCATTCACATTTCACAACAGCAACCATTTACTTTTTCTTTCATCGCATTAATATTGCTCAGGGATCAACTAGTCTTCGCTAGTCTCGATCCTTGTGGACGACACCCCACTTACCGCCATACTTGTGTTTTTTAAACCATTTAGGGATTTGTTAGGTTTTTATAAATATTGTTTGACAAAGTGATTTTAAATGACACAATCCCACTTTCGTCAGTTCTCACTTGCCATTTGTGCAATCAAAGAACTTTGACCTGTTTGTTGATCTCACATAGCACTTGGAGGTGGTTTCCTTCCTTGAAGAAATGCTTTCTTCCAAGCCCTTAGTCTTTGCATCTTGTTGTACCACCTTTCGGTTTAGCTTCTTTATCTTTTTTCCTTGATTCCACACGCTCCTCTTGAAAGTAACTAAAAATGTCTAAAAGTATCATTTGACCCACCTTTATTTTTGTATGACATGAATGCCAATGCCACCCGTTTGTCATAAGCTTCAACAATGGTGGCACAAGCTTATCTCCCTCAATTTTTTCAACTCCAAAGGCCATACACAAATGAGTTATAAACTTTGGATAAGTTAGCTTTTTATCCAACCTAGTTGAACAAGCCGAGCTCTCTATATGTAGCATTATAATCTTTCCTAGGTTTATAAGCTTGTTAGTGACCAAGGGAAAAACAATCTTGAAATTCTCTTTATTTAACTTGGTAGCATTTGTTGAAGGCACAAGATTTTCACAAACAAAGTGATGCCAAAAGGCACTAATTTTGGTCAACTCATTTTGACATATAAAGGCACGCCTTCCCGACTCAAAATTATTGTATTCATATAGAGTTCTCCCTAGTTCATTTAGATGATCAATATTGTCAACATCAAGGAAGTCCGATGAAATGTTAGTGGGAAGCCTAAGAAACTTGTTAACATTGTCTGAGCTAACTCTAAAAGGCATACCTCTCATATTCACCAAGGCATTTTCAAAAGTGGAACTATGCTTATAATCAATGTAGAATTCTCTAACCGTACTATCATTGACCACACTAAGCAAATTAATCCAAGTTCCCTAATGCCTATCAATTATAATTTGGTGAACATATAATCCTCTACACTCACATAAATCTACACCCCTTCCTATTTTTCAACCCGAGCACTTTCAATTTTCAATTATACTCCTTTAAGCTTTTGAACCTTAATCAAATGATTGTTTTTTGTTTGTTTCTTTTCAATACTTCTTTGATTTTTTATTTTTATATACACTTCATGGCGCCTTTCACTCATCATATTGGGGGCGACTGCACAACCAACATGTGTAGCCTTTTCCATGAAGGTGTTCGTTGAATTCTATGTAGTTGCTGAAACAAAATGGATACTAACCATAAGTCAACTTTCATGTACTAGACAAAAGAATTTTAGGTGCATCCATAACTTACAAATTTTCAAACTCAACTTACTCAAACAAAACATTTAAGAGAAGCAATGTGTGCACTTTTAAAAACCAAGTTTTACGGCTTAAAAGCGCATGATCTAAAGCAATACAAAGAGATTTACATAAGATCATTACTTCTCAAGAGAGTAGCTTTCAAAGAATATGAAGCTCATAGTTTTCAAAAATTCCACTCAACATTCACACAAGTACAAGAAATAATTCACATCATGTATAAAGATTTTTGTGAACAATTTCACTAAATGATTTCTAGAGGGCATAGATTAATGAGAACCATATGTATCCTAGACAAGTTCTCTTAAAATAACATGCCACATGATGTCATTCACACATAGAGTTGAAAGATTAAATAAGAAAGCAAGCTTTAGGGTAAAGATATACCTTAGCAAGCTTTTCATCAATGTAAAGCCTTTGCCCTTTTTATGAGCTCTCTTAGCTTGTTTATTCTCATGGCAACAAGTTATTGGTATGTTTTCCCAAGAGAATAAAGACTACATTTCAACTCATACAAATATTTAAAAAAATGACTTTCTCTAAAAGTCTTAACAACATTGATCACCTTATAGATTTCAAAAATAAATATCTCTAAAGTTAATCAACAAATTTTGACAATCATAGTGAATTGTGAGATAGCCAAGTTCATGTCAAAGTATTAGAAAAATAAATCTAGCTAGCTATGATTTTTAACTTAACACAAATTTAAGGCTAACTCACATGTGCAATTTACACTAATGGTAAGAGCACTCACCCATGATCCATTTGTCTTGGGTGAACTAACACAAATGAAACAAATAACACGGTGTGTTCTAATATTAATCTAGAGGGGGGGTGAATAGATTTTATCAAATTTACCCAATTTTCGCGTTTAGTCAAATTACGAAAATGCCCCAAACTAGTCAAAACAATAACAAGTGTAATATGGTGCGGAATTATAAAAGACACTTGATATTTACGTGGAAACCCTCACGGGAAAAACCACGGGCTGTATAGTGCGCCACACTCGAACCTCGAATCCACTAAATGTGAAATGATTACAACCTAATCCCGATCAATAATCAACACACCTACCTAATCCCGGTATAAGTGGACCTAGTCCAATTGCTTGCAATCTAAGCAACCTAATCCCGGAAGCTACATGCAAGACTTACTTCTCAATGAAGAGATTACAACCTATGTGAATATAAAATGATATTCAATGAGCAAATAAAGCTAGGTAACCTTAGATGCTTATCTAGGATGATTAGATAACAATAAATGCAATCCTAGATGTCAATGGCTAAATGACATGTCATAAAGCGTAGCAAATCATAGATAAAAATAACCTAGATGTTGCTATCAAAATACATCACTCAAACATGTCAACACAATAATCTCTATTTTGTATCTAGAATATATTCTAAGAGCATACAAATAATATAAGAGATTTCTTTGATAAATAAAACACTAAGCTTAGATGAGATTAGTGAAGAACATACCAAAGCAAGTGTGTTGAGCAAAACCCATGCAAGCAAGCATCCTAACTATGCTAGAAAATGCTAGATGATCTTTTGATGCATATGAGAATGGTTTTGTGTGTATAAAAATGAGTTCTTGATTTCTTTTCTCTCAAGTTTCTATTTTTGAACTTTAGGGTTCTTTAGAATCAGAGAACTAAGTTAGAGAAATGAGAAAGTATGATATATATAGTCATTAAGAAACAGGGCATGTGAAAAGACAAGATTGCCCCTGAAACGCTCAAACTGCTGTTTCATTCTGCGGTCGGGGCCGCAGAATCTGACCGTAGAATTGAACCCGAGAAAGAAACCGACCTAATATATCTAATTCGACGGTTTCATTCGGCGGCCAGGCCGCCGATCATAACCGCAGAATTCATCCCGAGAACAGGGGAGAAAACAGCGGTTTCATTCGATGGTTTCGAAACCGCCGAGTAAACCGCAGAACACAACCCGAGAATAATAAATGCATCAGGTATGAAACGGCGGTTTCAAATCGGCAGCCAGACCGCCGATCTAACCGCAGAATCAAACCAGAGACCTCTGGTCCAAAACGGCGGTTTCATTCGGCGGCCAGGGCCGCCAATTAAACCGCCGATTCACCAAAAGTGGTGAATCCAAGGAGAAAGCCAAGGCTATCACCAAGAGTGGTCTTCGCATAAAACCAAGCACATAATCGTGCGAGCGCGGACGTTTCCGAACATATTCGGGAAACGAATTACACGACACAAACAAACACACAACAAGATATAATCAAACAAAGTGCAAGTGTGTAATGTGACATGTGAAGAGTATGCACACAAATGCAAGTATGCTAAGTGTGTGTGTGCTTCTAGATCTCTTCAAAGAAAACTAAGCACAAGAAATATACCTTTGAGTGCTTGTCACCTTGAGGTCTTGAATAGGGCCTTTGATGTTGGTCTTCCATCACCTAATCTACCCTTACAATTCAAACCCCAACTTGTGGTTTGTTCATGAAATAAGCCAATCAATAATGGGAATCCTTACAACAAACATCAACATGATCTTTCATGACAACAATGTTGCACCTAGAATAGAGATTATCTATAATTTGTTTCATAAGAAGATCATTAATGCATATCTCATTAACATTGTTAGCAGCACAAGTCTTATCAAGATTCACATGATTCAAACTCTTCTTCATCCAATGTTTTTTAACATACTTTGTAGACATATCATGTATATCAATTTCTAATGCCCTAGCATGCTTGAATTTAAGGTATATCTCTTTGTCTCTGGATGCTTTTCCTATTTTGCAATATTCGATGTACTTGTAGCACTTGGGCTTGATATGTCCTATGGTATTGTAAAAATGACAAATTGGAATGAAAGAAGAGATTGTACCTTTAGGATTTGAAGAAGCACTAGTGGGAGTTTGGATTGCTACCTTATCTTTCGTTTTACCTTTGGCTTTGGGAGGATTAGTCTTAGGAGGCTTCTTGACTTTCTTGCCCTTTGCCTTACTTAAAAGAGGTCATGCTTCCATGAGCTTCTCATCAACTATCAAGTTGCTATGATCTCTTGGAGGATATGCAAGCTCCATTACTTTGTCAATCTTGATCAATCCATTAGTCAAGTCCTTAATGACTTGCTTGGCTATGTTGATCTCCTCAAGATATTCTTGCTATTTATCCTTCAAAATAGACACTATCCCCTTCTTGTCAAAGACAAGTCTTTCCATTTCTTTTAGCTTCTTTACAAGATCACCATTTTCGCTTATTAGCCTATGAGATGTATCCATAAACTCATCCACTTGAAATTTAATCAATTCAACTCTCTCCTTAACCTCTCTCAATGCTTCATCTCTTTCTTTTTCAAGGCTTTTAATCTTAGCCAAGAGATTAAGATTGGTTGCTTTAGCATTCGAACACTCTTGATGAAATTGATCAACTTCATTGTCAAGTTGCAAGGTCACTTGACACCCATCCTTTATCTTAGAGTGAGAAGCCGTAAAAGCAACAAAGTTGCTAACATGCTCTTCTTCACTAGAGGATTCATCGCTTGAGCTCTCCTTATTGCTTGAGCTCTTGTCATTCTAAGTAACCGCCATAAATTTGCCTTTCTTAACCTCTGTTTTTTGGTTTGGCGCAATCCGAGGCATTATGTCCAAACCTTGACACTTAAAGAATTTGACTTTAGTCTCACCATTAGCTTGGCCATCCTTTTCATCCCTTGGAGTAGACGGTTTCTTGACTTCCTTTCCTTTAAACCCATGGCCACTAGGCTTGGCTACTCTTCTAACGAACTTCTTGAACTTCCTAACTATTAATGATATCTCATCATCATCATCTTTGCTTTTCTCCTCAATTGCATTGAGTACTACACCTTTGCTTTTAGCTTTGGATTTTAGGCTTATTTCATACGTTTGTAGTGACCTGAGCAACTCATTAATACTCATGCCATCTACATCTTTGCTCTCTTTTATAGCGGTCACTTTGGCCTTAAACCTCTTAGGCAATGATCTCAAGATTTTCATTTGAGACGCTCACAGGAGATAGGCACTCTGAGCACTTAGCATTGGTTAGAGATACTAAGAAGCTAGTACTGGAAGTCTTGTAACTTTTCTTCTTCACCCATTTGCAAGCTCAAACTGTGAAGTGAGCATTTGAAGTCTAGATTTCCTTACCGCCAAGCTTCGTTCTTTAATTAATTGAAGTGCATCCTAAGCTTCCTTAGCAGTTTCTAGATTTTGGATATAGGTGAAGTGGTGACAATCCACACCTCTAAATATTGCATTTACCACCCGATGATGCCACCTAGTCAAATCAAACTCATTAGTAGACCATTGATCATTACATTTTTGTACTTATTTGAGGTCCCCTTTACCTAGCTTTTATGCTCGTTTTTAAGCTTGTTTGTGTATTAATGTGTTTGTTTAGCCTTGTGTAGGTTATATTCCTTAGGCAAGGTGTTTGAGCTTTAAGTGAAGATTGAGAGGTAAAAATGAGCATAAAGTGCATAAATGAAGATTCCAGAAAGTGCACAATGCATGGGTCCCTACCTGCACAACAGAGAGCCAGAAGCCATCAAGTTATAGTGCGTGGGTACTGCACGGGTGCTCTTACCTATGCACTTCCAAGACCTCGCTGGTCTACTGATGAAGCCGTTTGTACTCAACAAAAATGATATTTATAGTTCACTTTGAAAACCAAGTTTCACCACTTGTAAATCACTTAGGATGTAAAAACTAGTAAAATGGTAAGCAAGAGATTCGTTCCATAGGGAATTGGAGTTAATAGTTTGATTAATTAACTACTCTTTAATGCAATAAAGTAAATCATAGTTGTTAGGATTTTGGTTTGTATTGGCATATATTCCATATCAAAATGATGTTTTTCTTGTATTGATTAGTGATCTTAGAAATGATGATTCAAAGCTTCAAAGAAAGATTCGGCTATGTTTCATGCAAGATGATGTCTTAAAAGGGGAATAAGCTATATTGCTCAACAAAGGTATAATTGACCTCATTCCTCCTACAAGGCATAGGCACACACATACATGGCATTCATTTTTGTCCCTGCATAGTTGTACACCTTTTGTATAACACATTCACACATTTGACAAAGTATGCACATGCATTAGATTTATTTTAACAAACATTGTGAAATTGCATGTTCTAGGACTATCTCTAGGAAATTGCATACTTGTGTGACTTTATGTTTATTTGTTTATGTTTTATTATTTTTGGACTTAAACATAATATCATATGATTCCTTATTGAGTCCCGGTCAGTTTGGTTACTCATTCATTAGGTTTCGAGTCCAAACTAAGAGGCTACGCTACTTTGCATTCTCATTCATTAAGTTGTCTTTGTCGTCATATTCCGAGTTGAATTCTCAACATTTTGTCAAAGTTTCATAATCTTCCTCATGCTTGAGGGAGTCATGGTTCATAATCCGAAGATGGATTCAAATTCGGAGTTTGAAGGCCTGAATACGGCTGAAGAACGTGAGTGGAGCGCGAGGGAGGCAAGCATTGGCCAAAGGCCAAGCTTGGAGGAGGGCTGTGTGGGGTGCGTGAGCCTTGATCAAGCCAAAATTGGAATGATTTTGGCCCTCATTTTTGATTCTTTTCGCTTGATTCTCAGGCATTTCCCCGTGTTTCATGTTGTTAAATTGAGTGTTTCAGGTTTTATTAGGTTCCAGAAGCAATTGAGTTGAAGTGGAGGACTTGTGTGGAAAATGTCTTACAAATGGGAAGAAACAGGGCATTTTCGCCACTTAGACATGAGGAGGTCGCTACATGGGTGCCATGGCGATAGAGGATTCTCCAAGCCATCAGAAGATTGCCATTTGGGCGCCACTTGGTCGCCATGGCGATAGAAGGACTCCAAAAGAATCAGGTGGGTCGCCATTTGGGGTCGCCATGGCGACCACCCTTACAAATGGCGACCTCTTTCAAACAAGGCAAGGTCGCCACTTATGGTCGCCATGGCGACCTTGATGTTGCAAGTGGCGACCCCTTCACACTTTGCAGGGTCGCCACTTATGGTCGCCATGGCGATCTCGAGATGCAAGTGGCGACCTTTACACAAATTGCATTTGGTTGCCACTTGCTAGATGGAAAAAAAGATGGTTCTCATAACGACCTTAACATCTAACCATTTTACGCACCCAGGGTCGCCATAGCGACGAAACTGCGAACTAGGCGCCATATCAGCGAATCAAGCAGTTATCAGTACAAGTCCAAGAGTGTGTATAAATAGAACAGCCGTTCATTTTCAAAGGATTCGATTTATGAAAAAGAGAACAGAGAATACATCTAGAGATCTAGCTTTTCATCCATGGCACACCATTCATCATCCTCCATTTCTCTCCTTGAACTCATCTAATCCATCCAAACCTCAACACAAAGCCTTGATTCCTTCCCTACATCATTCCTCATCCCACCATTTCTCCACCAAAATCCTTAGTCACTTTCCACCAAAACACCCACATTCCAAGACATATCCTCTACTTCCATTCTTTGTATCTAGGAGCATAGAGGAGAAGAAGGAACAAGCTTAAAGAAGGTGACCCAAGGGTTATTTCCTTACTATTTATTTCTTTTCATTTATTGCAAATATGTGAAACTAAACCCCTAATCTAGGGGATAGATTTGAGGATCAATTGGTTGTGGGTTTAGCTTAGCTTGTAATGAATCTCTTATGTGTTCTATTCATTCAAATTAATTAGATTCCATTCATTATAATTGACTTGTATATCACTTGTTAATTGCAATCTTGAGTGGAGTAATTTGTTATATATTCATATGTGGATTGACACTCCTTGTGTGATTGAGAACCCATTGGATATGATAGATTAGTGGTGGGTATATCAACCCCACTAATCTAAGCCTCTAAGTGGTTAACATAATGAGATTGGTACATTCAAGTAGCTAGTTATCTTACCCACATTCAATTGTTAATCGATCTATTCCTTAGCTATCTTATTAATTGATTTTATCACTATTCTTATCAAGGTGTTGAG
Source organism: Acer campestre (assembly GCA_954870605.1). Classification (NCBI taxonomy): domain Eukaryota; kingdom Viridiplantae; phylum Streptophyta; class Magnoliopsida; order Sapindales; family Sapindaceae; genus Acer; species Acer campestre. Next base: position 20,083,458 of record OX940808.1, on the reverse strand, counting down.
TATTCTATTTTTCATAACATTTTTGTGTATTTTCATTTTAGTAGTTAGCATTGGTGGTTTTAGAAACCACACATCTATCAAACACTATGATTTAATTTATTGTTCAAAGATTAGTCAATTTATCTAATTAACACTCCATTCCCATTCCCTATGGAATGAACTTGCTCACTATTTTGCTATCAAATCACATTTTAAAAGGATTAAGTGACTTAAAAGAGTTTTCAAGAATCAACCAAAAACTATATTACTATTTTGTTGAGTACACAAACTACCTCATCAAAAATGGCGCCGCTGCTGGGGAATGGTAGCATTGATTACATAGATTGACTTTTCTTCACATGTTATTAGTATATTTTAGATTGTGAGTTTAGTATTTTGTTTTGTGGATATTGACTTGTTCATAGTGCAGTTTTTACTTTTTCTTTCCTTGTATCCCTTTATCTATTCCTTTTTTAGGTGCTCAGTTTTATGCATGGTAGGAGATCTCTAGGTAGAGGAATTCATCCCCCACTAGAAGGCACTAGCCGTGTGCGAGAGTTCGAAGCAATTCCAAGACAAACTATGAGTACTGAAGGACAACAACCTAGGAGGGAGGACGAAGGCCCTTTGAGGGAGGAGATGACGGAAGAGACTCAAACCAACCATGGTCAAAAGATGACCATAGGAGAGTATGCCCTGCCGGATATCGGGAACCAACCATCACCTATCATGTTAGACCTGATTGCTAGGGGTTATGAGTTGAGGACGATGCACGTCAACCTCTTGCCGTCATTTTAGGGGAAGTTGAATGAAAACTGCCTATAGTTCATGAAGGAGTACAGTGCTATTATTGAGACTTTCCCCATCATGTGTCTCTCGCGCGAACAGTTGCAAATGCGTTGCTTCCAGTATTGTATGAAGGATGCGGATATGACATGGCTCATGGGACTTAGGCCGGGGTCATTGACAAGTTGGAGTCAAATTTGCAAGTTTTTCTTCAATAGATTCTTTTCGGCTAGGAAGGCAAAGGAGTTGAAGGTCAAGATTGCGGATTTTTATGAGAGTGAAGGGGAGTTATTTCATGAGTCTTGGGAGAGGTATCAATGCCTTGTGGCCCAATGCCACCCCCTCACATGTTCACTAAGGAATATAAGGTGTCTTGTTTCCAAAGAGGTTTAACTCGGTTCTCTCAAGTGTTGGTGGATAACGCTTGTGGAGGTTCATATGACACTAAGACTGCCTCGGAGATCTATGGCATTTATGAGATGTTGGCACAAAACTCTCAACAAAGGAATGCTAACAATATTTGAGGTGGGAAGTTTGATGTGAATGCTAGTAAGGAAGCCGCCATCGAAATCTCAAGGATAAATAAGAAGGTGGAGACCTTGACTTCTCATATTAAGAGTATGGGGTTTCCGAAGGCGGGAGTGAAGCTATTAGGAAGGCAATAAGGAGGCTCCAGCGGACAATTCAATAAGAACGAAGGGTTTGAGGACACCTTCCAATGTCAAGAGCAAGAGGAGGTTCAAGCTATGGGATTTCAAGGACAAGGAAGCAACTCCTATTCCAACAACTATGCTCAACCATGGAGGAACCATCCAAACCTTTCTTGGTCAAACAACAATAACATTTTGAACCCACCACCAAGAAATCAACAACAATGAAATCAACAACAAGGGATGTACAATCAAGGAGGTAGCTCACAAGGAGGTTACCGTCAAAGTCAACAACAAGGGATGAGCAATCAAGGAAATAGCTCACAAGGAGGTTACCATCAAAATCAACCACAAGGAGGATACCTACAAGGAGGAAACCAATAGGGAGGAAACCAATGGAACAATAACAACAATGCTCAACCTAGCTTGTATTAACCTCGCCGAAATATTGATGAAGAGATGAGAGGTATGATGCAAGGATTCCAAAGAGCCGAGAATACCTTGATAAGTTTCATGCAAGCTAGTGGCCAAAGGTTTGGCAACCTAGAAGCATCTTTCGGGAAATTGGAGACCCAAATGGGGCAAATTGCCGAGGCCCTTCAAAAGCAAGAAAAGGGGAAGTTTCCAAGCCACACCGAGCAAGCTAAGGAGGGAAATTTCGTTAAGAAGGACGGAGCTAGGGATGAAGCTATGTTGTTTGAAGAAGCATATGTTCGGAAAATGGAAGATCCCGGAAGTTTTGTAATTCCCATATCAATTGGTGATAATGGGGCACTCAAAGGAGTACTTGACTTGGGAGCCAGTGTGAGTATGATGCCCTTATCAACTTATGAGAAGTTGGGTTTGGTAGGATTGAAACCAACCGGGAAGAAACTCATGTTAGCGGATCAAACTTCACTAACGTCTTGTGGTGAGATAAGGGATGTTCCAATTGTCATTGACGGAATAGTGGTGTTAACGGATTTTGTGGTACTAGACATTGGTGTAAAATCAAATGATGTTAGGGAGTGGCAAGTTCTTCTTGGTAGACCATTAATGGTTACCGCTCAAATGAAGATCGATGTTTGCAAAAGGAGAGTTTGTATGCATGCATTTGAGAAATAACTTGAGATTGACATCACCATGTGCAATGATGACCTAAAGAGCATTGGGAGTTGCTATGTGGTAGAGGTGCAGCCACCAAGGACAAAGGGTGGAAAAGTATGTGACTTGGTACAAATGTATGAGAAGAGTAGCCAAGAAGATGAAGTTGAGAGCATAGGTGACTCTGAGATTGAAGAACTCAAGAATGTCAACCAAGAGCTCATGCTTGAGGTAGAAGTGCTCAAAGCGGAGAAGTATGCTCTAGAGAAGAAGCTTGATGACTTAGCAAGGAAAAATCATAAGCTTAAGAAGATCAATGTGGCTCTCACCATGGAAAATGAGGTGGCGGTGAATGAGCTTGAGGATTTGGCTAAGCTCACCGAAGAATTTGAGGAAGAGTCCTCAAGAAAGATGAGAAAGGCCCTCATGAGTGTAGATGCCAAGAACAAGGCACTTGAGGAGTTGAAGGAGGAATTGAGCAAGAGGGAGATGTCCTTGAAGGTTGCTAAGGTGAAGGAGTGCGATTATTTGGTGGAGATCGATGATGAGGTCGTTTGTGTACTCAACAAAATATTAATAATAGAGATTATGGTTGATTCTTGAAAACTCTTTTAAGGCCACTTAATCCTTTTAAAATGTGATTTGATAGCAAAATAGTGAGCAAGTTCGTTCCACAGGGAATGAAGTGTTAATTATATAAATTGACTAATCTTAGAGCAATAAAATAAATCATATTGTTTGATAGATGTGTGGTTTCTAAAACCACAAATGCTAACTACTCAAATGAAAATACACAAAATATGTTATGAAAAATAGAATACTCAACACTTTGATAAGAATTGTGATAGAAATCAATTAATGAGAGAGCTAGGGAATAGATCGATTAACACTTGGATGTGGGTAAGCTAACTAGCATCATTAATGTACCAATCTCATTATGTTAACCACTTAGAGGCTTAGATTAGTGGGGTTGATATACCCACCACTAATCTATCCTATCCAATGGGTTCTTAATCACACAAGGATTGTCAATCCACATATGAATATATAACAAATTATTCCACTCAAGATAGCAATCAACAAGTGATATACAAGTCAATTATAATGAATGGAATCTAATTAATTTGAATGAATAGAACACATAAGAGATTCATTACAAGCTAAGCTAAACCCACAACCAATTGATCCTCAAATCTATCCCCTAGATTAGGGGTTTAGTTACACATATTTGCAATGAATGAAAAGAAGTAAATGATAAGGAAATAACCCTTGGGTCACCTTCTTTAACCTTGATCCTTCTTCTCCTCTATGCTCCTAGATGCAAGGAATGGAGGTTGAGGAAATGTCTTGGAATGTGGGTGTTTTGGTGGAAAGTTACTAAGGATTTTGGTGGAGAAATGGTGGGATGAGGAATGATGTAGTGAAGTAATCAAGGTTTTGTGTTGAGGGTTGGATGGATTAGATGAGTTCAAGGAGAGAAATGGAGGATGATGAATAATGTTCCATGGATGATGATCTAGATCTGAAATGAGTGTTCTCTGAATTTTTGCTCTGATTTTCGATGCCTTGAAGATGGAGAGACGCTTCATATATATACTCACTCATGGACATGTACTGGTAACTGCTTGATTCGCTGATGTGGAGCCTTGGTCGCTATGGCGACCCTGGAGCGTAAAACGGTTAGATGAAAAGGTCGCTTCGAAAACCATCTTTCTCGCTATTTGTCAAGTGGCGACCATGACCAAAATGTGTAGAGGTCGCCACTTGTAACCTCTAGGTCGCCATGGCGACCCTGGAAAAGTGAAGAGGTCGCCATTTGCACCATCAAGGTCACCATGGCGACCCTAAGTGGCGACCATGCCTTGAGTGCACTAGGTCGCCACTTGCAAGGGAGGTCGCCACTTGCAAGGGAGGTCGCCATGGCGACCCCAAGTGGCGACCCCACCTGATTGTTTTTGTGACTTTCTGTCGCCATGGCGCTCAAGTGGCGCCCAAGTGGCGACCTTCTGATGCCTTTGGAGAATCCTCTGTCGCCATGGCGCTCATGTGGCGACCTCTTATGTCCAAGTGGCGAAAATGCCCTGTTTCTTCCCATTTGTGAGACATTTTCGCACAAGTCCTCCACCTTCATCTCAATTGCTTCTGAAACCTAATAAAACATGAAACACTCAATTTAACAACATTAAACACGGGGAAATGCCCGAGAATCAAGCAAAAAGAAACGAAAATGAGGGCCAAAATCATACCAATTTTGGCCTGATCAATCTATCGGATGGATCAAGCCATCAAGGAACTCACCAATGACGGTCCATCAAGGCCTCAACCTCCAATGCAAAAAGGGAGATTTCTTTCATACCCTCTAACTTGTTATTTTTGTCATAAGAAAGGTCATATTAAGTCTAGGTGTTTTGAATTCTTGAAACATGCTACTCATGATAGAACTAGACCTAGAATGAGATCTAACCATGTTAAGAAAATTTGGGTTATGAAGGACTTGGTAAATCAAGTTCGGGATGAGTCCATGGGTCCAATTTGGGTAGTCAAGAGGAAAATGAGTGATGGTATAGTTGACTTGTGTGATGAGCATCATGGTTCCATTTCGCATGGTAGGATGCGGTAGTATGATTTGAGTTTTGTTTCTACATTTCATGCCATGAATAAAATGATTATGTTTTAATTTTGCTTGTTATGTGTTTCTTTTGTTTGCTTTGTTTTTCTAGTAAGTGTCCATTTATTCTTGCTAGTGGTTTGTATTGTGAGCTTATTTGTGGATTGTGTTTCACTGCAGATTCTGATCAAAATGTACTCGGAAAAGGACTTCAAGTGACTGTCGCAGTTTGGTCACCATTTGCAAATGGCGACCTCACAAGTGGCGACCTCACTTACAAGAGGAATTCAGGGGTCGCCACTTACATGGTTGCCATGGCGACCTCATGTTGCAAATGGCGACCTTTACAGACCTGATGTGGTCACTATTTGGTCGTCATGGCGACCTTACTTATGCAAATGGTGACCACATACAACTTGCTAAATTCCTTCTTGGTCGCCATTTGGTCGCCATGGCGATCGAGAGGCACAAATGGCGACATAGGGCGTTCAAGCTATAAATGAGCAACTCAAAACATAACGCCGCATAACTCAAAGTTCTCTCTTCTCAAATTCTCTCAATTCCAAAGCCGTGGCACACACTTAATCATCAAATTCGGTAAGCAATCACTCTAGTTCTTCAATTCTTTTCATCAAATCCTTCCTACATTGCATCTAGAAACACTAAGGGTGGTTTTGAGTTTGATTTGAAGTGAATAGTGCATAGGATTGGAGTTTGTGTGGTTTGATTCATATAGAAGTGATTGTGGTAGTGTTGAAGTAGTTTAGATTGATTGTGGTGCACTCGGAGAGTGCCGGATTGGTATAGAAGCTTCGTTGTGCTGCCGGATTTTTGACAGGAATTTTCAGTTACTAGTGTTGTGAAACCATGGCTCCTAAGATGAAATTGCCAAACAGGGGAGGCAGGGGTAGCAAGACCCCCACTCCTAAGAGGAAAGTGGTCCCAGAATACAAATTAAATAGGAATTTTGATGATAGATTGGAGACATTTGCTGAGAAGAAGATGTGGCCTGAGAGGGGCATAGATCTGGAGAGTTTAAGGGATACTCCTGTCCGAGCAACAGTGAATGACATGGGATGGGGAGGATTAGCAGCCACTCCTCCACACTATAGTGAGAGTTTGGTGAAGGAGTTTTATAAGGGAATGAATCCCGATGAGTTTATGAGGGGTGGTCCTATTCTAGTAAGAGGGGTTCCGGTTTACCTGAACGCAATAGACATCAACATCTACTTTGGGACAACTCTATTGGATTTTGAGGGACTCCGTGAATAGATGGTGGAAGGGATCACCACAAATCCCTTGTATGTGAAGAATTCAATGGAGTTTGCCAACACCATGACCATCAATCCTATAACTATTTGAATGGCAAAGAGATTCCCTCTCAGGCAGTCAAACTTGAAGATGGAGCACGCCTTTTGGCACATCTTCCTCAATTCTTCCCTCAGGCCAGTTTCCCACAGATCCATTGTTCCATTTGAGGTAGCTAGGATTCTGCACAGTATCATTGAGAGGCAGCCTATTGATGTGGGTATTATTGTGAAGATGGAGATTCAGCGGATTGAGATGAATGAATCTGAGACAGATATCCTCCCTTTCCCATGTTTGATCACAGAGGCTTGCAAGTTGGTGGGTGTAGATGTATCTGGGGACATTCTTAAGCCCCCTATATCAGATATGGACTTGACCACTTGGCGACGCTTGATGATAAAGCTTGGGGAGATACCAACTGGTGGGAAACGTAGAAGAGTGCAGGGTTCAGAGGCTGGCACTAGTGTTAGGGAAGAATTTGAGAGAGTTATTCTTGATGAGGACCGTGATGATGATGATGATGATGATAATGATGATGATGATGATGAGGTTCCTATTTGTGATGACCCTAGGCAACCTTTAGGTCTTCGGATTCTGGATGGAGTAGAGCGCATTAGGCAAACTCAGACTGGTGATTTCGATATTCTTCATGCTGACAAGCTTGTGATAGAAGAAAGGCAGAAGGCCCTGGAGGACAGGCAGCTGAAGTTGGAGAGTCTGATTCAGGATTTGAATGAGATAGTGATCATAGGATTTACAGACCTCTGCCATGATCTGAGGCTTACCCCATATGTCAGGAGGCCGAAGAAGTCTACCACAGGGACTCCACCTACCCCGCCGCACCTTCAGGACCTAGTACAGAGGAGCCTGACTTCATTTTTCAGACTGCGCAGTCTGCTGCTAAGGAAGCAGCGCAGTTAGAGGAGGCCATGACCCGTTCCTTGACAGATCAGAGGCCCCGTTATGTGGGAGGTCCTCCCATTGATGAGGAGGCTGCGCGTAGGAGAAGGAGAGATGAGCAGTCTAGGAGAGCGGCGATAGCAAAGGAGCAGAGACGGAAGGACTCGAAGGGGAAGGGTAGAGTTGAGCATGATGAAGAGGAGGATTCAGATTAGTAGGCATCCTAGCATTTCTAGAACTTATTTTGGTCTCCCATCATTTGCACTTTCTATCACTTCATTTGGACATTGCTAGTGTTATGTTTTTACTTTTGGATTATATTGTTGAATATTTCAGTTTGATTTATGTTTATTTGCATTACTTTTCCTTTTGCTTTATATTTTTTGTTTTTGCCTTTATTTTGCTTCCGCATAGAATAAGGGTGTGGATTGGATTTTGGTAGTGAATTTAGGACATTTGTGCCTTATTGATATATGTTGTTGTTTGGGTTTTGTAAATGGATGGATGAGAGGGCAATATGCCGGATTGTTGATATATTTTGTTTTTGCCTTTGCTTATTGGATTATTGCTTGAAACTTGTGTTAGGTTTTTGGTTGTTGTTGGCATATATTCCATATCAAAACGTGTTTATCTTGTAATGTTTATGTGGTCATATTGATGATGATACAAAGCTTCAAAGAAAGATTTGACTACGGTACATGCAAGATGATGGCTTGATAAGAGGAAGTAGCTCCATAGCTCATCAAAGGTATAATTGACCTCATTCCTCTTACAAGGCCTAGGCACACACACACAAATCATTCATATGTGTCCCTACATCGTTGTGCACCATTTATATAACACATTCATATGATTTTGTATGCTCATGCATTGAAATCAAATGCTCATACATTTTAGAGTTGCATGTTCTAGGACTATGTCTAGGAAATGGCATTCATATGTGAACTTGTGTTTGTATGTTTGTGTTTCTTGTGTTTTGGACTTGAACATGGTCTTATTAGATTCCTTATTGAGTCCCGGTCATTTCGGTTACTCATACGTTAAGTTTCGAGTCCAAACGATGTAGCTACGCTACTTTTCGTTCTCATTCGTTGAGTTGTGTTCGTCGTCGTTTTCCGAGATGAATTCTCAACCATTTGTCAAAGTTTCGTAGTCATCGTCATGTGTGAGGGAGTCACGGTTCATAATCCGAAAACGGATTCAAATTCGAAGTTCGGATGCCCGAATACGGCTGAAGAACGCGAGAGGTGCGCGAGGAGGTTGCTCGGCCAAAAGCCAAGCAAGGGGTGGCCACGTGTGGCACACGCTGACCACACGTGGGCTGGCTGAAGTCCCTCTAAATTTTGGACAATTTTGCCCCTCCTTCAATTCTTTTTAAATCTCTCCATTTCCCTCCATTCTTTTCTAAGAAGAAAAATGGTGAAATCCCGTCTATGATTTTCTCCCAAAATTTCTCAACTTCCAAACACCATAACTTTCTCATACGGAGTCGGAATTGAGTGATTCAAGTTGGAGATTGTTCGTATTCGAGTCCTATACCTTTTACAAGTGGTTTTGCAGCTTTTTGATTGATTTTCTGATAGATCCTCACAGAAAACCGAACCAGCTCGTGTAATTAAGGTAGAGTTCATAACTTTGTGATTTCATCTTTTTAATCCTTCAATTTGCTTGGGGTTTCTTCTTCTATATGTATATGTATGTTTGCTGAATGCTATTGAGAAAGATAGCTTCATAATCAATTTAATTGGATAGTCTAATTAGAGACACATGTTGACTAGAATCTTTGATTCTTTGTTTTTAACATGATTGGGAGTTGTATTGTGATTAGATTGATATCTAGGATTGTTTGAGTCTTGATTGATCAAGTTTATGATTAATAATCCTTTATATGTGACTTTGATCCATGATTGATGAAATCTAGGATTAGAGCCTTTATATGTGTTTTTAGAGATATTTAGGATTGATTTGTTTTTAACATATCTCCTATCTCTAAATCTTTGGCTAGAATACTTGTTGTATACATTTTGTGATTCTAGCACTTTTATGTATGTTTATAACATCTTGAACTTGTGCCTCATGTATATGTTTTGTTCAAGTGTTATTTGTATGAATAAATCTAGTAGTTTTTATGTGTTAATTGTATTCACATGCTCTAGGTTTTCATTCATGTTTTTGCATCTAGTTTTCTATTGCTTGTGTTTTCACTTCTCTAGATCTAGTTGTTCCATGGAATGTATTGATCACGTGTTCTATGTGTAGGGAAAAATTGTACCCGCAGCGGAAGCGAGACTAAAAAAAAATTAGTTTGAGTAGCTTTTAAAATTTTTCCAATTTTATGAACCTTAAACCCTTTTGATTAATCAAACATATATAATAAAGTAATAAAAGATTAATACCTCTTGTCACGTGATCCGATTGACTTGCGTCGATGGTAATCCGCAAGATCTTCAATCCTAGCACGAACGTGGATCACCTAGGAGCGTGGTCTCCCTTCTCTTTGAATTGCAAACCTGTGATTGGATTTAAACAAACTTTTCTTGATTCGTTAGTCCCAAAAACAATATAAAGGAACCTAAGATTATTCCGGTCACTTTTGAGTTCTCAATCGTATGATCGAAACTCGCGTGAACCTAGATCGATATAGTATTCACAAGCTTATTAATGAACAAGCAACTAGAACACAATCAAAGAATAATCAATGTTCCTTTTGTTTTTAGTAGAATAATAGATTTCTAACTATGAGTTGAGAAGAAGAAGAAGAAGAAAAAATTCTGCACCAAAAACCCTAGTTCTTAGAGTGGTGGCCGAAATCTATATGTGGCCGAAATTTCTCTTCTTCCTTCTTTAGGGTTGGCCGAATTCTCTTCCTAAAATAATTAGGGTTGCCGCAATTTCCAAACAAAATTAATTAGTTTGAATTGCACCCTAATTCCTATTTAGAAAAGATTTCCAAAACCTAATCAAACTCATAAATCTTTTATTCCTTATTTGACTAAAATAAAAAGACTTCCTATTTGATTAAATAAATAAAATTAATTATTTATTTTCCTTGTCAAACAAGTCTTTCTATTTAATTATACTACTACCAATAGTATACAAATAGGAATCATATTTCCTATTTAGAAAAGATTTGTTACTTTAATTAAACAATTAATTAATAAATTAATTAATTCTTATTTAATTAAATAATGAACAAAATAATATTAAATGCCATTATAGCATGTTGCCGCCCCACATATATACATTGGGCCAAATATTATTTTTCTTATTTCATTAAATCCATAGGACTTTAAATAAAAAGCCCACATGTGAACTAGACCCATTCTTACTAAAAGAAACAAGCCCACATGTCATCCATTAATATATAAATATAATTGTGCAGCCCATTATATAAATAATGTGCATATTATATTCTTAATACATTAAATTGCAATTCTAGATGGACCCTAAATTGGTCCGGTAGAATATAACAAGTGATCCATGCAAGTCCGTGTGGATTGGGGATCTTGGCGGGCTATCTAAATTTAAGCTCCAATAGACATAACCTAATCACAATCAACAAATGATTCACTTAGGTCCGATCCATTAATTTTAGCTCATTCCACTAAAGAGCTAAAATTGAACTCTTAAATAAAGACAGAAAAGGAAGATGCTTCCTCATTCATACCCTAGACAATCATGGTGGAGATAGTGTATCCTCGTGATTAATATCAGTAATCGCCAAGAGTTCATAGACCGCCTATAACTCTCCAAGTTACCATATTTACTCATATGACCACGTTTTGAACTTGGATATTTTGACTTGTCCAGAAGCCATGTTTTCAACAGACACTATTGAAAACTTAACGTTGAGATTTAATATCCAATTACCTCAAAACATCCATATGATGATATTATACTCTCATTTAATAAATGGAGCCACGATGTCCATATCTATAAATGAAGTCCTCTATCGATTAACAAATGAATATCACCAAACTATCGAGGATAGACTATGCGATATAATCGTACTCATTGATAGCTCAAATGATATCACCTGCAACCATAAGTCCATCATTTATCTCAGGATTGAGATAGACTCTCCGATTGTCCTGATAATGAAATTACTTTTATCTACTGACGGTTATAGATAAAGTATTTCATTGTGATCCTGTTCAATGCACCCAGTGCACTAGATTCTTTTGCTCGAAGACACTCCGATGATTTTAGACTCATCATATCTCATTTGATCCCACTCAAATGCTAGCAAAAGAATTCTACAACTTTAACAAGATAAAGGTGCCCAACCTTTAACTTAAGTTGTGAACGATATTCAAGACTAACTAAAGAATTGTGTCTACCACATACATATCCAGATGTATGAACAATTCTTCTTTTCTCATAGTCTTTAGACCTTATGATTATTTACTTTAACAATTATTAAACTATAAATGCTATAAGATTTGTTTAAAACAGAAATCACTTTATTAATATGAAAAAGATTGTTAATTACACTATTACACTCTTGCTGTTGAGCATAATCCTAACACTATGTTGTTTTGATTGATTGCATCACTTGCATTCCATGATCACACTAGGAAGTCCTTGTAAAAGGCATGAAGTCTTGGCTAGAGTTGGGATGACTCGGATAGCCAAGCAAGAAGTCTTGCCTAGAGTCTTGAGGACTTGGATAGGTAAGCAAGAAGTCTTGTCTAGAGTCGAGAGGATTTGGATAGACAAGCAAGAAGTCATGGCTAGAGTCGGGAGGACTTGGATAGTCATGCATGGGAGGCTTTCTAGAGGCACGTGTGCCTTATATAGAGAATTGGCTTATATATTGGTAGGCCCGGGTGTTTGGTTAGACATAGAGTCCGATAGAGCGGGGTACATGGGATGTGTATGCACTCTTGAGGAATTTCTAATCTTCCAATGATGTTGGTTTTGGTATGAGTTCCAATATGTTGTGGTTTACATCATTGAGGGATTTTGTATCTTCCAATAGGGATTGGGTAAACATAGACTCCACATGGGTTGGTGATCTAGGATTGGTCATTTTGTGGAATTTCTAATTTACTTTCCAAATATATATAAGTACCCAATGGTTGTAATTCAACCCGTGGATGTTTCCTCCTTGGAGGTTTTACCACGTTAAAAAATCCCTTGTGTTAATTCTTTCTATCTCTACCTTTTATATTTGTTTTTGCATCTGTTTTAATCTTGTAGTACAATCTTCACTTGTGATGTTTTGGATTCAAGATTTTGTAAAGTGTGATTTGTAAATATATTCTTTTGATCATATTTGTAATTACATTTCTTTTGTATATTGTTTAGAATTTTATGTATAGCAATATTTGTATATACTTGTAATGATTGAACAAATATTGATATACAAGTATTCTTGTTAATTGTTTTTTTTTGTATTTTCTTTATACCTCATACAACTTATTGACAATGTATGAATGATCACATGATAACTTGTCTTAGTATGATTCCGTGATGTTTATGTTGTATGTAAGGCTACCTTGAGGGACAAACGTAAGTTTGTTCAAGGGATTGAAATTAGGCGAAAAACCTATTCACCCCCCCCTCTAGGTACGTCTTAAGCAATTTAACCTTGTTTGTATACTTTCAACTTGTTTGGTTGCCCTTGTTGTCGTTATTTATACCGCCCATGAACATTGAGGACAATGTCCAATTTAGGTTTGGGGGTACATTTGCGCAACCCCATTATGCTTGGTTTTCAATTTGTGTGCCAAATTTTTCGAAATTTTCTTCGATATTGCCATATTTGAGCATGCTTTGCTTGTGGAGATTGTTCTTTACATGATGTAGTGAGGAATTGTGCATCTTTGCTAGTGTTTGGTTTAGATTAACACCATGCCACTTAGGGTGTCATTGAACAAAGTGCGTTAATCTTTTTCTCTTAATGTTGAGTGCATTATCAAATTTGCTTGAAGGCTAAGAATTAATAGTGGAGATTCCTGTGAGGATCACAAACATAGCCTTTAAAAAAATACGTTGAGTTGTAAACATTCACTCTTTAAACACTCATTCTCAAACACTCATTCAAGCATGTATTGGTCTCATTTGCACTAAATGTTGTTTGTCATAGAATATTATGGGCTGCTTGTGGATGCCTTATTTTGCCTAGTGGACAAGCCTTTAGAAATGATTTTAGGCGATGCATGTGAAAACCGCTATTGGCCTAAACACTTCCAACCAATGTAAATATGTGTGCTCCTAAGCCCCTTTGAAGCCAAACACATTTGAAGCTTTTCTTTCATAAACCACATCTACATGAACCTTATAGCCTTATAATAATTGATCTACCTTGACCAAATGATTTACTAAGGCTTAGGAAATCAATGTAAAATTTTGAACTTGTAAATGTAAGGTGTGTACCTAGGCATGTAAATGTGTGCAAGAGTCTTGCAAAGCAAGAATGTTTGAAAAGAAAATTTGAAAGAAAAAAAAAAAAAACAAAAGCTTGAAAAGAGTGTGAAAAGAAAAAGAAAATGAAAAGCATGCAAAGAAAAGAATTGGCAAGCAAAAGAAAAAAAAAAGAGAACCAAGAAATTAGGCACAAATGGCCTAGAAAAGAAAAGAAGTAAATGAACTACTCAAGTTGAAAATATGAGTAGCATACACATGTATAATTGCGAGCCTGGACACCTTGAAGTGTGACATTATGTGTGAAACTTGTGGAACTAAAAATTAGAATGTATGCCTTAATGTAATCATTAGGTTCCTTGATATCCATTTTTTCCCATTCGTTGTTTCACCATAACCTTAGGCCCCATTACAACCACAAAAAAGACCTTCATGATCTTTAGGATTGTCCATTTTGTACAATTTGGTTGATGCATTTTCTTTCTAATTCATGGCTTGCAATTCCATTCATGAGACCATTTTTCAGGAAATTGCGTTTTTAATGATTATCATGTGCAATCAATTAGATTCCATAACATAAATTCATATTGCACATGCATGATATTGAGTGAACCTAGGAGTCTTGGAGAAAAGAAGAGAGAATCCGGTGAGGTTTAGTATCAAAGCGAATTACATTCTAACTTGAATAGCACCTTTGCTTTGAAGCTTTGGCATTTCGAATGTAAGATCGCATTGCGTACAATTATATCTAAGAGTGGCACATTTTTAATCTTTACTTGACATACTCTTACATGTTGAATTCCTCACTATTACATAACTGTTTTAATCTCTTCATTATTGGCTCCGCACATTGACCATGAGAAGTAATAACTTTTGAAATATCTCGATGCATGTCTTTAGGGGTTGCTTGTGATTGTTTTGCTCGAGGACTAGTAAAAGATTGGTTTGGGGGTATTTGATCAAGCCAAAATTAGTATGATTTTGGCCCTTATTTCTGATTCTTTTCGCTTGATTCTCGGGCATTTCCCCATGTTTAATGTTGTTAAATTGAGTGTTTTAGGTTTTATTAGGTTCCAGAAGCAATTGAGTTGAAGTGGAGGACTTGGGTGGAAAATGTCTTACAAATGGGAAGAAACATGACATTTTTGCCACTTAGACATGAGGAGGTCGTTACATGGGCGCCATGGCGACAGAGGATTCTCCAAGCCATCAGAAGTTTGCCATTTGGGCGCCACTTGGTCGCCATGGCGACAGAAGGACTCCAAAAGAATCAGGTGGGTCGCCATGGCGACCACCCTTGCAAATGGTGACCTCTTTCAAACAAGGCAAGGTCGCCACTTATGGTCGCCATGGCGACCTTGATGCTGCAAGTGGCAACCCCTTCACACTTTGCAGGGTCGCCACTTATGGTCGCCATGGCGACCTCGAGATGCAAGTGGCGACCTCTACACAAATTGCACTTGGTCGCCACTTGCTAGATGGCGAAAAAGATGGTTTTCATAGCGACCTTAGCATCTAACCGTTTTACACACCCAGGGTCACCATAGCGACGAAACTGCGAACTAGGCACCACATCAGCGAATCAAGCTGTTATTAGTACAAATCCAAGAGTGTGTATAAATAGAACAGCCATTCATTTTTAAAGGATCCGATTTCTGAAAAAGAGAACAGAGAATACATTTGGAGATCTAGCTTTTCATCCATGGCACACCATTCATCATCCCCCATTTCTCTCCTTGAACTCATCTAATCCATCCAAACCTCAACACAAAGCCTTGATTCCTTCCCTACATTATTCCTCATCCCACCATTTCTCCACCAAAAACCTTAGTCACTTTCCACCAAAACACCTACATTCCAAGACATATCCTCTACTTCCATTCTTTGCATCTGGGGCATAAAGGAGAAGAAGGATCAAGCTTAAAGAAAGTGACCCAAGGGTTATTTCCTTACTATTTACTTCTTTTCATTTATTGCAAATATGTATAACTAAACCCCTAATCTAGGGGATAGATTTGAGGATCAATTGGTTGTGGGTTTAGCTTAGCTTGTAATGAAGCTCTTATATGTTCTATTCATTCAAATTAATTAGATTCCATTCATTATAATTAACTTGTATATCACTTGTTAATTGCAATCTTGAGTGGAGTAATTTGTTATATATTCATATGTGGATTGACACTCCTTGTGTGATTGAGAACCCATTGGATATGATAGATTAGTGGTGGGATATCAACCCCACTAATCTAATCCTCTAAGTGGTTAACATAATGAGATTGGTACATTCAAGTAGCTAGTTAGCTTACCCACATTCAATTGTTAATCGATCTATTCCTTAGCTATCTTATTAATTGATTTTATCACTATTCTTATCAAGGTGTTGAGTACTCTATTTTTCATAACATTTTTGTGTATTTTCATTTTAGTAGTTAGCATTGGTGGTTTAGAAACCACACATCTATCAAACACTATGATTTATTTTATTGTTCAAAGATTAGTCAATTTATCTAATTAACACTCCATTCCCTGTGGAACGAACTTGCTCACTATTTTGCTATCAAATCACATTTTAAAAGGATTAATTGGCTTAAAAGAGTTTTCAAGAATCAACCAAAAACTATATTATTATTTTGTTGAGTACACAAACGACCTCATCAAGCCTCACAGGCTAGCAGCTCCTCTGCCCCATGAGGCTCACACGCCTCTCACGGGCTGCTGAGGTGGCATGCTCTAATTTGTCACTTCTTTCCCTCTCCTTCATCTCTTTTAAGTTTCTCATTTCCTTCCCATTTCATTTTCTAGAAGAAAAGTTTGAAAACACAAGTGCAGAATTTTCTCTCCAAACTTTCTCACCTTCCAAACACCATAACTTTCTCATTTGGACTATGAATTGAGTGATTCAAGTTGGAGAAGCTTCATAATCAAGTCCTTTACCTTTTCCAAGTGAGTTTGTAGCTGTTTGATCGACTTTTGTGGTGGTTCTACCTTCAAAACTGAACCAGCTCGTGAATCATAGGTATTTGACAAATCTTTGTGTTTTCTTCTTTTATAACCTTCAATTACCTTGGGGTTTCTTCTTCCATATGTATTTATATGTATGATGAATACTATTGAAATTCCCTTTAAAGCAATAGTGTTTTATACCTAGAGAAGGGGGGGGGGGGGGGGGGGGGGGGGGGCGGTGGGGAGGGGTGAATAGTTATAGTCCCAAATTCTTCCAATATTCAAAAATTGCGGAATACAATAATAAAATGAACACTTGATATGATATAGCAAATGTATAATATGAATCAATTCATGTAAGTATCAATATACAAAAGAATCAATACAAGTGAACATATGGAAGATAAAGAAATATAAAGCAAAAATGAGACACAATGTTTTTACGTGGTAAAACCTCAAAGAGGAAACATCCCGTGTTGAATCCACAACCACCGGCAAAGCAAATCCACTATACGAAAAGGACTTACACACTCAAAGCTATCAACACTATGATAT
Source organism: Acer campestre (assembly GCA_954870605.1). Lineage (NCBI taxonomy): Eukaryota > Viridiplantae > Streptophyta > Magnoliopsida > Sapindales > Sapindaceae > Acer > Acer campestre. The sequence continues at coordinate 20,066,277 of OX940808.1, read as the reverse complement.
CCACTTCAAGCTATCAAATCCTAATCTAACCCTCAAGGCCTAGTGATTCACAAAGCCTACTCTCTATCCAAGATATGTCCTACACCTCTAGAGAGCAACTTCCTATCCAAGACTAAAAAGCCTCTAGGAAGATTTCTTTGCTTAACAATCTAGATCAAGAGATCCTAGTTAAGCTCTCCTAGCTCAACCATCCGGAGTATCAAACTCCTTGCTAAGACTTCTTGCTTAGTTATCCGAATCACCTTGATTCTAACTAAGGCTTCTTGCTTGGCTATCCAGAAACCTTTCCTAGCCAAGTCTTCTTGCTCAAGTCAAAGGCTTCACTCACCTTGACAAGAGACTTCAACCTATTACAAGGCAATGATCTAGGTGATGCAAATGATGCAAACACACACAAATAGAGTAAGTAGATCAAACACACTCTATGAACATGCTTAATGATAATCTAGAATATACTATCAACACACAATCACAAATCTATCTAGAAATCAAAGCATGCCAAAACAATAAGAACAAGATTAGAATATTCAATATATGTCACACAAATCTTAGTTCTTATATCATGAAATTGAATCTAGAAGATAACATGAAGCACATCATACAATCAATTTCTAGAAGCAATTTCAAGTAAGATCAAGTCTAGCAAAAATATGTTCAAGAGAGATCACAAAGCTAAACTCAATTAACTAATCAATCATACAACCCTAGCATATGATCTAACATACTTCTCAACATATTTCAAAAATCAATTAGAAAGAATCAAAGAGATGATCAAGAGAAATTGAAAGAGAAGAAGTTTCACATACAACACTTGAGTCTCGGACTGAAATCTGCCAACTGTGAAAAATCAAGAACTCAAATGACTCTGAAAATGCTTGGAGTTTGTAGCTCTCTTCAAGACCAATAATTTTGGCTTTTGGATCACTCAATTTCGAGTTCATATGAGAGTTATGATCAAAATAAGAAAATGAAAATGTTGAAGAATTCTGCAGAAATTTCTTCAAGTTATTGGAAATGGAGGGAAGAGAAGACATTTAAAGGAAGGAGAAGAGGGGCAATATTGTCCAAACAAAAAAGGCCAGACCAGCCATGCCCACGTGTGGGTGCGTGTGCCACACGATACCAGAGGGCTGGTTGGGCCGTGTGGCACACGGCCTCCACATGTGGTGGCCATGCCATGGCCTTTGGCCAGCTTGCTTCTCCCGCGCACCTCTCGCGTTCTTCAGCCGTATTCGGGCATTCGAACTCCGAATTTGAATCCGTTTTCAGATTACATACCGTGACTCCCTCATGCACAACAATGACTATGAAACTTTGACAAATGATTGAGAATTCATCTCAGAAAATAACGACGAACACAACACAACAAATGAGAATGTAAAGTAGCATAACTACGTCGTATGGACTCGAAACTTAATGAATGAGTAATCGAAATGACCGGAACTCAATAAGGAATCAAATAAGATTATTTTCAAGTCCAAAATGCAAGAAACAAAAACAAATAAACACTTTGTAACACAAGCATGCCATATCTAAGCGATAGTGAGAAATCATGCAATTCTACAAGATTGTCAACAATGAGATAAATGCATGTGCATACTAAATGTGTGTGAAAGTGTTATACCACATGTTTGAAATACAATGCAGGGACACACATATATGAATTGTGTGTGTGTGCGCTTATGCCTTGCAAGAGGAAGAAGAATCTTGATACCTTAGCATCCAAGTATGCGATGTTCCCCTTGAAGACGATATTTGCACAAGATGTTGCTTCTTCGCCTTTGAGGCTCCTTTCTTCCAAGAAACACCTAAGTAACTACTAATACAAATATAGATAGTTTTGCAATGGAATCAAGCCAATACAAATAAAGGATCTTATAACTATTGAGAAAGATAGCTTTATAATCAAACTTAATCAAGTCTAATTAGAGACAAATGTGAACTAGTTTTCTAGGATTCTTGTTTTTCACATGTTTGAGAGTTGTATTGTGATTAGTTTGATATATAGGGTTATTTGTGGATTGATTGATTCATTTTATGATTAATAACCTTGACATGTGATTTGATCCTCTAATTGAACAAATCTAGGATTAGCACTTGTGATTTTGTATTTAGAGCCTAATAGGATTTAATTGATTGTTAATTATATCCTTGCTCTAAATGTTAGCTAGAATATTCATTGAACATATTTTGTGATTCTGGCATTTTTGTGTATGTTTCTAATATCTTGAATATGTGCTTCATATATATGACTGATTCAAGTGTTTTTTCAAGTGTGAATGAAACTAAGAGCCATATGTGTTAGGTTTTTTTCACATGCTCTAGGTTTTAATTCAAGTTTTGTATCTAGACTATTTAACTTGTGTTCTCACATGATTTAAGTCTCGTTTCCATGGAATGTGTTGATCACATGTTCTATGTTGAACTATTTGTTTGCACCATTTGCATTCATTGATCACACTAGGAAGTCCTTGTAAAAGGTATGAAGTCTTGGTTAGGACATGTGGTCTGGATAACCAAGCAAGAAGTCTTGACTAAGACAAGAGGTCTGATAGTCAAGCAAGGAAGTCTTAGTTATGACAAGAGGTCTGGATAACCAAGCAAGAAGTGGCTAGGATCGGGAAGGTCCGGATAGCTATGCATTAGAGACTCTTTAGAGGCATGAGTGCCTTGGATAGGGAGTTGGCTACATTATTGGTAGGCCCGGACGTTTGGATAGACATAGACTCCAATAGAGAGTGGTACATGGGATGTGTATGCACGAGGAATTTCTAATCTTCCAACAGTGTTGGTTAGACATGGACTCCAATATATGGTGAGTTCGCATCATTGAGGGATTTCTTATCTACCAATAGGGATTGGGTAGACATAGAGTAGATCATAGGTTGGTCACTTTAGAGGAATTTCTAATCTATCATCCAATATATATAGTACCTAATGCTTATAGTTCAACCTATGGATGTTTCCACCTTGGAGGTTTTGCCACGTTCAAAAATCTCTTGTGTCAATTCTTTTTATCTCTCTCTTTCATATTTGTATATGTGTATATTTTAATCTTGTTGCATAATATTCATTTGTGATATATTTAGAAACAAGATTATGTTAAGTGTGACATGTAAGCAAATCTCTTGATCTTAGTTGTATATATATTTCTTTTGTATATTGATACTTTTGTGTATAGGTATTCTTTGATTGATACTTGTAACATATTGGACATTATTGAAATACAAGTATTCTTTATTATTGTGTTTTTAATGTTATTCTTCCTCTTGCTTGTTGTTAATGTATACACAATGCTTGAATGATCATATGCTTATCTTGTCTATACTTGTATGTATGGTTTATGTGTTGTAATGTAAAGCTATCTTGAGGGACAAACTTACGTTTGTTTCAAGGGGTTGAAAAAGGTGTAAAAACCTATTCACCCCCCCTTCTTCTCTAACTACAATTGTTTATTTCAATAGTTGTTTGGATAGTGTATGGTTTGAGAAAACATCAAACATAACATGTAAACTAAATGTGAAAAAAATGATAGGAAAAATAGAATGCTCAACAACCTAGATAAGATAATGGAATTTAATCAATCAAGTGGAAACTGAGGAAATTATGGAGTTGCAAATGGATGATGGGCAATACTTATCAAGCTACTTTAAAGAACCAATCTCACAATTATGAATCGTTTGTAGTCTTAAGTGTGAAATGGCAGCCAAAATAAGACCAAGAAACTTCCCACCAAAATGCCTAACCGATTAAAAAGAAGGGATAAAGGTGGGATCGGTTAAATACAAACCAAGACCTAGATAATTAGGGTTGATATATCCTCTAATTATCTATCCTATTCACCTATGTGCTCTAACCAATCAAGTGTGTCAATCTAAGATCAACCGTTTCACAAATTATCCTAACAAGATTGTAATCAACTAGTGGCATACAAAATCAATCACAAAATGAATAGAATCTAATTAACAAGTGAATAGAACATAAAAGGAGATTCAAATATAATATAGCTTAAACAAATACCCAAATCCAAATGTATAAGTGTTGCGCAGCGAAAAAAAGAAAAATATGTTTAGATGATCGTTAAGTTTTAAAAATTTTATCATCTTCGGACCTCTTTGTATACACGAATATGAGGAGGGATTTGTTTTCATACCTTTGAAGAACTATCCTTCATTTTCTTTTCGATCCTTCACCACTAAGCCTTCCGAGCTATGTCCCATGATCTAGCAATTGTGTGTGGGCGCATCATGGATTCTGGGAGTAGTTGAATGGAGGCTTTAGAGATCTGGAAGACAACCCCTTGTCACCTTTGAAGAGTTCGGCCAAGAAAGGGCAAAAGAAAAAAAATTTCTTTTTCCATTTTTCTTCCTATGTTGCCGCACCACTCTCTCTCTTTTAGGTTTTTAGTTAGTTAGTTAGTTAGTTTTTCCATATAAGTATATCTTATATACCAGGATCCTAAGGTTTAGTAAACCAAGTCAAAATAGGATTATAAATCCATTTTAATTCGGTCACCACTAGGGCTTGAACCTTTGACCTCATTAGAGCAAATAAAAATAATCTCTTATTATTTTATTCTTTTGCTCTTATCAAGGTTCGAACTTGAAACCTCCAAATAACAATTAATAATTAATAATTATTAATATGCCAGTTAAATAATCTTATTATTTAATTATATTTAATTAATCAATTAAATGATTTATTAATTAAATAATCATATCATTTAATTAATTCCCAAAATATATCTTAGTTACTTTCGTAACTGTAAGTGCCTCACTTTCTGATTGGCTTATTTAGTTAACAAAATCACAATGGGGTTCAAATATGTAAGGGTAGCTAAGGATTGAAGAAATTCTCCTCAAATGCTAAAAGTCCCCATTGTGGACATCAAGTGCTTCAAAGAAGGTAGTTTACTTGTCTTGACTCTTATTTGAAGAGATTTAGTTGCACACAAACACACACACACACACACACACTACTCAAGCATGCTTGTGTGATCTTTGCATTTTGAGTGTATGTATCTCACATTTCACACTTGCACAATTTTTATGTTTGATTTGAGTATGTGTGCTGGAACACTTACCCATGCCTACTAGCACCGGACTAGTGCAACCTTGGCAGAGGATTGCTGATGGTCGTCCGCTGGTCGTCATGCGTAGCTCACACTAGCGTAACTTCCATAAGCGTGTTGCACTGGTCGTGCGCTAATTGACCAGCACACACACTAGTGCACAAGGCGTGAAGCTAAAGCATTTTTTTCAAAACGACCTCACTTTGTCTAAGTCTCATATATATATTTATATGTCTTGATAGCCTTGGCTCATTTTTTAAAGCAAAACTTACAACTTTTGAGAGCTATAGAGTATCTTCAAAGCAAAGTTATCAAGACTTGATTTTTATTACACAAAACACAAACACCCATCATATTTTTATGTTTCATACATCATCTAGCATGTTCTAGTTTGATTTTTCATAGGGTTTTCATTATTGCTCACATGACTTGTAGTTAGAACACCATCTACATTTTTTCACATGTTCTTGCTTTACAAGATAACATCTTTATGACTTGACTAGTTTCAAGATAGCTTTTATTGTGTTTTGTGAGTATTTTGTGATAACTATTACATATAGGGTTTGATTTGCACATATAGCTAAATTCATGTCATATAGCTACATGATATATAGGAATGTCTTTGACATGTTCATCCATGCCTAGATAAGCTTAAATGTTTGACCTTGCACTTATGCACTTTGAATATTGCTCATATTCACTTTAGGTTGTTTATCTCTTTTCTTTGAGAGTTAAGTCTTGTGACTACCGTGTGTAGGGCTCAAGCACCTTAGGTCTAGAATCGCTATTAGAGGCCCGTTAGATAGTAGTGGTGGGTTAGTAACCATGTAGGGTTTGACGTGGTCAACCTAGGTTATAAACACCATTACAAGTAGTGGATTCGAGGACCGTGTGTGGCACACATATTAGCCCGTGGATTTTCTTTGTTGAAAATTTCCACGTAAAAATCAAGTGTTGATGTGGTCGTTTTTGCACAACAAAATGATGTTTTTATGTGTTCTTTAGTAAACCAATTTTTACCACTAGAAAATCCTTTTTGGATATAAGATTAGTAAAACGGTAAGTAGGATTCGTTCCACAGGGAATTAGAGTAATATGTTGAATTAATTAGCTAATCTATATGCAATAAAATAAATCATAAATGAATGAATGAGTGTACGGTTTGTCAAACCATCAAACATACATACAAAATAAACCTAACTAAAAATATGGTGATATGAAAAATAGAAGACTCATAATCTTGATAAGATAAATGAATGTAAACAATTAATATAGATGCTAGGGAATTGATTGATTAGAAAGTGGATATGGGTAGTGCTTTTTAAGCCACTTTAATGGACCAATCTCTACATGTTAACCAATTTAGGTTGAGATTAGTGTGGTCCTCCACTAATCTATCCTATTTATTGAGTTCTTAATCACTCAAGGGTGTCAATCCAAGAATGACTGCATAACATTTTATTGTAAACAAGATTGTAATTAACAAGTGGATATACAAGTCAATCACATAGTGAATAGAATCTAATGAATAAATAAATAGAACACATATAGAGATTCATTACAAAGCTTAAGCAAATACCCACAACCAAATGTTCCTCAAATCATTCCCCTAGATTAGGGGTTTAATTACACATAGTAGTTATAAAATAGAAAACAAGTAATGGATAAAGAAATCACCCTTGGGCCTCTTTCTTTAATGCTTAATGCTTCCTTTCCTTTTATGCTCCTAATGCAAAGAGTGGGAGAAGAGGATGTGTCTAGATGAGTGGGTGTCTATGGTGAGTGACAAAAGAATTGGAATGGAGAGAATGGAAAAGGGAGGAATGATTTAGGGAAGTAGTCAAGATTTGGTGTGAGTTTTTGGATGGAAAAGATTAGTTCAAGTATAGAAATGGAGGAATTTAGGAAATGATTGATGGTGATCCTAGGTTGAAAAGGAGATAGGTATGAGAGAATAGGATGGGATTCAAATTAGAAAAATAGGATGAATTTATACTGTTTTCAAATCAGGTCATGAATGACTAATTACCAAAATACCCCTATACTTGTCAAATTGCCATTTTGGCCCCTCAAGGGGGCCTTTCCATAATTTTCCACCTAAAACCAGCCAATCAGAGAAGACACAATGGAGGTCACTATGAATGTTTCATGGCGACAATTTGGCGTGGTTATGGCGACCTCATCAGGTGTGGAAAATCATCCCCTGTTGTTATGGTGATAAACTAAATGCAAACCGCGACAATTAATTGAACCAATTTTAGTGGGTTCACAAATGGAAAAAGAGCGATGGTTATGGGAGATGTCCATAGCTACGCACGGTGGTGATTGAAGGGCTGAGAAGGTGATGACCAGACTTGCATCATCTTCGCCGTTCGTTTGGTGCAGATCTCGACCAGAGATAGGTGCAACATGGCCTCTTTCTGGTGACTGAAACAGCCTAGGGTTTGGAGCTTAGTTGGCTGTCAATGGAGGTAGCTGGAGGAAGAAGATGAAGTTGGTAAAGATGACTTGTGGGGGCATTAAGCATTGGGCCGGGGTGTATGTGGTCAAGCTATTTCTTCTTTGGGGTGCAATTACGAGAGAATTAGGGTGCATGCAGACACTACTCTTTAGGCATTGAATGAGGTGCAATTAGATGTTGGGTTGGGGTGCGATCAGTCTTCACTTGAGGTAAATTTGGGCTAGCGCTTGGGCCTTGCAATTTGGGCATGCATAGAAGTAGTCTTGGGTGTGTTAAGAAGCCTGTGATGAGCAGACTAGCCAAAACGCACCGTATCACTTAGGTGACGTGGCGTTTGGCTGGCTGCTTTGCTTGGCTAATATTATATTTTATGCTTTTGCCCCAGTTTCTCCAATTTACAACAATGCCCTTCAACTTTTAAATACCTGAAAATACTTAATAAACAACATTAAAACACGGGAAAAATGCCCAAGAATCAAGCATAACGAGACGGAAATGATGGCCAAAATCATACCAATTTTGGCTTGATCAAGTGTCATTTAAATTCCGCACTTTACACTTGATTTTGTTTTTGACTAGATTGGGGTTATTTTCGTAATATTGACTAATTCAGAAAATATGGTAATAACCGGATTAAAATCTATTCACCCCCTCTAGATATAATTAGATACGTTATATATATATATATATTTTTTTTTTTCAATTGGTATCAGAGCGGGTTCCTTAACATAATTAGGAGATCCCTTGCTCTTGATAGTGTCTCTTGCATTTGTTTGCATTTTTTTTTTGTGTTTCTTGTGTGTTTAGCTTGTTTATTTGCATTCGTATCATTCTCACCCAAACACAATGCGTGGAATTGGAATAGGAATTGGAGGCGAGGGTGCCTTTAGCACAAGCCCCCTTGCTCACCGGGGTAAATTCATGACCGTGTGTGGATGGCAATTGAAGACGGGTACACGCCACTTATGATGACTTTTACGGGAGGTGGAGAAAGTCCCCAAGCCAAAGGCATAATAGACCCCCTAAGAGTTCAAGGCGTCCAAGTGGAACAACAAAGCCATGCACGCAATCCTATGTGCCATGGATGACAACCAATACAAATTGATTCAAACCACAAGGATAGCAAAGGAAGCTTGGGACATCCTAGTGATGGCTCAAGAAGGAACCGAAGTGGTCAAGGACTCCAAGCTCCAAGTCCTCCAAATGCAATTTGAGACTGTAAGGATTCCCATTGTTGATTGGCTTATTTCGTAGACAAACCACATATTGGGGGTTTGAATTGTAAGGGTAGTTAGGTGATTGAAGATCATGCTCAAAGGCCCTTTTCAAGACCTCAAGAGAAGAAGCACTCCAAAGGTATATTTATAAGTGTTTCTTGCAATGAAGAGAAGTAGTTGCACACACACACATCACTTGCATAATTCTCATTCTTGAATGTGTTGTGTATTTATTTTGTGTATGCATTATTGCCTAAATTCATCTCTCTTCATGCATGTTTATTTGGTTGCATCTTGCTTAGTATTGCATAGCATGGTTAGTTTTTAGGATGCTCCATCAGGTGCATTTTGCGCCCTGATCTGCGGCCAAGGCCGCAGAAATAAGGCCGCAGAATAAGGATCAGAATTCATACTCTCTGTCCTCTTTTCTGCGCCCTTGGTTTTTGCGTTTAGGGGCCGCAAAATTGTCAGGTGCATTTCTGCGCCCTTGTGTTCTGCGGCCAAGGCCGCAGAATCAAGGGCGCAGAATCAGCGGTCTTTTGCAATTTTTTCAAAACGGCACCACTTCACTTTGGCATACTATATATATGCCTCTTTCTCTTCTAGGTCGGAATCAAGAGCTCTAAATCTCAGATTTTTCTCTTAGAACATTTTTCAAGAGAAAAATCACCAAGAACTCACCTTTAAACACTCAAACCATTTCCTTTGATCATCAAAGTTCATCTAGGATCATTCATGACCATTTAGGACTCATCCATGTATGGTTTTGCATCATCACATCTTTCTTGGTAAGATTTTGATTAACTTCATCTAAGTTTAGTTTTTTTCTTGTCAAGTTATCTCTTTATCTTATTGTATGATTTATGTTCACATGCTAGATATAAGATAGAGATTGTTTGTGATGAATATGATTGAGTGTTGTATTGTGATAGCTATTTAGGTTTTGTTGAATCTTGATTAGCTAAGCTTTATGATATGTCATTTAGCTTTTGATATCTAGGATTGATTTCATTGATATATCATCATTCTAGGTAAGCATATAGAGTTGCCTTGCTCTTGTTGCATTTTGAGTATTTCATATATTCACTTAGGTTGTTTTCTCTTCATTGAGAACTAAGTCTTGTGTTGCTTCCGGGATTAGGTTGCATAAATCACAAGCATTAGGACTAGGTTCACTTATACCGGGATTAGGTAGGTGTGTGATTACTTCCGGGATTAGGTTGTAATCGTTTTACACATTTAGTGGATTCGAGGTTCAAGTGTGGCTCACTTACATAGCCAGTGGTTTTTCCCGTAAGGGTTTCCACGTAAATATCAAGTGTCTGTTAATTTCCGCACCATATTACACTTGCTTTATTTATATTGACTAGTAAAGGGTATTTTCGTAATCTTGCCTATTAACGAAAATTGGGTAAAATCGGATAAAATCTATTCACCCCCCCTCTAGATTAATATTGTACACACCGTAATTTGTTTCAATTGGTATCAGAGCGGGTTCCTAGATATACATAGGTGATCCTTGCTCATTTTGGTGTGTTTTGCATTTGTGTGTTTTTGTTCATTCATACATTTTGCATTCATTTCATTTCATTCATATACAAAATGAGTGGAAACGGTGGCAACAACGAGGGGGCTTCTAGCACACGTCCTCCCCTTCTCACCGGATTAAATTACTCCTCATGGAAAGGGAAGATGGAATCCTACATATGCCAACTTCATGACCGAGCATGGATGTCGGTTGAAGATGGATACGATCTTCCCATGATGACTCCTACGGGTGGAGGAGAAGAAGTTTTGAAGCCCAAGGCACAATGGAGTGCACAAGAATTTGAGGCGTCAAAATGGAATAGGAAGGCAATGCATGCCATCCTATGTGCCATGGATGAGAATCAATACAAGTTGATTCAAAATACTAGGATTGCTAAGGAGGCATGGACAATCCTAGAAGTTGCTCATGAGGGAACCGAAGTTGTGAAGGACTCCAAGCTCCAAGTTCTCCAAACCCAATTTGAGATGCTCAAGATGGAGGAGAATGAGTGCTTCAACGACTTTGAGATCAAGTTGATGGACATAGTCAACCAAAGTCATCAACTTGGTGATCCCTATTCGGATAGGAGGATCAAGCAAAAGATAATGAGATCCCTTCCGGATAGGTTTGAGTCAAAGGTGACGGCTTTAGAAGAAAATAGTGGATATAAGGATATGAAGCCGAGCGAGGTCATTGGAAGACTTCTCGCCTACGAGTCTAGGAAGGTTCCTAGCTCCACTCCTCCTAAAAAGCAAAAGGGAATTGCTTTGAAAGCATCTAAGGATGAAAAAGAGGTGAAGAATGACTCGGATGAAGACATGGCCTTGTTTGTGAAAAGATTCAACAAGGTTATGAAGTTTGGAAAGAAGGGATTTGGTTTTAGAGGCCAAGACAAGAAAAAGGTTCCCTTCAAGAAGTTTGAACCAAGGCAAGAGAGGACCGAAAGTAAAGGGGTCCGTTGCTTTGAGTGTGGCGGGATTGGTCACTTTGCTCCCGAATGTGCTAATCACAAGGAAAAGAAGAAGGGAAAAGTGATGGCCGCCACTTGGAGTGGAAGTAGTGATGACTCCAATGAAGAAGATGATTCTTCGGATGATGAAGACATCATGGCTAACTTCCTAGCTTTTGCCTCTTCTCACAAGAGCAAAAGTGGTAGTGAAAAAGAGGAAGAGAGTCAAAGGGAAAGTGACTCTAGTGAAGATGACTCCGATGCTAACTCCACTAATGGATATGTGGAGAAAGAAGTGTTAGTTGAATATCTTAAGGAGTTTAGGAGCTTAGAGATGAAAACAACTAAGAAGATCAAGATGTTGAGAGAAGAAAATGTTGAGCTTTCATCTCACAATGATCTCTTAAGTGAAGAAGTGGAAAGACTTAAGAAGAGAGAAGATAAGCTAAAAGAGGAGTTAGCTTTATCTAGGAGGAATGAAGAAGGTTTGAAGAGGGAGCTTGTTGAAGCTAAGAAGTCACTTACTAGGATGGACTCTAGCACCAAAAAATTAGATCACATGCTTGGTGTTGGAAAGAGTCCATGTGACAAGAGAGGTCTTGGGTTTGAAGATTGTCAAGAGACCACCTCCTCTAAGAAGACCGTGTTTGTTAAGAGCTTGGGCAACATAGAAGCTTCTCCGGTGCACACTCCTAGGAAGAAAATAGATCTAGGACAAAGCTCAAAAAGTGCACAAGTGAAGGTGGCACCAAGGAGACAACCTCAAGCCAACATTCCTCATCTATTGGCTCAAAAAGGGAAAAATCCAATCATGCAAGTCCAACATTGGAAGCAAGATAGACCGGTTCAACAAAGGAGATGGATTGAACCCACTCAACCACAAAGAAAAGGGAAGGCTCCCATAAATGCTCAAGGCAATGGTATGATTTCTCGTTTCATTCCAATTTGTCATTTTTGTGGTTTTAATGGTCACATTCGACCAAATTGCTTTCGTTATATAAAAATGTGTAGAACTCGAAGCATGATTGAAAAGAGAAAGAATAGAGCCAAGATGCATGTTCCTAGGAATAATAAGACTAATTTGCATGATCCTAGGATTACTAGAGCCCATGTACCAAAGACCTTTAAGAAAGAAAATGTTGTTCTTAAATGGATTAGAAAGAATGAAAATGTTTGCCATGTTGCACAAATTGCCTTGAAGGCAAATTCTTCTAATCTTTGGTATCTTGATAGTGGGTGCTCTAGGCACATGACGGGAAACAAGAGTTTCTTCGAGACTCTTGTTATGGAGGAAGGAGGAAATGTCACCTTTGGTGATGGATCCAAAAAGAATGTCATAGGGAAAGGAACCATCTCCGTTCCCGGATTACCCTCTTTATCCAATGCTTTACTTGTTGATGGCTTGAAAGCCAATTTGATTAGCATTTCTCATCTTAGTGATGAAGGATATTCCGTCTTGTTTAGCAAAGAGAATTGCTCTATCCTAAAGCCCAATGGACAAACCTTATTGAAAGGTATGAGATCTAGCGACAATTGCTATTGTCTTGAAGCTAGAATAGTCTCAAACAATGTGTCCAAGGATGAGCAAATTGAGTTGTGGCATGAAAGACTTGGCCACATGAACTTTCGGGATCTACGGACCCTTGGAAAGTTTGAATGTGTGCGTGGCCTCCCTAAGCTTGGGAAGAAAGCCAATGGTATTTGTGGACCTTGTCAACAAGGAAAACAAACTAAAAGCATGCATAAAAAGGGCAAGTATCTCTCCACCAAGGAGCCTCTAGAGCTTCTCCATATGGATCTTATGGGTCCTATGCAAACCGAGAGCTTGGGTGGAAAGAGATACATTTTTGTTTGTGTAGATGATTTCTCTAGGTTCACATGGACATATTTTCTTAGAGAAAAATCCGAAACTTTTGATAAGTTTAAAATGCTTTGTACTAAACTTCAAAATGAAATGAATTCTAACATTAAAAGCATAAAACGGATTAGAAGTGACCATGGGAGGGAATTTGAGAATGCTTCTTTTGAAACCTATTGTGATAGTATAGGTATCTCCCATGAGTTTTCGGCTCCTAGGACACCTCAACAAAATGGAGTTGTTGAGAGGAAAAATAGGGTCCTTCAAGAGATGGCCCGAGTGATGTTGCTTAGCAACAATGTGTCTAGGAATTTATGGGCCGAAGCCATCAACACGGCTTGCTATATAGGAAATAGAGTTTTCCTAAGGCCCGGTACTAGAAATACCTCCTATGAGTTATGGAAAGGCAAGAGGCCAAATGTTAGCTACTTCCACACATTTGGAAGCAAATGCTTCATTTTAAATGACCGAGATCAACTTGGCAAATTTGATGCCAAGAGTGATGAGGGTATATTTATTGGCTATGCCTTAAATAGTAGAGCCTATAGAGTTTTCAATAAGAAAACTCTAAGTGTCATGGAATCATCTAATGTTGTATTTGATGATGAAAGGCTCAAGTGTAGTAATCATGAGGAGGAGGTTATTCTTAGTGATGATTCTCCTTTGGAGAAGGTTGTTGTGACTCCTAATGTGGGGACATCCAATGTTGTTGAAAATGACACACAACCTATTGATAGAGTTCCTAACTTGGACTCTAATGAACCCGCTCCATGGGTTAGAAGACTCCATAACAAAGAGGATGTTATTGGAGATGTGAATGAGGGTGTTAGGACTAGAAGGCAAATAGCTAATCTTATTAGCTTCACATGCTACACCTCTCAAATAGAACCCAAAAAGATTGATGAAGCTCTAAATGATGAGTTTTGGGTTCTTGCCATGCAAGAAGAGCTAAACCAATTCGAAAGGAATGAGGTTTGGACTCTAGTTCCTAGGCCTAAGACCACTAATGTCATAGGCACAAAATGGATATATAGGAACAAATCCGATGAGGATGGCAACGTAGTGCGTAACAAGGCAAGACTTGTTGCACAAGGGTACTCTCAAATTGAGGGTATCGACTTTGAGGAGACTTTTGCTCCCGTTGCCCGCCTAGAGTCCATTAGGCTTCTCTTGTCCATCTCTTGTGTGCACAAGTTCAAATTGCACCAAATGGACGTTAAGAGTGCCTTCCTTAATGGCTTCTTGCAAGAGGAAGTGTTTGTTGAGCAACCCAAGGGGTTTGTGGATGCACACCACCCCAACCATGTCTATCGCCTCAAGAAGGCTCTTTATGGGTTGAAACAAGCACCGAGGGCTTGGTATGAGCGCCTCACTCAATTTCTTGTCAACAATGACTACACAAGAGGTAGTGTTGACAAGACACTATTCATCAAGAAAGACAATGATGAACTTTTTATAGCTCAAATATATGTTGATGATATAGTGTTTGGATCCACCAACAACACCAAAGTCCAACAATTTGTTGATGTTATGTCTCATGAATTTGAGATGAGTCTTGTTGGTGAACTTAGTTACTTCCTAGGTTTGCAAATTAGGCAATTAAGTGATGGGATCTTTATATCCCAAGCCAAATATGCCAAAAACCTAGTGAAGAAGTTTGGTCTTGAGAAAGCCAAACATTGTAACACACCCATGAGCACCACTTTGAAACTAAGCAAAGATGCTAGTGGTAAAAGTGTAGAACAAACACTTTATAGGGGTATGATAGGAAGCTTGCTTTATTTGACCGCAAGTAGGCCCGACATATCCTTTAGTGTGGGTGTGTGTGCAAGGTACCAATCCGATCCCAAGGAGTCCCATCTCTCTTGCGTCAAGAGAATCATTCGATATGTGAATGGGACTTCTAACTATGGGATTTGGTACTCATTTGACACTAATGCTAGTCTTGTAGGCTTTAGTGATGCGGATTGGGCGGGAAATTGTGATGATAGGAAAAGCACATCGGGCGGTTGCTTTTTCCTAGGAAACAATCTTATTTCTTGGTTTTGCAAGAAGCAAAACTCAATTTCCTTGTCCACGGCGGAGGCCGAGTACATAGCCACGGGGAGTGGATGCACACAACTCCTATGGATGAAGCAAATGCTAGTAGACTACGGATTCAACCAAGGTACACTCACTCTCTTTTGTGATAACATGAGTGCTATTAATATTTCCAAGAATCCGGTTCAACATCCTAGAACTAAGCATATTGACATCCGTCATCATTTCATTAGAGAACTAGTTGAAAATAAATGCATTGTACTTGAGCATGTAGGTACAAATGATCAACTAGCCGACTTGTTTACAAAACCTCTAGATGCTACTCGATTTAAAACTCTTAGTAGATCTATTGGAATATGTCTTGTGGAGTGATGAGTTCTAGTTTTTGACCCCATAAGGGGAACTCAAGCAAATAGAGCTTTTTGTATACTTGATGCATGCAAATTATTTGAAAGATCTTGTGCTTCTCTTTTAATTGCTTGAAGTAAGCTTGGTTGGACATATGTATATATGCTTTTATCTCAATAAGTGTGAACCTTGCTTTGTTTTCAATCCATGTCATATTTATGTTCAAACATGCATTTTTGGACTAGGAAATTTTCATAGGAAGTATGATTTGAATGACCTATAGTTATTTCCATGACATGATGATTCTTAAATGACATGCTAATGAACTTGAAAAGCATGAAATTCAAATGACTTGCTAAATTGGAAAGCATGAATTGATGATTGCATATTCTTAAATGCAAAACATTGTGTGAAAAAGCTAGTGAGACTAAAATTGATAAAGGATCATGTATCCATTCAAAGGATGTTTCAATCCAATTGTCTCTCTTTCTTTATTTGTTGAACATGGTTACCATCATACGGGTTTCATACCCGGAAAAATCAAATAGGGTGCAAAGTCGCTCATGCCATGTTTCGCTTATAAAGTTGGATATAGTTGTTGTTAAAAATTGAAATCAATGAAATCTCTATATCCTTGCTTCTCTCATGACAAATGGTAAAATTGGTTTGAATTCTAATTGGAAACCTTTGTCATTTGCTTTGCCAAATACCATTGTATTTTGGACTTGAATGCAACATGTCTTGTTTGCAAAGCATTTCTAATTCACACATTTTCAATAAAATAAATCTCCTTGATTCTCTCCAATTAATTGAGTGCATAAAGTGGCTTATTTAACTATGCATTATCTTGTATGCTTCTTTCTCTCTTTGCTATGAGTGACCCGGTTGGGGACTACTCCTTTGCCTATATCATGACAAAAAGGGGGAGTAGGATGTGGTAAGGGGAGTTACTAATTGTTGTACCAATTGTGCATATGGGGAGTTTATGGTTTGATGGTTTGAGGGGGAGTAACCCTTTGAGGGGGAGCATTGCATACTCATACATTGCATGATATTGTGGTTAAAAGATTCATATGCAAATGCTTGTTTTTCTGTCACTTGATCATCTCACATACACTTGCTTTGGAATTGTAATCTAATTGTTTTGAAGGTTTGGGTATTCTACAAGAGATTGAAGACTTGAAGTTTTATTTTCTTATCTCTTTGTATTTTGTAATGTAGAATTTCCCGTAGTTTCAATTATCTTGTGAGGATCAATGTGAGTGGTGGTTTTGTCACGAAATAGCCAAAGGGGGAGATTGTAAGGATTCCCATTGTTGATTGGCTTATTTCGTAGACAAACCACATATTGGGGGTTTGAATTGTAAGGGTAGTTAGGTGATTGAAGATCATGCTCAAAGGCCCTTTTCAAGACCTCAAGAGAAGAAGCACTCCAAAGGTATATTTATAAGTGTTTCTTGCAATGAAGAGAAGTAGTTGCACACACACACATCACTTGCATAATTCTCATTCTTGAATGTGTTGTGTATTTATTTTGTGTATGCATTATTGCCTAAATTCATCTCTCTTCATGCATGTTTATTTGGTTGCATCTTGCTTAGTATTGCATAGCATGGTTAGTTTTTAGGATGCTCCATCAGGTGCATTTTGCGCCCTGATCTGCGGCCAAGGCCGCAGAAATAAGGCCACAGAATAAGGATCAGAATTCATACTCTCTGTCCTCTTTTCTGCGCCCTTGGTTTTTGCGTTTAGGGGCCGCAAAATTGTCAGGTGCATTTCTGCGCCCTTGTGTTCTGCGGCCAAGGCCGCAGAATCAAGGGCGCAGAATCAGCGGTCTTTTGCAATTTTTTCAAAACGGCACCACTTCACTTTGGCATACTATATATATGCCTCTTTCTCTTCTAGGTCGGAATCAAGAGCTCCAAATCTCAGATTTTTCTCTTAGAACATTTTTCAAGAGAAAAATCACCAAGAACTCACCTTTAAACACTCAAACCATTTCCTTTGATCATCAAAGTTCATCTAGGATCATTCATGACCATTTAGGACTCATCCATGTATGGTTTTGCATCATCACATCTTTCTTGGTAAGATTTTGATTAACTTCATCTAAGTTTAGTTTTTTTCTTGTCAAGTTATCTCTTTATCTTATTGTATGATTTATGTTCACATGCTAGATATAAGATAGAGATTGTTTGTGATGAATATGATTGAGTGTTGTATTGTGATAGCTATTTAGGTTTTGTTGAATCTTGATTAGCTAAGCTTTATGATATGTCATTTAGCTTTTGATATCTAGGATTGATTTCATTGATATATCATCATTCTAGGTAAGCATATAGAGTTGCCTTGCTCTTGTTGCATTTTGAGTATTTCATATATTCACTTAGGTTGTTTTCTCTTCATTGAGAACTAAGTCTTGTGTTGCTTCCGGGATTAGGTTGCATAAATCACAAGCATTAGGACTAGGTTCACTTATACCGGGATTAGGTAGGTGTGTGATTACTTCCGGGATTAGGTTGTAATCGTTTTACACATTTAGTGGATTCGAGGTTCAAGTGTGGCTCACTTACATAGCCCGTGGTTTTTCCCGTAAGGGTTTCCACGTAAATATCAAGTGTCTGTTAATTTCCGCACCATATTACACTTGCTTTATTTATATTGACTAGTAAAGGGTATTTTCGTAATCTTGCCTATTAACGAAAATTGGGTAAAATCGGATAAAATCTATTCACCCCCCCTCTAGATTAATATTGTACACACCGTAATTTGTTTCAGAGACCATTAGAATAAAGGAGGATGAGTGCTTCAATGACTTCCAAGTGAAGCTTATGGACATAGTAAATCAAAGTCACCAACTTGGTGACCCTTACTCGGATAGGAGGATCAAGCAAAAGATCATGAGGTCACTTCCCGAGATATTTGAATCCAAATTGACAGCCTTGGAGGAAAATAATGACTACTCAAAGATGAAGCCAAGTAAAATAATTGGAAGGCTCTTGGCCTATGAATGTAGGCAGGCTCCTACATCTACACCTCCAAAGAAGCAAAAGAGTCTTGCGTTAAAGAAAATCAAGGTAGAGAAGGATGAAGAAGACTCGGATGAAGAAATTGCTTTAATGGCAAAAAAGTTCAAGTAATTTATGAGGTTTGAGAAGAAAAGGTTTGGCTCCAAGGGAAAATTTATGAAGAAGAAAGCTCATTTCAAGAAAGTAGAGCAAACTTAAGAGAAGGACCATAAGAAGGGTGTTCAATGCTATGAGTGTAGTGGCTTTGGACATATTGCTCCCGAACGTGTAAACTTGAAGAAAAAGAGAGGAAAGGCCATGGTGATTACTTGGAGTGATAGTGATGACCTAGAAGATGAAGACAAGTCTTCAGATGATGATAAAGACCAAGTTGCCAACTTCACTGCTTTCTCATCCTCTAATAATAGCAATGAAGTTATGAGTGATAAAGAAGAGGAAGTAGATGAAAGTGACTCAAATGGTGGGAACAACTCATCTAAGTCCAACTTTGACTTTGATAAAGAGATAGACTATGATGACTTCATGAGATTCTTTGAGAACTCAAGATTGAAGAAGAAAAAGGAGATACAAAAGTTAAAAGGAGAGAAGGTTGAATTGACTTCCAAGGTAACTCATTTGAGTAAGGAAATGAGTAAAGCAAAAAAGATGGAAGAAGGATTGAAGATGGAGCTAGTCTTGACCAAAAAGAATGAATAAAGCTTGAGGAAAGAACTCATAGAAGCTAAAGAGTTGATTGCTAAGATGACTTCCAGAACCGAGAAGCTTGACAAGATGCTATCTTTTGGGAAGAGTCCTAGTGACAAGAAGGGGTTAGGATATGTTGAAGAAATGGAAACCACATCCTAGAAGACGACGACATTTGTTAAGAGCAAAGAAATTAAAAATGTTCAAACCCCTCAAAAATGAACTAAATGGATTGAAGTTGGTGAGTTCTCAAAGCAAGCTCAAGCAAGGATTCCAACAAGAACTCCACCACAACAAGCTAGACCTCCACAACCAAGACCTCCACAAACAAGGATCCCACAAGCTCAACATGGGGTCTTTCATGCTCAACTAAGAAGACATGCCAACTTGGCTCAACCACAAAAGAGAGAGTTGCCTCAACATCCAAGAGCAACTCAAAATAAAATGAGGTTACAAATGCTTGCACAAGGCTTTGGTATGAACTCCTATTTTACTCCTACTTGCCATTTTTTGTGGAATCGAAGGCCATATTAGGCCAAATTGCTTTAGGTATATTAAATTGTGTGGAAGAGAAATCATGATTGAGAAAAATATGCTCAGAAGAGCCACAATGCATGCACCTAGGAAATTTAGAGCTAATGGACCAGTGGCTCCTAGGAATGACCATATTTCACCTAGGTTGAATAGAAATGATGAATATTATTGCTATATGGCTCAAATAGTCTTGAAAGAAAATTTCTTAAACACTTGGTACCTTGATAGTGTGTGTTCTAGGCACAAGGCCGAAAACAAGAGTTTCTTTAAAATTCTTGTGATGGAGAATGGTGGATTTGTCACCTTTGGTGATGGTTCAAAGAAAAAAGTCATAGGTAAAGATATATTCTCGGTTTACCCTCCTTGCCCAATGCTCTTTATGTAGATGGCTTGCAAACCAATCTCATTAGCATATCACACTTGAGTGAGGAAGGGCTTTCGGTTATGTTTGGCAAAGTTGATTGCTCTATTCTTAAGGAAAATGGGCAAGTTTTGTTGAAAGACAAGAGATTAAGTGACAATTGCTATTGTCTAGAGTCTAATCTCATCTTTTGTAACTTGTCCACTAGTGAGCAAATTGAAGTGTGGCACCAAAGATTTTGCTACATGAATTATAGGGACTTTAAAGTCCTTGATAGGTTGAATGTTGTTAGATGCCTTCCCAAACTTGGGAAAAAGGTTGATGGAGTTTGTGGACCTTGTCAACAAGGGAAGCAAACCAAGAGTGTGCACAAGAAAGGTAAATACCTTTCCACCAAAGAGCCATTGGAGCTTCTCCACATGGACCTTATGGGTCCTATTCAAACCGAAAGCTTATGTGGTAGAAGGTATATTCTTGTTGTAGTTAATGACTTCTTTAGGTTCACATAGACTTACTTTCTTAGAGAGAAGTCCGAAACCTTTGAGAAATTCAAAATGCTTTGTGTAAAAATTCAAAATGAGAAAACTTCTTACATTAAAAGCATCAAGAAAATTATAAGTGATCGTGGGAAAGAATTTAAAAATGCTAGCTTTGAAAACTTTTGTAATAACTTAGGCATTTCCCATGAATTTTTGGCCCCTAGGACTCTTTAACTAAATGGTGTTATTAAGAGAAGGAATAGAGTCCTCCAAGAGATGGCCCGAGTGAAATGTACAAACGTAGTTAAATTGCCTAAAGCATACCTAGGGGGGGGGGGGGTGAATAGGTTTTTATGCTTTTTTTTTTCAATCCCTTGAAACTAACTCAAGTTTGTCCCTCAAGGTAGCTTACATTAAAACACATAAACCATATAATGAGTATAGACAAGATAAGCATGTGATCATTAAAGCATTGTCCTTACATAAACAAACATTCAAGAGGAAGAATGACAATAAAAACTTATCAATAAAGAATACTTGTATGTCAAACAATATTCAATGTGTTACAAGTATGAATCAAAATACAATTATACACAAATGAATCAATATACAATATACAACAGAATTATATACTCAACTAAGATCTAAATGTTTAGCTTACAAATCACACTTAACAAAATCTTGTTTCCAAATACATCACGAGTGAATATTGAGCAACAAGATCAAAACATACACATATACAAATATGAAATAGAGAGATAGAAAGAATTAACACAAGAGATTTTTTAACATGGCAAAACCTCCAAGAAGGAAACATCCACGAGTTGAACTACAATCATTGGGAACTATATTTTTTAGATAATAGATTAGAAATTTCTCAAAAGTGACCAATCCTATGATCAACTCTTTATTGGAGTCTATGTCTACCCAATCCCTATTGGAAGATGTGAAATCCTTCAATGATGCGAAACCACCATATATTGGACTCCATGTCTAACCAACATCGTTGGAAGATTAAAAATTCCTCAAGAGTGCATACACATTCTATGTACCACTCTTTATTAGAGTCTATGTCTGTCCAAACGCACGGGCCCACCAATAATGTAGCCAACTCCCTATCCAAGCCATTCATGCATCTAGAGAGTCTCCAATGCATAGCTATCTGGACCTTCCCAATCCTAGCCATGACTTCTTGCTTGGTTATTCGGACCTTCTGTCCTAACCAAGTCTTCCTTGCTTGACTATTTAGACATCTTGTCCTAGTTAAGACTTCATGCCTTTTATAAGGACTTCCTAAGTGTGATCCATGAATGTAAATGATGCAAACAAACAATTCAACGTAGAACATGTGATCAATACATTCCATGGAAACTAGACTTAAATCATGTGAGAACACAAGTCAAATTGCCTAGATGCAAAACTTGAATTAAACCCAGAGCATGTGAAAAACACCTAACACATATGGCTCCTAGTTTCATTCAAAAAATCTAACACTTGAATCAATCCTATACATGAAGCACATATTCAAGATATTAGAAACATACATAAGAATGTTAGAATCACAAAATGTGTTCAATGAATATTCTAGCTAACAAATAGAGCAAAGATATAATGAATAATCAATTAAATCCAATTAGGCTCTAAATACAAAAAATAAAAATGCTAATCCTAGATATGATCAATATGAGGATCTAAGCACATGTTAAGGTTATTGATCATCAAGTACATCAATCAATCCACAAATAACCCTAGGAAGCTAGTTCACATATGTCTCTAATTAGATTTTGATTAGGTTTGATTATGAAGCTATCTTTCTTAATAGAATTCACCATACATACACATACATATAAAAGAAGAAAACCCAAGCAAATTGAAGGTTATAAAAGAAGAAATCACAAATATAAGTCAAGTACCTAGGAATCACGAGTTGGTTCATTTTTCTGGGTAGATCAACTAGAAAATATGATCAAACAAATGCAATACCACTTGGAAAAGGTAGAGGACATGATTACAAAGATTCTCCAACTTGAATCACTCAATTCTGACTTTGTATGAAAAAGTTATGGTGTTTGGAAGGTGAGAAAAAGTTGAGAGAAAATTCTGCTAATAAGATTTCTTATTTTTCTTTTTAGAATGAATGAGAGGGAAAAAAGGAACTTAAAAAGGATGAAAGAGAGGGAAAGAAGCAGCTAATCAGCACGTGCCACCTCAGCACCCCGTGAGGGTCACATGAACCTCATGGGGGCAAAGAGACTGCCTGGTCATGAGGCTCACGGCCTCCTTACGTGCCCTCCTTGCTTGGCCGTTGGCCGAGCAAGCTTCCCTTGTGCTCCTCTCACGTTCTTCAGCCGTATCCGAGCCTCTGAACTCTGATTTGGAATCCGTCTTTGGATTATAAATTATGACTCCCTCACGCATAACGATGACAATGAAACTTTGATAAAAAGTTGAAAATTTGACTCGAAAAATGACGACGAAGTTAACTCAACGAATGAGAACGCAAAGTAGCGTAGCTATATCGTTTGGACGTGAAACCTAATGAATGAGTAACCAAAATGATCGAGACTCAATAAGGATTCATAAAGATCATGTTCAAGTCCAAATACAATAAAATGGAAACAAATAAACACAAAGTCACACACATATGCCATTTCCTAGTGATAGTCCTAGAACATGCAAATTCACAATGTTTATAAAATAACTAATGCATGTGCATACATTACCATGTGTGTGAGAGTATTATGTAAATGGTGTAAAACTATGCAAGGACACAAATGAATGCTGTGTGTGTGTGTGTGTGTGTGTGCGTGTGCCTAAACCTTGTAAGAGGAATGAGGTCAATTTTACCTTTGATAAGCAATGTATCTAATTCCCCTTTCAAGACACCATCTTTCAAGAATTGTGGCCAAGTCTTTCTTTGAAGCTTTGAGTCATCATCTCTAAGACCACTAATCAAATACAAGAAAAACATTGTTTTGGTATGGAATACATGCCAAGACAAGCCAAAAACCTAACACCGAGTCATATTGCTTAGCAACAAAGTCCCTAAGAACCTTTGGGCCGAAGCCATCAACATGGCTTGTCATATAAGGAATAGAGTATTCCTTAGGCTTGAGACTAAACAAACATCCTATGGGTTATGGAAGGGTAGAAAACCTAATGTGAGCTACTTCCATATTTTTGGAAGTAAGTTCTATATACTAAATGACCGAGATCAACTTGGCAAGTTTGATGCCAAGAGTGATGAGAGTATTTTCATTGGGTATGCACTTAATAGCAAGGCATATAGAATTTTTAATTTAAAGACTCGAAGTATTATGGAATCATCAAATGTTGTCTTTGATGATTATAGGCCTAAACATGATGACCATGAGGAGGATGTTTGTGAAATAGATGACTTTCCTTTTAAGAAGTGTGGTAAGACTTCAAGTGGAGTGAAGTCAAACCAAAATGAAGAGGATGATCTTCCTCTTAATAGAGTTCCTCCTTTGGACTCTAGTGAACCCGTTCCTTGGGTAAGGAAACTCCATGATAAGGATGATATCATTGGAGAAGTTAATAATGGTGTTAGGATTAGGCATCAAATAGCTAATCAAATTAGCTACACTTGTTACACCTCTCAAATAGAACCCAAAAAGGTTGATGAGGCCTTGAATGATGAATTTTGGGGTTCTTACCATGTAAGAAGAGCTAAACCAATTCGAGAGAAATTAGGTTTGGACTTTTGTTTCTAGACCTAGAAACACCAATGTTATAGGCATTAAGTGGGTGTTTAGGAACAAATCTGATGAGGATGGCAACATTGTGCGAAACAAGGCCAGGCTTGTTGCACAAGGATACTCTCAAATTGAGGGTATTGACTTTAATGAGATTTTTGCTCCCGTTGCCCGCCTTGAGTTCATAAGGCTTCTTTTATCCTTTTCTTGTGTGTAAAAGTTTAAACTACACCAAATGGATATCAAGAGTGCCTTCCTCAATGGCTTATTGCATAAGGAAGTGTTTGTTGAGCAACCCAAGGGGTTTATGGATCCACATAACCCCTCTCATGTCTATCGCCTCAAGAAGGCTTTATATGGGTTGAAACAAGCATTGATGGCTTGGTATGAACGCCTCACTCTCTATCTTGTTGACAATGGCTACACTAGAGGTAGTGTTGACAATACATTGTTCATCAAGTGCATTAAAGATGAGCTATTCATAGCTTAAATTTATGTTGATGACATTGTATTTGGTTTCATCAACAACTTGAAAGTTCAACAATTTGTTTATGTCATGTCTCGTGAATTTGAGATGAGCATGGTTGGTGAACTAAATTACTTCCTTGGCTTATGAATTAAGCAAATGCATGATGGGATCTTCATATCCCAAGCTAACTATGCTAAGAGCCTAGTGAAAAAGTTTGGCCTTGAAAATGCCAAACATTGTGACATACTCATGAGCACCACCTTGAAATTTAGCAAAGATGCTAGTGGAAAGGATGTTGAGTAAAGTTTATATCGTGGCATGATAGGTAGTTTGCTTTACTTGACCGCAAGTAGGCCTAATATTTGTTTTAGTGTGGGTGTGTGTGCTAGGTACCAAGCTAATCCCAAATAGTCTCGCCTTGTTGTGGTGAAGAAGATCAATCAGTTTGTGAATGGTATCTTAAATCATGGGATTTGGTACTCCTTTGACACTAATCCAAGTCTTGTTGGATTTAGTGATGCCGATTT
The DNA here is from genome assembly GCA_954870605.1 of Acer campestre. NCBI lineage: Eukaryota > Viridiplantae > Streptophyta > Magnoliopsida > Sapindales > Sapindaceae > Acer > Acer campestre. The sequence goes on along the minus strand of OX940808.1, from coordinate 20,041,006 downwards.
AATGAGAAATTGTGATGATAGGAAGAGTACATCAGGCGGTTGCTTCTTCTTTAGGAACAATTTGGTTTCTTGGTTTTGCAAGAAGCAAAACAAAATTTCCCTATCCACGGCCGAGGCGGAATACATTACCGCTGGTAGTGATTGCACTCAATTGATGTGGATGAAACAAATGCTAGCTGATTATGGCTTAGAGCTAGGTACTCTTACTTTATTTTGTGATAACATGAGTGTCATTAACATTTCTAAAAATCCCGTCCAACATTCTAGGACAAAGCACATTTACATTAGACACCATTTCATAAGAGAGCTAGTTGAGAGCAAAACCATTGCATTGGAACATGTGGAAACAAATGACCAACAAGCAGATTAGTTTACAAAACCCTTAGATACTCTTAGATTTTGGAACCTTAGCAAGTCTATTGGGATTTGTCACTTGGGTTGAAATGATATGTCTTGATCCCATAGGAGCTTAAGCAAAGAGAGCAAAGTTGCATGATCATGCATTGTGCTACATTAATATATTTTATGCCTCTTATTTAATTGCTTGAGATGATTGGTTGTATATGCTTATTTGTATTTTTTTGAATGAGTGTGCTACATTGCCTTACTTGCAATCCATGTCATATTTATGCTCAAACATGCATTTTTGGATTAGGAGATGTACTTTGGAAGTACTTTTTGATTGACCTTCAATTGATCTCCATGACTTGATGATTCTTTTTAATGACATGCTTAAGTTGAAAAGTATGAGATGAAAAATGTGAAATATTTGATTGCTAAATCTTAAATGCAAATATGTGTGCAATAGCAAATGTTGAGACTCAAATAAATAAGGATTTTAAAATCCAAAGTCTCTCTTTTTTTATTAGAAGAACAAGGCTACTATCATACAAGTATCTCACCCGGAAAAATCAAATAGGGTGCAAAGTCGCTCATGTCTTGTTTTGCTTATAAAGTTGAATATAATAGCTCTTTAAAAATTGAAATGCTTAAACTTTATATCCTTGCTTTTTCCATGACAAAGGGTGAAATTGGTTTGAATTCTATTAGAAACCTTTGTTGTTTGCTCTACCAAATACCGTTGCTTTTGAACTTGAATGCAACATGTCTTGCATGCAAAGCATCTTTATCACACATTTTCCTAGAATAAAACTCCTTGAATATCTCTTGCTTAATTGAGTTGCATAAAATTGCTTATATGAATATGCATATGTGCTTGTGCTACAAGTTCTCCTCGCTAATGCTTACCTATTAAGGGAGACTCCCTTTGCCTATCTCATGAAAAAAAAAAATGGGAGTATGGTTGGGGAGAATTTTGTGTCATTCTTGGCATTGCATTTAGGGGGAGTTGAGAGAGAGTAACCCATGTCGAGATTGCATTTAGGGGGAGTTTCATTGCATTGCATGATTACATTGTTTTTTATTGTATTCATTTATTTCTTTGATTTGCAATTGCAATTACTCTTATAATAAGCACCTCTCACACACTTGTTTTTTGAAGGTATCCTTCTTGTTGTTTGTATGTATGTTGGATTTTTCTACAAGCTTTAGATTGACTTAAAGATGTTCAAGACTTAGTCTAGGAGCTTTATTGTAATGTAGAAAAGTTTTGTTGACCAACCTTTTTTTGTTTTTATGAGGATGCTATTGTTAGGATTATGCTCAATAGCAAAAGTGTAATATTGTATTTGACAATCTTATCATATTAATAAAATGATTTATGTTTTAATAAAATCTTATAGCATTTATAATTATAATTGTCAAAGTAAATAATCATAAGGTCAAAAGACTGTGAGAAAAGAAGAATTGTTTGTACATCTGGATTTGTATAAGGTAGACACAATTCTTTAGTTAGTTTTGAATAATGTTCACAACTTAAGTTAAATGTTGGGCACCTTTATCTTGTTAAAGTTGTAGAATTCTCTTACTAGCATTTGAGTGGGATCAAATGTGTTACGATGAGTCTAAAATCATCGAAGAGTCTTCGAGTAAAAGAATCCAATGCACTAGGTGCATTGAACAGGATCACAATGAAATACTTTATCTAGAACCGTCAGTCGATAAAAGTTTTTTCATTATCAGGACAATTGGAGAGTCTATCTTAATCCTGAGATAAATGATGGACTTATGGTTACAAGTGTTATCATTTGAGCTATCAATGAGTACAATTATATAGCATAGTCTATCCTCGATAGTTTGGTGGTATTCATTTGCTAATCGATTGAGGACTTCATTTATAGATATGGACATTGTGGCTCTATTTATTAAATGTGAGTAAAATATCATCATATGGATGTTTTGAGGTATTAGATATTAAATTTTAACGTTGAGTTTTCAATAGTGACTATTGAAAGATGACTTATGGACAAGTCATAATATATATCCAAGTTCAAAGTGTGGTCATATGAGTAAATATGGTAACTTGGAGAGCTATAGGTGGTCTATGAGCTCTTGGCGATTACTAATATTCTTCACGAGGATTCACTATCTCCTATAAGATTGTCCAGGGTATGAATGAGAATCATTTATTTAAGAGTGAAATTTTAGTTCTTTAGTGGAATGAACTAAAATTAATAGATTGTATCTAAGTGAATCATTTGTTGATTGAGATTGAGTAATGTCTATTTATACTTAAATTTAGATAAGCCCGCCAAAATCCCCAATACACACGGACTTGCATGGATCACTTGATATATTCTATTGGACTAATTATGGGTCCATCTAGAATTATATTAAGGCATGTGGACTTGTTTCTTTTAGTAAGAATAAGCCTGGTTCACATGTGGGCATTTTAATTAAGGGAAAATCGTATTTTAGTCCCAGTAGTTTGTCTTAATCTGGGTTTAGTCCACAGTTTTTTGGTACTGTAACTTTCAGTCCATCTGTATTCTGACAATATGAATTCCAGTCCCTACCGTCCAATTCTGTTAGGGTTCCGTCAAGTCAACGAGGGTCAACGAGGGTAAATAGGTAAATTCATCAGTGGGGACAGGAAGGGTAATTAGGGCTGAAGGGTAATTAGGTAACTTGATATATATAATTAATAATATATTAAATAAAAAAACAAATGAGTGGATGAGATCATGCCACGTCATTTTACTAAATATTAAAAAAATAAAATATTAATTTTTTTAATAAGATAATTTATCAAAAAAATAATTTATATTTAATAAATAAATAAATAAATAAATAAAAGAGATTATCTTTTATAAACAAAACAAAAATTAAAAAAGAAAAAATCCTCTCATCTCTCAACTCTCAACCTCTCGCGATCTCTCACCTCCATTCCTCTAATCTCAGACTTTCACATCTCTCACTGCTGCTCTCTCTCCCTCTCTCTGTGACTCATCTTTTCTCTTCCTCTCTTCTCACTCCCTCGGTCTCTCTGATCTCTTGGAGTGGTGTTTGATTTGGATTTGATGGAACCCAGTTCTTGAGCCTCAATCTCCTCTGTTATGGGTTTGGCTTAGGTAACGATTTTGATGATGATTTTATAAGTGGGTTCATGATTAGATTCTTGAACCAGAACATAACATAGTTGTTGTTGTTTTTTTTTTTTTTTTTTTTTTTTTTTTTTTTTTTTTTTTTTCAATGTCTTTGTTATGTTTTGATCTATTTATGAAAATTTATTTATTTATTCATCTAGGTTTTGGATGGAATTGCTAGATTATCGGAGAGAGTGAAGAGAATTGAAGGTGGATGATGATGACCACACGCTTCTTTGGTTTCTTTTTCTTTTCAACACAACTAGATGTGATTCCATTTTTAACACAACCATATGTGATTCCAAGCTTTCCAATTTTGCTTCTACTGTGATAGAGAGAATGATTGGGACCAGAATAGGGATCCATGGAGATAATCTGGATCTCCACCTTTCTTTTGGTTTGATTTCGAATTGGGTTGGGTCTGGGTGATGATTTTTTTTTTTTTTTCAGTTCTTGATTTCTGTTTGATTTTAATTTGATTTAGGTTTGATTTTAATTGACTTTGATTTGATTTTGAATTTATTTCTGTTGATTTTGGCTTGATTTTAAATTTATGTCAGTTGATTTTGGCATCCAGTTGATTTTGTTTCCTTGATAAAAGATCTGCAGATCAACAATTTTTTTTTTGTTTTTAAAATCTTTTTTATTTTTGTTCTACACCATATTTAATTTTTATATATTTTTATTTTTCGTCTTTAAATTCCTTTTTTTAAAATTTCTGTTTTCAAACTTTAATAAAAAATAAAATAAAATAAAAAGATATGGCAGGATTCATTTTTTTATGTATGCTGGTGATGATAATTTGATTTTTTCCATGAGTGAAGATTTTTTATTTTATTTAATGTTTTTGTTTTGTTTTGTATTTATTTTATATTTATTTATTTATTTTATATTTATTATATATATTTATATATTAAATATGTTTTTAATTTTTAATTAAAGGTAAAACGGTCATTAAATGAGTATCAGACAGTCAGAGGGGCATTAATGTCTTTTAGTCCGACTGACATGGCAAAATCTGTCTTTTGACGGATTCTGTCACAGAAGGACTAAAAGTTACAATAAAAAAAAAACCATGGACTAAACCCAGAATAAGGCAAACTACAGGGACTAAAATGCAATTCCCCCTTTAATTAAAGGTCCAATGGATTTGATAAAATGGAAAAATAATATATGGGTCTATCTTTGTGTATGGGCGGCAAGGCTTAAATAATAGTCTAATATATTATTTTATTTTATTATTTGATTAAATGGAAATTAATTAATTGATTGATTGATTAATTATTTAAGAATCAAAATCTTTTTCTGACTAGGAAATATGTTTCTTAGTGTTATACTATTGGTAGTAGTTTATTAAATATAAAAGACTTTATTTGGTAAGTAGATAAATAAGGGATTTATTTATTTAGTCAAATTAGGAAGTCTTTGATATAGTCACAAATGTACTAAAGAGTTGGATTAGGGTTTGAATTCTAAAAGATTGATTGAAGTCTTTTATGGAAACACAAATCCTTTTTTGTAGAGGATTTCGGTCACCACTTTGTTAACACAACATAGAATTCGGCCAACCCTAAACCCTAAATATATTAGGGCAAGGAATTTGGCCCATATATATACTAAGGGATAGAATTCGGCCACCTTCTAAGGTCTTGGACTTGAGAGTTATTCTTTTTGCTTGAGAAAAATAAAATCCATCTCTTAGACTAGTGTGATAATTTCAGCCAAGAGGAAAAGTGAGAAGAGATTGTTCTTATTTCGATAGTGCACTAGTAACTTTTACATCAAAAGGTTTTATGCACAATTTCGAATAAGGTTCATGATAGTTTAGATCTAATGATTGTGAATTCAAAAGTGACCGGAACATTCTTTATAATCTCTTGGAACTTATTATGACTAACGAAAAAGAAAAAGCTTTTGTTATCCATCCTCAGGTACACAATTCAAGGAGAAGGGAGACCACGCTCCTAGGTGATTCATAGTCATGATTGGATTGGAAGATCTTGCGGATTACCATCGACGCAACGTCAATCAGATCACGCGACAAAGGTATGCTACTTTTAGCTTATGTATGTTAATTAATTAGAGGGTTAAGGTTCAAATTAGGAAATTTTTTAAACTATACTAAACTATTTTTTTGCTTCCGTCGCGTGTATTTTTCCCTACAGCTATGTGAGTGTTGATTTTGTCACAAAATAGCCAAAGAGGGAGATTGTAAGTGCCTCATGTTTTTATTGGCTTATTTAGTTAACAAAATCACAATGGGGTTCAAATATGTAAGGTTAGCTTAGGATTGAAGAAATTCTCCTCAAATGCTAAAAGACCTCATTGTGGACATCAAGTGCTTCAAAGAAGGTAGTCTACTTGTCTTGACTCTTTGAAGAGATTTAGTTGCGCACACACACTACTCAAGCATGCTTGTGTAATCTTTGCATTTTGAGTGTATGCATCTCACATTTCACACTTGCACAATTTTGTAAGTGCCTCACTTTTTAATTGGCTAATTTTGGTGACAAAATCACAATGGGGTTTAATCTTGCAAGGGTAGTTTAGAATTGAAGAAATTCTACTCAAGTGTTTAAGGACCTCATTGTGGATTTCAAGAGCTTCATGGAAGGTAGCTACTTGATCTTGACTTCTTAATTTGAAGAGATTTAGGTTGCACACACTCACTTCAAATGGTTGCATATGTATGCTTTGCTTTTGTGTGTATTTTCTTCACATGTCACATTTCACTTGCACATTGTACACAAAGTGGATAACATGGCTTTGTCGCCATTTATATAGGTCGCCATTTGATGGTGTCGCCATGGTGACATAATGATTTTTTCTTGAAAAATCAATCAGGTGTGAGGTCGCCATGAAAGGTTGCCATGAGACAAATGGCGACAAAGAAGGTTTTTTTTTTTTTTTTGTGTTGCGTCAGAGGTCGCCATTTGGCAAATGGCGACCTAGAAGAAAAGCTGAGGTCGCCACTTGGTCGCCATTTGACAAATGGCGACCTCTGATGTTTGTCCATAAAACGACATTATTTTGATTGCATCTCTTTATATATGTTGCCTTGTCTTCTAAAACCAATTTGTAAAGCAAAAATTACATCTTTTTGAGAGCTTCTAAGTTGCTTCTAAGCTAAGGTATCAAGAACACTCTTTTATCACTCCAAACATCAAAACCCATCATTCTTGTATGCTTCATTCATCATCTAGCATGTTCTAGTTTGATTCTCATAGGGTTTTCATACTTGCTCACATGACTTGTAGTTAGAACATCTTTGCATCACTTCACATGTTTCTTTCTCTACAAGATTGCTCATTTATTACTTGACTAGGTTCAAGATTGCTCCTTTATGACTTGACTTAGATTCAAGATTGTGCTATTTTGTTTTGTGAGTTGTATTGTGGTAGATATTGCATATAGGACTTTGTTTGTCTATTTTGCTATGTTTTATGCATGCCACTTAGTAAGATGATATCTAGGAATGTCTTGTAGGAACCTAGGTTTACAGATTGCGTAACGGAAAGGTTTTAAAATTTTTTAATGCAATCATAAACTAAACCTATTTGTACAGTAATAATCAAAAACAATTAAAGAAGGTGAAACGATTTCATACCTACGTAGGAGGCTCCTTCACTTTAATTCGATTTGCTCCTGATTTGAACCACTTGATCTTCCTCGCTATATCCCGGAACTGGTAACAGCGTGTGGGCGCGTCACGGTACTCAGGAACATGTATGGAGGTAAAAGAAACAACACAAAACAACTCTTGCTTTGTGTATGGAGAATTCGGCCAACCTTGGATGAAAATAAAATCATAAAATAAAAATAAAAAAACTTTTTTTTTCTTTGGCTGCACCACTTGCTTTTTCTTCTTTGGTGTTTCACGCAACTCACTTGCGTTTTCTTCTCTAGTGTTTTTCACGCCATTCACTTGCAAAAACCACTTCAATATATTAATCAAAAAAACTTGATGCCTTTTTGTTTTTAATATATTGTATAAGTTGATAACCAATCATTCGGTTGTTAATTTTTTTTTAAAAATTAAAAATATATCTCATATATCTTTAAAAACAACCAAATCTATTTGATTTAAAAAGAAAATCTTTATAAAGATATCTCATATCTTTTAAAAGATAATTAAACATTTATTTTTGAATTTAAACATTTTAAATTCAATTTCAAATATTTAATTTAATAAAATAAAACAATCATATTATCTTATTTTATTCAAAATCAAATATCAACTAACACCCTCCATTTAGTGATTAACAACATAATTAAATAATCTTATTATTTAATTTATTTAATCACCATTATTCATTAATTAAATAATCTCATTATTCAATTAATTCCCGAATAGATACGTGTCACTTTTGTAACACAATTAATTGGACAATCCAATTAATTAACCGTGACCCTTGTTACCTAAATCGATCGGGCTAGCAAGGGGACCTAATGGACCCACAGTATTTTGAGCTCCAATAATCCTTAGAAATAATTAATTAAACTCTTTAATTAATATTTCATGATTATTTACTTCGGTGTTATTCCACTAAAAACCCGAAGTTGCACTCTCTCAACTGTAGACGTTTTTACACAAACCAATAATTCTTGGTTTCCATCGATATAGCTATTACATATGGTATAATCCTCCACAGGTAGTTCATAATTAGAGCTGGGTCATAATGTCCGTTATAGCCCTCTAATTATATCTTTCCATTAAGTACCATTGATTCTCTAATGAACAATAAATCCTACATTCCTTACGGAATTAGGAGAGCGCTCATATTGTTCAAGCCCCGAATCAACCCTTAAGGGAACTACTATCTACTTCTCACAAGAAGGAGTGGATTCCACTATTGTGTGCAAACATTTCCAGCCACAAGCCAAACCGCGATCCCAACATACGGAGCATATTGATCAGGAATGCAACTCCGACCTCACCCATGGTATATCAAAGACCACGATCTAACCTGAAGGAGTCGATAAGACACTCAGGATTAAGATTACCCATATATAGCAATCATTTGTTGATATATATGAATCTCATCATGTAACGGATCTTGGTGAGAGATTCATATAGATCGCGGCCCAATTCTATATGATCACATCATACAAGGTGCCTCCATTCTCATATCTCCATATGAATGATCTAGGATAAGATCACCGTACATTACGGAATGGACCGCAGCTATAGATTGACCACAAATAAAGTACCCAGCTTTATTTGCTATCTACGGACTCTTTAGATTGCTCGTTTCAAACTGAATCCATCTGTATATGACATTCATATACTCGGTTTGAAATTACATCCGGCAATCTTGGATGTTAAGTACACATGTTATTATAAATGTATGAGATAATTTTAATGAATAAACTACTTCTTTTATTTATATTCAATTCACATTTACAAATTACAAGCTTTAGGGTGTAGGGAAAAATATACGTACCCGCAGCGGAAGCGAGACAAAAACAAATGTTTGGGTAGCTTTTAAAATTTTTCCAATTATGAACCTTAAACCCTTTTGATTAATCAAACATATATATATAAGAAAGTAATAAAATATATTAATACCTCTTGTAGCGTGATCCGATTGACTTGCGTCGATGGTAATCCGCAAGATCTTCAATCCTAGCACGAACGTGGATCACCTAGGAGCGTGGTCTCCCTTTATTTGAATTGCAAACCTGTGATTGGATTCAACAAACTTTTCTTGATCCGCTAGTCCCAAAAACAATCTAAAAGAACCTAAGATTATTCCGGTCACTTTTGAGTTCTCAATCTAATGATCGAAACTCGCGTGAACCTTAATCGATATAGTATTCACAAGCTCATAGATGAATAAGCAACTAGAATACAATCAAAGAATAATCTATGTTCTTTTTGTTCTTAGTAGAATAATAGATTTCTAGCTATGAGTTTAGAAGAAGAAGAAGAAGAAAAATTCTGCACATTAGCACTAGGGGGTGGCCGAAATCTATATGTGGTCTTATATAGGTGGCCGAATTTTTCTCTTCCTTTTTGCCCTAGGGTGGCCGAAATCTCTACCAAATCAAATTAGGGTTGCCGCAATTTCACTCCTAAAATATTGGAGATTTAGTTGCACCCTAATTCCTATTTAGTTTAAGATTTCCAAACCCTAATCCAACTCAATAATCTTTTATTCCTTATTGGACTAAAATAAAAAGACTTCCTATTTGATTAAATAAATAAAATTAATTATTTATTTTCCTTGTCAAACAAGTCTTTCTATTTAATTATACTACTACCAATAGTATACAAATAGGAATCATATTTCCTATTTAGAAAAGATTTGTTACTTTAATTAAACAATTAATTAATAAATTAATTAATTCTTATTTAATTAAATAATGAAACAAAATAATATTAAATGCCATTATAGCATGTTGCTGCCCCATATGTGTATTGGGCCAAATATTATTTTTCTTATTTCATTAAATCCATAGGACTTTAAATAAAAAGCCCACATGTGAACTAGACCCATTCTTACTAAAAGAAACAAGCCCACATGTTATCCATTAATATATAAATATAATTGTGCAGCCCATTACATAAATAATGTGCAAATTATATTCTTAATATATTAAATTGCAATTCTAGATGGACCCTAAATTGGTCCGGTAGAATATTTCAAGTGATCCATGCAAGTCCGTGTGGATTGGGGATCTTGGCGGGCTATCTAAATTTAAGCTCCAATAGACATAACCTAATCACAATCAACAAATGATTCACTTAGGTCCGATCCATTAATTTTAGCTCATTCCACTAAAGAGCTAAAATTGAACTCTTAAATAAAGACAGAAAAGGAAGATGCTTCCTCATTCATACCCTAGACAATCATATTGGAGATAGTGTATCCCCGTGATTAATATCAGTAATTGCCAAGAGTTCATAGACCGCCTATAACTCTCCAAGTTACCATATTTACTCATATGACCACATTTTGAACTTGGATATTTTGACTTGTCCAGAAGCCATGTTTTCAATAGACACTATTGAAAACTCAACGTTGAGATTTAATATCCAATTACCTCAAAACATCCATATGATGATATTATTCTCTCATTTAACAAATGGAGTCACGATGGTCCATATCTATAAATGAAGTCCTCTATCGATTAACAAATGAATATCACCAAACTATCGAGGATAGACTATGCGATATAATCGTACTCATTGATAGCTCAAATGATATCACCTGCAACCATAAGTCCATCATTTATCTCAGGATTAAGATAGACTCTCCGATTGTCCTGATAATGAAATTACTTTTATCTACTGACGGTTATAGATAAAGTATTTCATTGTGATCCTGTTCAATGCACCCAGTGCACTAGATCCTTTTGCTCGAAGACACTCCGATGATTTTAGACTCATCATATCTCATTTGATCCCACTCAAATGCTAGCAAAAGAATTCTACAACTTTAACAAGATAAAGGTACCTAACCTTTAACTTAAGTTGTGAACGATATTCAAGACTAACTAAAGAATTGTGTCTACCACATACATATCCAGATGTATGAACAATTCTTCTTTTCTCATAGTCTTTAGACCTTATGATTATTTACTTTAACAATTATTAAACTATAAATGCTATAAGATTTGTTTAAACCAGAAATCACTTTATTAATATGAATAAGATTGTTAATTACACTATTACACTCTTGCTATTGAGCATAATCCTAACAATCTCCCACTTGCGCTATAGCAAATGTGTCATATCTCTCAAGCCCATATTCTCTAGGTGCCCATCGAAACTCTTCTGAGGTAGAGCCTTTGTGAAGGGATCTGCTAGATTTTCCGCTGACGCGATTTTGGTAATCGTCACGTCACCTCTTTGAACAATCTCCCTTAAAAGATGATATTTCCTTTCTATGTGTTTACCTCTCTTGTGACTTCTAGGTTCTTTCGAATTAGCCACTGCTCCACTGTTGTCACAGTAGATAGTGATCTGCTTATTCGCACTAGGAACCACTTCCAAGTCAATCATGAATTGACGGAGCCAAACAGCCTCTTTGGCAGCCTCGCATGCAGCAACATACTCAGCTTCCATGGTGGAATCAGCAATACAAGATTGCTTGATACTCCTCCATATAACTGCTCCTCCTCCAATAGTAAACACAGCCCCTGATGTGGATTTTTTGGAGTCAGAATCTGATTGAAAATCAGAATCTGTATACCCAACGGGAATCAAATCCCCTCCAGAGTATACAAGCATATTATCTCTCGTTCTCTTGAGATACTTGAAAATATGCTTGACTGCCGTCCAGTGATTAGGACCAGGCTTCGATTGAAACCTGCTAACTATGCCAACAGCAAAACAAATATCTGGTCTAGTGCAGAGCATTGCATACATGAGACTTCCAACTGCCGAGGCATATGGAACTCTACTCATGAACTGCTCTTCATGCTCATTCTTAGGAACTTGTTCCTTAGAAAGCTTGATTCCATGTCTGAAAGGTAACATACCTTTCTTGGAATCCTGCATGGAAAACCTAGACAAGATTTTGTCTATGTATGAAGCTTGGGATAATGCAATCGTTCTATTCTTTCTATCCCTTATAACTTGGATACCTAGAATAAAACTTGCTTCTCCTAAGTCCTTCATATCAAATTGTTTTGCTAACCATTCTTTTACTGATGTCAATACACCTACATCGTTTCCGATGAGTAGTATATCATCAACATAAAGAATCAGGAAAACCAACTTGTCGCCCTTAATCCTCTTGTATACACAAGGTTCGTCAAGATTCTGAATAAATCCAAAACCTTTGACTGCTTGATCGAACCTTATGTTCCAGGATCTGGATGCTTGCTTTAATCCATATATGGATTTCTGCAACTTGCATACCTTTTCCATTTGGCCCTTTTCAATGAATCCCTCTGGTTGCATCATGTAGATGCTTTCGTCAAGACTTCCATTAAGGAAAGCTGTCTTGACGTCCATTTGCCAAATCTCTAGATCTAAAGATGCTGCAATGGATAAGAGTATCCTAATGGATTTAAGCATGGCCATAGGAGAGAAGGTTTCCTCGTAATCGATACCTTCTTTCTGTGTATACCCTTTAGCTACCAGTCTAGCTTTAAAGGTTTTCACTTTTCCATCCATACCTCTTTTCCTCTTGTATACCCACTTGCACCCATTGGGTTTTATCCCTTTAGGCAAGTCTACAAGGGACCAGACTTTGTTATTGAACATAGATTCAATCTCAGATTGCATTGCCTTTTGCCAATGGCGACTATCAACATCCTCCATAGCTTCCTTGTACGTATAGGGATCATCGTCGTCCGGGAGATTCTCTACAGATTCTCCCAGACCGATGTATCTTTCGGGTTGTGTTCTAACCCTCCCACTACGACGAGGAATGGTAGGTTGTTGACCTTGTGTTGGATCAGAATTTACAATTGGGTTAGGTTGTGTAACCTCTCGTGGAATTGTATCTCCTGACATCTCATTCAGGACAATTCTACTTTTAGGCACAAAATCATTCATATAGTCCTTATCCAGAAATTTAGCATTTGTCGAAACAAATACTTTAAGATCTGAAGGACTATAAAAATAATATCCTTTAGTTTCTTTCGGATACCCTACAAATATACATGTTTCTGAACGGGACTCCATCTTTTCTGTCTTTCCTTTTAACACGTGCGCAGGACATCCAAATATCCTTAAGTGTTGTAAACTAGGCTTGCGCCCAGTCCACAACTCATGCGGTGTTTTAGGAACAGACTTAGATGGTACACGGTTTAGAATGTATATTGCAGTTTGTAAAGCATATCCCCAGAAAGAAATAGGAAGTGTTGAATAACTCAACATAGACCTAACCATATCCAAAAGAGTTCTATTTCTCCTTTCTGCTACCCCATTTTGTTGAGGTGTACCAGGTGCAGAAAACTGAGAAACTATCCCATTATCAATAAGATATTGCTGAAACTCACCAGATAGATATTCTCCACCACGATCAGATCTCAAGATTTTTATGTGTTTCTCAAGCTGATTTTCCACTTCAGCTTTAAATGCTTTGAACATGTCAAAAGCATCCGACTTATGTCGCATGAGATACACATAGCCAAATCTTGAGTAATCATCTGTGAAAGTGATGAAGTACTCATATCCACCTCTAGCTTGAATGCTCATAGGTCCACATACATCAGTGTGTATCAATCCTAAACATTCAGTGGCTCTTGCACCTTTGGCAGAGAACGTCCTTTTGGTCATTTTACCTTCCAAACAAGATTCACAAGTTGGTAGATCATCAACCTTTAAGTCACTCAAAGGTTCGTCACTTACCAATCTTTTAATCCTATTAAGGTTAATATGACCTAAGCGTAAATGCCATAGGTAGGTTTCATCTGTTGATAATTTTACTCTTTTATGATTAGGTTCCGTTATTTCTGTGTCTAACGAGTGAGAGATATTTCTATGCAAAAAGTATAGACCGTTTTCCAATGTACCTTTGCAAATAACTTTGTTATTCTTACTAATAATAAAAGCTTTATTAAAAGTAACCGAATATCCAAATTTATTCAAACAAGAAACTGAAATTAAATTCCTCTTGAATTGAGGTACATAATAAACGTCTATCAAATCTAAATGCTTTCTAGAATCCAAACAAAACTCTAATATCTCCCACTGCACTTGCAGACACTAACGTTCCGTTGCCCAAGCGCAAATTGATCTTATTCTTATTTAGCCTTCTCCTTTCTTGACACCCCCGTAAGGAATAACAAACATGATTAGTGGCTCCAGAGTCTACGATCCAAGAATCTGTAGAATCTACCAGAAAAACATGTTTCAAGATAATTCATATTACCTTGTTCCTTTTTATTCTGAGACTTTGGGCAATTACTTTTCCAATGTCTCTTTTCACCACAAAAGAAGCACTTCCTTTTGATCTTGGTTACTTTCTTAGTCTCTTTCTTGGTAGGCCCAAGTTGCTTTTTCTTCTATTATTCCTTGACCTTCTGACGGGTCTTAATAGTAGCAACTTTACCAACCATATGAATCTCTTCTAGAGACATCATCATATTAGCAGCAGACCCTATTCCTTCATGCTGCTGTTGCAACACGTCGGAGATGGTAGCCATTTGGCCATCTCATTAGAGGTCTTCCACTGCTCATACTCGTCTTATTAGATTCATTAGTAAGAGCAGGTGGTTTAGGAGTAGTTAGAACAAAATTTATATTTTTTTCAGCTTGCAGCAACAACCCAATTTTCCTGTGACATAATTATTACCGGTTAAACTTTTATCTTTCAGGATGTTCATAAGTGATGGGGTCATGATTTCTTAATTAAACAAAAATTAATATAAGTAAATAATCATTATAAAGCACTTTTAAATATTTATCTTGAATTAAATGAATAACTCAATCATAAAAATTCAACGGTGATCTAACACCCATAAATGTTACGCCTCCTTTGGGAGTTCGCACCATTTACTAGTTAGACTAGGTCCCACCTAATTGTTAACATAACAACCAGCGTTTTCAATTTTAGCCTTTCAATTTTACTGATAAGAACTCTTTGGAGGATATCAATAAAATTACATTGAGTGTGTTACCAAGATATCGACCCTCAATTTTCTCTCACGAAAATCCCTCCTTTGGGAGTAGATCTCGTTGAGTCCATTGTCTAGTCTATCCTTGTAAGGAAGTATATTGCTTAATTCCATTCATGGATGTCCCTTTGGGGAATTACCATAAAATAATTAAGCTCAACTAATCTTGGAAGCCATAGGTGTTACAAAAACACCTTCTCCCACTCAATTATTTAAGGCATGTGATTAAATCCCATAGAATGATTTACCAAGTTATCTAGATGCCAATTTAGATACCTAAATCATTCAATGCATGTTCATACCAAAAGAGATATATGAGTGGCACTCCTATTCTATATGACATGTTATCATACAATAACAAATATTGTAATATTTAAGCATAAAATAAATAGCAACAATTTTGGCCCATCCTAGAAAAACAAGTAAATTACAATGAATTTGGAATACAAGATCTTCAAGTGGCCCATCAACCATACGCTCATCCTTCGGCCTCCACCCTTGGGATTGCACGGCCCACCACCCCACAAAGGGGCTGCCATGCGCAGCCCATAAGGCTTTGCATGGCTACCATGCGCAGCCCACCAAGCTTTGGGCTTGCCATGCGCAGCCCAATCCACTCCTAGGGTGCGCACGGTGCTCGTTCTCGGTTCCGGTTGCTTCACGTCTTCAATTCTTCGATGTAGAACGTGTTACAATTTAATTTAAACAAAATAAAAAATACTGCAGAATTTTTTTTTTTTTTTTTAATCACAGCAGTAAAAATACTGCACTAAAATACTGCAGAAAAAAATACTGCACTTAAAATTTTTTTAATACAAAAAAAAAAAAAAAACTGCAGCTATTTAATACATAAAAAAAAAAATCCTAGCAACTACCAAGAAGGAATTATGGCGATGATAGACCACCCTTCTTGTTACAATTCCGAAACCAAAAATACATTGAAAATCTAGAGCCAAAATCGAGCAATAACATTCCACATAAAAACATATATTAATCCATACATCACATGTAATAATATATGCGAATACCTAGAGTGTCATCTCTTTCTAAACATGTTTAATCACAATAAAAAGAAATCGATCCATGTATATATACGTTAATTAATTAAAAGGGTTCAACCCAGGCTCTGATAACAATTGTAGGGAAAAATATACGTACCCGCAGCGGAAGCGAGACAAAAACAAATGTTTGGGTAGCTTTTAAAATTTTTCCAATTATGAACCTTAAACCCTTTTGATTAATCAAACATATATATATAAGAAAGTAATAAAATATATTAATACCTCTTGTAGCGTGATCCGATTGACTTGCGTCGATGGTAATCCGCAAGATCTTCAATCCTAGCACGAACGTGGATCACCTAGGAGCGTGGTCTCCCTTTCTTTGAATTGCAAACCTGTGATTGGATTCAACAAACTTTTCTTGATCCGTTAGTCCCAAAAACAATCTAAAAGAACCTAAGATTATTCCGGTCACTTTTGAGTTCTCAATCTAATGATCGAAACTCGCGTGAACCTTAATCGATATAGTATTCACAAGCTCATAGATGAATAAGCAACTAGAATACAATCAAAGAATAATCTATGTTCTTTTTGTTCTTAGTAGAATAATAGATTTCTAGCTATGAGTTTAGAAGAAGAAGAAAAAAAAAAATTCTGCACATTAGCACTAGGGGGTGGCCGAAATCTATATGTGGTCTTATATAGGTGGCCGAATTTTTCTCTTCCTTTTTGCCCTAGGGTGGCCGAAATCTCTACCAAATCAAATTAGGGTTGCCGCAATTTCACTCCTAAAATATTGGAGATTTAGTTGCACCCTAATTCCTATTTAGTTTAAGATTTCCAAACCCTAATCCAACTCAATAATCTTTTATTCCTTATTGGACTAAAATAAAAAGACTTCCTATTTGATTAAATAAATAAAATTAATTATTTATTTTCCTTGTCAAACAAGTCTTTCTATTTAATTATACTACTACCAATAGTATACAAATATGAATCATATTTCCTATTTAGAAAAGATTTGTTACTTTAATTAAACAATTAATTAATAAATTAATTAATTCTTATTTAATTAAATAATGAAACAAAATAATATTAAATGCCATTATAGCATGTTGCTGCCCCATATGTGTATTGGGCCAAATATTATTTTTCTTATTTCATTAAATCCATAGGACTTTAAATAAAAAGCCCACATGTGAACTAGACCCATTCTTACTAAAAGAAACAAGCCCACATGTTATCCATTAATATATAAATATAATTGTGCAGCCCATTACATAAATAATGTGCAAATTATATTCTTAATATATTAAATTGCAATTCTAGATGGACCCTAAATTGGTCCGGTAGAATATTTCAAGTGATCCATGCAAGTCCGTGTGGATTGGGGATCTTGGCGGGCTATCTAAATTTAAGCTCCAATAGACATAACCTAATCACAATCAACAAATGATTCACTTAGGTCCGATCCATTAATTTTAGCTCATTCCACTAAAGAGCTAAAATTGAACTCTTAAATAAAGACAGAAAAGGAAGATGCTTCCTCATTCATACCCTAGACAATCATATTGGAGATAGTGTATCCTCGTGATTAATATCAGTAATCGCCAAGAGTTCATAGACCGCCTATAACTCTCCAAGTTACCATATTTACTCATATGACCACATTTTGAACTTGGATATTTTGACTTGTCCAGAAGCCATGTTTTCAATAGACACTATTGAAAACTCAACGTTGAGATTTAATATCCAATTACCTCAAAACATCCATATGATGATATTATTCTCTCATTTAACAAATGGAGTCACGGTGTCCATATCTATAAATGAAGTCCTCTATCGATTAACAAATGAATATCACCAAACTATCGAGGATAGACTATGCGATATAATCGTACTCATTGATAGCTCAAATGATATCACCTGCAACCATAAGTCCATCATTTATCTCAGGATTAAGATAGACTCTCCGATTGTCCTGATAATGAAATTACTTTTATCTACTGACGGTTATAGATAAAGTATTTCATTGTGATCCTGTTCAATGCACCCAGTGCACTAGATCCTTTTGCTCGAAGACACTCCGATGATTTTAGACTCATCATATCTCATTTGATCCCACTCAAATGCTAGCAAAAGAATTCTACAACTTTAACAAGATAAAGGTGCCCATTGTGAACGATATTCAAGACTAACTAAAGAATTGTGTCTACCACATACATATCCAGATGTATGAACAATTCTTCTTTTCTCATAGTCCTTAGACCTTATGATTATTTACTTTAACAATTATTAAACTATAAATGCTATAAGATTTGTTTAAACCAGAAATCACTTTATTAATATGAATAAGATTGTTAATTACACTATTACACTCTTGCTATTGAGCATAATTCTAACATAGGGCAAAAACCCCAACATGTCTAACATGTTCATCCATGCGTAGATAAACTAAAATGTCTAACCTTGCATTTTGAGCATCTTGAATATTGCATATATTCACACTAGGTTGTTTTATCTCTTCATTTAGAGTCAAGTCTTGTATTTGCCTTTTAGTAGTTTGCAAGCATGAACTAGATTCACTTCTAAAGGCCCGTGGGTAGCAAAGACGGATTAGTAATCTTAGGTGTGATGCGGTCAACCTAGATTGTAATCTTATTTGCAAGTAGTGGATTGAGGTTCTAGTGTGGCACACAAAACAGCCCGTGGTTATTCCCCGTGTGGGTTTCCACATAAAAATCATGTGTTATTTACTTTCCGCATTCTCTACACTTGATTTTATTTGTTGACTAGTTGAGGTTGTTTTTGTAATCTTGATTAATCTCGAAAATTGGTAAAAAGGGATTAAAATCTATTCACCCCCCCTCTAGATTATATTAGGACTCATTAATATTTATCTTCAAATTTTATGTTTGATTTGAGTATGTGTGCAGTGCATTGGTCCACTTACCAGCGCACACCAGTGCATTACGCTGCTCTTCTAGCACCGGACTAGCACAACCTTGGTAGAGGATTGCCACTAGTCGTGTGCTGGTCGTTCTACGCAGCTTACACCAGCGCAACTTCTACAGGCGTGTTGCACTGGTTGTGCACTACTCGACCATCACACATACCAGCGCACAAGGCGTGAAGCTGAAGCGTTTTTGCTTTTCGAAACGACCTCACTTTGTTTAGATCTCATATATATATATATATGTCTTGATAGCTTTGGCTCGTTTTTTAGAGCAAAAATTACAACTTTTGAGAGCTATAGAGTATCTTCAATGCAAATGTATCAAGACTTGATTTTTTTACACAAAACACAAACACCCATCATACTTTCATGTTTCATACATCATCTAGCATGTTCTAGTTTGATTTTTCATAGGGTTTTCATTATTGCTCACATGACTTATAACTAAAACATCATCTACATATTTTCACATGTTCTTGCTTTACAAGATAGCATATTTATGACTTGACTAGTTTCAAGATAGCTTTTTTATTGTGTTTTTGAGTTGTTTGTGATAACTATTGCATATAGGGTTTGATTTGCACATATAAAAGTTGTATGCAGGTCATATAGCTACATGATATCTAGGAATGTCTTTGACATGTTCATCCATGCCTAGATAAGCTTAAATATTTGACCTTGCATTTATGCACTTTGAATATTGCTTATAATCACTTTAGGTTGTTTATCTCTTCTCTTTGAGAGTTAAGTCTTGTGACTATCGTGTGTAGGGCTCAAGCACCTTAGGTCTAGAATCGCTATTAGAGGCCCGTTGGGTAGTAGTGGTGGATAAGTAACCGTGTAGGGTTTGACGTGGTCAACCTAGGTTGTAAACACCATTACAAGTAGTGGATTCGAGGACCATGTGTGGCGGACATATCAGCCTATGGTTTTTCTTTGTTGAAGGTTTCCACGAAAAAATCAAATGTCATTTAAATTTCTCACTTTACACTTGATTTTGTTTTTGACTAGATTGGGGTTATTTTTGTAATATTGACTAATTCGAAAAATTTGGTAATAACCGGATTAAAATCCCTTCATCCCCCCCAGCTATAACTAGACACATTATATATATATATATATTCAATAACATAATTAATTGAACCATCCAATTCACCGTGAGCCTTGTTACTCTTAATCGTAAAGGGTTAGCAAGGAGATTTAATGGACCCACAGTTTTGAGCTCCTATAATACTTAGAAAAATTAATTAAACTCTTTAATTAATATTTCATGATTATTAACCTTAGATTAATTCCACTAAAAACCCAATGTTGTACTCTTGTAACTGTAGATGTTTTACACAACAAAATTATCAGTGTCCATCAATATATCTATTACATATGGTATGATCCTCCACAAGTAGTTCAAAATTAGAGCTAGGTCATAAAGTCCGTTATACCTCTCTAATTATATCTTTTCCTTTAATACCATTGATTCTCTAATGAACAATTATATCATTCGTTCCTTTATAGAAGAAGGAGACTGCTCTTAATCGCTCAAGTCTCGAATCAACCCTTAAGGGGTCGTTTGGTATGGGGTAATCAAAATAATGTGATTCCTGAGAAAGCGAAACCTGGGAAAGTTGTATACATGTGTTTGGTTATACATGGGAATATTATGTCGGATTCCTAGGAATATCAAGTAATAGTGTTTGGTTGCACATGGGAATTTGTTTTTTTATTTATTAAAAACTATAAACTAAAACATAAAAAATTTGAAGTCCACTGCCACGCCATTGTCTTCTTCATTTAAAACAAAAAACCAGATCAAAAACATTTTTTTTTTCTTCCTTATTTTCTCTGCAAATCGCCATATATCTTTATTCTTTCCTCTCAAGTTTTCCTCATATTCTCTTATCATCACACATCTCTCTCTAGCAAAACTATCACTTTCGAATCCCCTTTCTTCTTCTTTAATTCATCTCTCTATGCTATGACTGTCGTCGATCGCCGAGAAGCTCGTCGTCATCGGTGTTGTCATCATCAAGAAGCTCGTCGTCGAAGCTTGTCATCATCGAGCAAACCCAGATGGTGTGATTGAAAATTGATCGATTTGGGGTTGGGTTTGGGGTTTTAAAAAAATTGATTGATTGGACAAGATTGAGATTTGGGGATGAATTGAAGGGTTTGTGTGATTGAAAATTGAAGAAGAAGAAGAAGAGGTGGTGTGATTGAAAATTGAAAATTGAAGAAGAAGAAGAGTTGATTGAAAATCTGAGAAGCTGTGTGTAGAAAATTTTTATTTTTTTATTTTTTTATTTTTTATGATGGTGGGTCCCACAATGGGAATCAGATGGACGGGCATCTGAAACCCACCTGTTGGGGTGGGAATCAGATTACCCCCTTGGAGGGAATGTGATTCCCATGGGATTCACATTCCTAGGAATCTAAAAATACAAACCTAGTAACAAACATGGAAATCCTATCAGATTCCCATTCCCATGCCAAGATGCCGGCATACCAAATGGCCCCTAAAGGAACTACTCATCTACTTCTCACATGAAGGAGTGGATTCCTCTATTGTGTGTATACCTTCATAGCCACAAGCTAAACCATGATTCCAAGATACGTAGTTATTGATCGGGAATGCTACTCCGATCTCACCCATGATATGTCAAGAAACACGATCTAACTTGAAGGAGTCCGTCAGACACTCAGAATTTAGATCACCCATATACAACCATCATTTGTCGATAGATATGAATCTTTTCAACTAACGGATCTTAGTGATAGATTTATATAGATCATGGCCCAGTCCTATATGATCACATCATATAAGGTGCCTCTATTCTCATATCACCATATGAGTAGTCTAGGATAAGA
This sequence comes from Acer campestre, assembly GCA_954870605.1. Taxonomy (NCBI): domain Eukaryota; kingdom Viridiplantae; phylum Streptophyta; class Magnoliopsida; order Sapindales; family Sapindaceae; genus Acer; species Acer campestre. The sequence continues at coordinate 20,019,125 of OX940808.1, read as the reverse complement.
CCACTAAAAGTATACAAATAAGGTTAAATTACTTAAAGCGTACCCAGGGGGTGGGGGGAATTGGTTTTTCGTCTATTTTCAATCCCTTGAATAAACTTACGTTTGTCCCTCAAAGTCGCTTTACATACAACATATAAATGGAACATTCATACATAGACAAGATATTCGTATCATCATTTAGGCATTGTCTACATATAACAAGTTGTTGTATGAGGTATAATATCACTAAAACACAATATCAAAGAATACTTTGTATATCAATATTGTTTAATGTATTACAAGAGAGAACAAATATATCTATACACAAAGATAACAAAATATGGAGAATTACAAATACAAAATTGATCTAAAGAGAATTGTTTAACAAATCACTCTTTACAAGTACTTGTTCAAATATACAACACAAATGAATGATATTCAACAAAATAACATATACACATTTACAATATAAAAGAGATAGAGAAAGAGACAATGGACACAAAGTTTTTACGTAGCAAACCTCCGTAGAAGAAACATCCATAGGTTGAATCCATAACCACCAGCAAAGCAAATCCACTATATGAAAATGACATATGTAAGATCCGTTATTTGTATTGGCTTGATTCCATTGCAAAACGCTCTATATTTGTATTAGTAGTTGCTTAAGTATTCCTTGGAAGAAAAGAGCCTCAAAGGTGAAGAAGCAACATCTTGTGCAAATATCGTCTTCAAGGGGAACATCGCTTACTTGGATGCTAAGGTATCAAGATTCTTCTTCCTCTTGCAAGGCGTTAGCGCACACACACACAATTCATATATGTGTGTCCCTGCATCGTAGTTCAAACATTTGGTATAAAACTTTCACACACATTTAGTATGCACATGCATTTATCTCATTGTTGACAATCTTGTAAAATTGCATGTTTTCTCACTATCGCTTAGATATGGCATGCTTGTGTTGCATAGTGTTTATTTATTTGTGTTTCTTGTGTTTTGGACTTGAAAATGATCTTATTTGATTCCTTATTGAGTTCCGGTCATTTCGGTTACTCATTCATTAAGTTTCGAGTCCATACGACGTAGTTACGCTACTTTTCGTTCTCATTTGTTGAGTTGTGTTCGTCGTCATTTTCCGAGATGAATTCTCAACCATTTGTCAAAGTTTTATAGTCTTTATCGTGCGTGAGGGAGTCATGGTTTGTAATCTGAAAACGGATTCGAATTCGGAGTTCGGATGACCGAATACGGTCGAAGAACGTGCGAGGTGCGCGAGAGGAGCAAGCTGGCCAAAGGCCATGGTATGGCCACCACGTGTGCCACACGGCCCAGCCAGCTCTCTGGCCACGTGTGGCACACGCTGACCACACGTGGGCATGGCTGAAAGGCTTATTTTTTTGGACAAAATTGCCCCTCTTCCCTTTCCTTTAAATGACCTCTCTTCCCTCCATTTTCCATTGAACTTGAACATCATCAAATCTGATTTTCTGCAGAAATGTTCATGATTTTCATTTTCTTATTTTGATCATAACTCTCTCATACGAACTTGAAATTGAGTGATTCAAAAACAAAAATTGTTGGTCTTGAAGAGAGCTACAAAACCCAAGAATTTTTAGAGTTATTTGAATTCGTGATTGGTCGCAGCATGCTGTTCTTCAGTCCGAGTTTCATTGTTGTTTGTTAAACTTCTTCTTCTCACTTCATCTTTTGATCTGTACTTTAATCTTTCAATTTGATAGATGATTTGTGTTTAGAATGATGTTAGAACATATTCTAGGGGTGGTTGATCATTTGGTAATTGAGTTTTAGCTTTGTGATTTTACTTGAACATATATTTGCTAAACTTGATTAATCTTGAAATTGATTCTAGAAATGATATATGTGATGTGTTTTATGACATTTTCTAGGTTTAATTTCATGATCTAAGAACTAGGTTTTTAGTGTGATATATTGAATATTCATACCTTGTTCTTATTGATATGCATGCTTTGATTTCTAGGTATTTTTGTGATTGATTGTTGAAAGCATATCCTAGAATGTATGTAAGCATGTTCATAGAGCTTGATTGATTATCTAGCTTTATTTGTTTGTAAGTGATTCATCTTCTTCTTACTTTCATTATTGATCATCTCTTTAATTGTCTTATTTGATTGATGAAAAATAATATGAATGATGTTAATTCACATGCTTAGGTTTCTAGATATATTTTGTGATTGAGTTGTGATAGCTTTATTCTAGATTCTCTAGTTGCATGTTCATAGAGTGTGTTTGATCAACTTGCTCTATTTGTTTGTGATTGCATCATATTGCTTGTGTGCACTTCACTTAGATCATTGCCTTGTGAAAGGTTGAAGTCTCTTGCAAAGTGAGTGAAGCTTTGTCTTGAGCAAGAAGACTTGGCTAGGAAAGGATTCCGGATAGCCAAGCAAGAAGTCTTAGTTAGAATCAAGGTGATTCGGATAACTAAGCAAGAAGTCTTAGCAAGGAGTTTGATACTCCGGATGGTTGAGCTAGGAGAGCTTAACTAGGATCTCTTGATCTAGACCGCTAAGCAAAGAAATCTTCCTAGAGGCTTTTTAGTCTTGGATAGGAAGTTGCTTTCTAGAGGTGTATGACACATCTTGGATAGAGAGTAGGCTTTGTGAATCACTAGCCCGAGGGTTGATTAGGTTTTGATAGCTTGAAGTGGATATCATAGTGTTGATAGCTTTGAGTGTGTAAGGCCTTTTCGTATAATGGATTTGCTTTGCCGGTGGTTGTGGATTCAACCCGTGGATGTTTCCTCTTTGAGGTTTTACCACGTAAAAATATTGTGTCTAATTTTTGCTTTATATTTCCTTATCTTCCATATGTTCACTTGTATTGATTCTATTGTATATTGATGCTTACATGAATTGATTCATATTATACAATTGTTATATCATTTCAAGTATTCATTTCATTCTTATATTCCGCATTTTTGAATATTGGAAGAATTTGGGCATATACCTATTCACCCCCCCCCCCCCCCCCCCTCTAGGTATAAAACACTATTGCTTTAAAGGGAATTTCAACATATACTCAAGGCTATCAATACTATGATATCCACCTCAAGCTATCAAACCCCAATCTACCCTCGGGCTAGTGAATCACTAAGTCTACTCCCTATCCAAGGTGTGTCCTACACTTCTAGGAAGCAACTTCTTATCCAAGGCTCTCAAGCCTCTAGGAAGATTCCATTGCTTAGCAATCTAGATCACAAGGATCCTAGTCAAGCTCCCCTTACTCAACTATCCGGAGTACAAAACTCCTTGCTAAGACTTTTGCTTGGCTATCCGGAACTCATTCCTAGCCAAGTCTTCTTGCTCAAGTTAAAGCTTCACTCACTTTAACAAAAGACTTCAACCTTACCTCAAGGCAAAAGATCTAAGTAATGCAAATGATGCAAATCACAATCAACATAACATAGAACATGTGATTAAGACATTCTATGGAACAACTAGATCTAAATATGTGAGAACACAAGAATAAAAGTCTAGATGCAAAAACATGAATTAAACCTAGAGCATGTGAAAACACCTAACACATAAGCTCATAGTTCCATTTACACAAATAACACTTGGATATATCATAATCATGAAGCACAAATTCAAGATGCTATAAACATACAAATAAATGCCAAAAACATAGAATGTATTCAATTAATATTCTAACCAAAGATTTAGAGCATGGATATCATGATAAATCAATTAAATCCTAGATGTCTCTAAAAACACATACAACAGCATTAATCCTAGATTTCATCAATCAAAGGATCAAAGCACATTTCAATGATTATTAATCATAAAATGATTCAATCAAGTCTCAAATAATCCTAGATGTCAATCTAATCACAATACAACTCTCAAACATGTGAAAATCATAGAATCCAAGAATCTAGTTCATATATGTCTCTAATTAGACTTTTGATTAGGATTGATTATGAAGCTATCTTTCTCAATAGCCTTCACTATACATATACATACATATAGAAGAAGAAAGCCCAAGCAAATTGAAGGTTATAAAAGAAGAAATCACAAAGATATGAATACTACCTTGCAATCACGAGCTGGTTCGGTTTTTTATGTAGAACCACTAGAAAAATCAATCAAACATCTGCAAGACCACTTGAAAAAGATAGAGAACTCAATTATTAACAATCTCCAACTTGAATCAACCAATTCCGACTTCGTATGAGAAAGTTATGGTGTTTGGAAAGTGAGAAAAATTGAGAGAAAAATTCTGGTGAGTGATTTCAAACTTTTACTTCTTAGAATGAATGAGAGAAATTTAAAAGGAAGAGAGAGAGGGAAAAACGGACCAATGAGCATGTTCCATGTTAGCACCCCGTGTGGGGCATGTGTGGCACACGTGGACAGAGGGCTGTTCAGCCTGTGTGTCACACGTGGCTCACACGTGGACAACAATCTTGGCCATTTGGCAAAGCAACCTTCTCCCGCGCTCCTCTCGCGTTCTTCGACCGTATCTGGACCTTCAAACTCTGATATCAAATCCATCTTTAGATTATGAATTGTGACTCCCTCACACACAATAACAACTATGAAACTTTGATAAAAGGTTGAGAATTCATCTCGAAAAATGACAACGAACACTACTCAACGAATGAGAACGAAAAGTAGTGTAGCTACATTGTTTGGGCTCAAAAACAAATGTATGAGTAACCAAAATGATTGGGACTCAATAAGAAATCATATGAGATCATGTTCAAGTCCAAAAACAATAAAATGTAAATATATAAGCACAATGTCACAGTTGTACGCCGTTTCCTAGACATAGTCTTAGAACATGCAATTCTACAATGTATGAGAATTTGAGTTCAATGCATGAGCATGTAAAAATATGTGAATGTGCTATATAAATGTTGCACTACAATGCAGGGACACATATAAATGATTTTTGTGTGTGTGCCTATGCCTTGAAGAAGAATGAGGTCTATATTACCTTAATTGTGCAATGTAGTCCATTCCTCTTCGAAGACACCATCTTGCATGATCTTGTGGCCACGTCTTTCTTTGAAGCTTCGAATCATCAACCTAGGCCACTAATCAAATACACAAGAAAACATTGTTTTGATATGGAATATATGCCAAGACAAACCAAAAACCTAACAACCACCGTACATTACGGAATGTATCGCAGTTGTAGATTAACCACAAATAAATTATATAGTTTTATTTGCTCTCTACGGACTCTTTAGATTGCATGTCTCAAAATGAATATATCTATATATGACATTCATATACTCAGTTTGAGATTACATTTAGCAATCTTAGATGTTAGCACATATGATATAAGCACATGAGTCATATTTATTGAATAAGCTTTAGGGCATAAATCCCAACAAAATGTCCCTCACATCAATCCCCTATATTGGGGTTTAGTTACACATGGTTACAACAAAGGAAAAAGAAGTAAAAGAATAGGAAGTCACCCTTAGGCCACCTCGTTTAATGCTTAATCCTTCTTTGCCTTGTTACTCCTTGTGCAAAGAGTGGCAGATGAGGAGGTGTCTAGATAGATGAATGTTTAATGGGTAGTGACAAAGGTAGGGAATATAGAGAATGGGAAGAGAGGAATGATTGGGTGAAAGTAATCTAGATTTGGTGTTGAGTTTTAGCCTTTGGGATGGAATAGGTGGTTCAAGTTTAGAGATGGATGAAGTTGAGTTAGGGAAAAACGGAGGAGAGAATTGATCTTCAAATTTTAGAATTTCATGTATGGAAAAGCTCTCTTGAAAAATTGGAGAAGACAACTATTTTATATTGGCTCAAGATGTTGTCCTGTAATTGTCAGAAATGCTGAGTTGTTATGTGTTTTGGTCACATTTTCGTGGTCTCGGAGATAGCGACAGTGGTTGCGACAGATGGTTATATGGTCTTCGATCTAGTTGTCGCGGTCATTTTTCATCTTTCTCGTGGTCTTGGATACAGTGACACCTAAACATTGACAATTGGATTTGAGATCTCATGAGCAATTCCTATTTGACCACATAGCGACATTAGGCAGCGACGCTGGACCCGATTGATTTCCTGATTTTCCTCTTCTCCATCGCGGTGTCCTTTACAGCAGTAATATAACCACGATAGAAGACCTGATTGATTTATTAGGTTTCACAACTCTCTGTCGTGGTGTTCTTCACAGCGACACTGTAACAACGACATTTCCTTTGCCTTCCTTTCATAGCTTCAAGCTTTCTGTTGTAGTGTCCATAAAATGACACTTAGAGAATGACACTTTTTTGAGTTGAGTCGTTGGTTGCTTGCATGCGACATAACCGCGATAATGCCCTGTTTTTCACCTTTTAATACTTTTTATATCCAATTCTTCCCTATCTACACAAATGCCCTTGAGGCACTAATAATCCTGAAACACTGATTAACATTGTTAAAACACAGGAAAATACCCGAGAATCAAGCGGAAAAAATAGGAAATGAGGGCCAAAATCATGTCTATTTTGACTCAATCATCCACACAGGCGCATCAACCGTGCAATAGAGAGCCATAAGTCATCAAGTTGTATTGCAAGGGTCTATACCCACGCATATTGGGCGTAAATTGGTTCCAGCTCAGCTCTAAGACGGGTTTCAACCATTTTTAGAGGGGTAAAGTTGTCCTTTCATGCCTAATTCTTGCCCTAGCCTCTCAAACCTAAAAATACACCACTTTCTTCAAGTGCAAAAATCTAATCCATAACCTAGATACAATCTCTCTACATTTCACCCTTTTCACAACAAAAGAGAGAGAAAAACTTCAAAGGCATCTATAGAGGTTTTCCTTCATGGATGCTCACCACTACCACCTTTTACTTGCAACCCATTTTGAACACGCTGTTTTAGTCATTAAGAAATTGTGATTCAAAAGATATTTGTAAAGAGTCCTAGCAATGTGCTCTAAAGTTTTGAAAACTTGTACAGTGGCAAGCGAGGGTATCTTCCACAGGGAGGTGGCATCCATCGACCGTTTCATGTTTTAGTGTTTATTGAAAACAATGTAAATAAGAACATGGCAAATGTGAGAATGATGTGTGTGAAATGTAAGCTTGTTGTTTGTGTGAGACAAGAGCATGCAAAAGAGAATAAGAAAGATAAGAGAAGATGGAGGGGTGAGAATGGTGATTAAATGAGATAAATGTAACCGGGTGCTTGCCTTTCTAAATTAAGCTACTTCTAATTAAATTAATCTAATCCTAAAGGCAAACACCCTAAGTTACTAAAATAAGTGGCTAGGAGAGATGTAAATAATGTACACACAAGGTACTCATGACCACCAAAACATTCGTGCCGCTTACAAAAACCAACCGCATAAAGCACCCAAGAATGGGTTCAACCTAGCCTTTAATATGACTTATCTCGTATGGTGGTGGTGTTAATCATCTAATCCTCGATCGTTACTCACCATTGCTATGCTGAATAAACAACAATTAAGGATTGCATTAAGCATAAATATAAAAGGATCGACCATCGATCGCTACTCATCTGTCATGTGCAAGCAACAACAAATGGTAGCATTAAATATAAAAACAGACTCTTGATCACTACTCACCAAGGGTATATCGCGAGAGCAATGACCAATGGTCAAAAGGCATGAAGGTTATAGAACAAAAATCCAATCAGGCATGGCGTGTACTCTTTCATGAATTTCACCCTATCAATTAAGAGCATAATCAAAACCAATTGTGTTGTTCACCTAGCCCTAATTCTCAAATACCTAATCAATCCAAAACATAAATTTTGAATTATCCATTGAAACTATTAATGTGATTCTAAATATACCTAGAGGGGGGTGAATAGGTTTTAAACAAATTAATTACCAATTTTTCTTGATTAGTCAATATTCAATAAACACCAAATTTAAGCAAATGCAATCAACCAAATTTAAGTGCAGAAAACAATAAATTGCACGTTGATTGATTCACGTGAGAAACCCTCCAACTAGGCAAAACTCATGGGCTATTGTGCTAGCCACACACGGTCTTCAAATCCACTACTTGAATATGAAAGTTTACAACCTAGGTTGACCTCAAGTTAAACCATTCTTGGTCACTAACCCTTCCACTCTACCCAACGGGCCTTTAATAGTGATCTTAGGCCTTCTTGCTTGTGTACTAAGCTACTTAGTCACAAGGCTTAACTCACAAGGAAGAGAACACAACCTAGGTGAATATCAAATGCATAAATCCTAGGTCAACACATTTAATGCTTATCTAATCATTGATGAACATTTCAAACAATCCTAGATATCCTGTGGCTACATGTCATATATTAAACTTAGCTATATAAAATAAATGCAATCCTAGATGCAATAGCTATACAATACAACAACTCAATCAATCAATACAAAAATCTCAACTTGTAGATAAAACTTAATCTAGATGCAAACAAGTCATAAATGAGATTTCTTACTAAGGCCCTGTTTGATTTTTCCACTTATCATTGAATGACACTTAATGTATTCCATTCAGTTATTTTGTTTGATTTTTTAAGTGGTAAAATCACTTAATGAGCATCTAAAACCACTTGTTTTGAAAAGTGAAAAATTTTCACTTTTCACTTAACACAAATCTAGGATAATTTAATACAAAGTTTTACTTCCAAAACTATCCTCACTAATTTAATCTATTTCCAATCTTGTCTTCTATTAAAGCCCTAATTGTATTTTTTTTTTCTTATCACCGTAAAACACAAACCTAGCTGCTTCAAACAACTGCTTCAAAACACAAACAACTGGAGACAGATTTTGGACAACCTAGCATATTTCGGTAAAGACTCTTTCTTTCTTTCTTTATAATTTGATAATTAGTTTTATTTATTTTATTTTAGACGGATTTTGTTATGAGTTTTTATTTTTTTTTTGGGTTTTGAGATGTTAATTTTAGTAAGAAAAAAAAAAATATATATATATATATAACCATCAATTGATGTATTACGTGATTCCTTTTTTTAGGCTTCCCCTTTTATTCTTCTTGTTTTCATTGTGCTTTGTCTCTGTTTACTGTTTTCTGTTTTGTTGCAGGCGTTGGCCCCTTGCCTTTTGTACTTCTTGCTTGAATGAATTTGGTTGTTCAAATTTTTATTTTTATTTTTTGATATTTGTTTATCTGATATACATGATATTTGTTTTAATATAATACTGCATATGTTTCTTTGTTACACTTATATATTTCCAAGGTTATTATTATTATTATTATTATTATGGTTTGTCTCATTTAACATTATTTGGTGGATGCAAATCAACAATAGTAACCATTTCAATGAGAAATTAATCATGTTGTTATTTATTGATAATGATATTCAATTTAGAACCAAAAAAAAAAAAAAAATCCTGTCCACAAACCAACCAATCAAGAATAATATAAATTTAAAATATTAGTAATAACTAAATAAATTTATTTTATAATTAATTTACATGTTAGAATTGTCCTTAATATATTAAAATGTAAATATATAAGAAATAATAGTTATAAGGGTATAGATGTAAAAGTATTTATTTTCAGATATTTATAACTTAAAAAAACAAACAACTTATCACTTATATTCAGTTTTCAGTGAAAAATAACAAACATGTTTTTCAGTTTTTAGTTTTCAGTCACTATCTAGTCTTCAACAACATTCAGCACTGTTCAGTCTTCAAACAAAAAATCAAACGGGGCCTAAGTAAGAACACTAAAATGGATGAAGATGGTGTTCAACTTACCAAGTCATGTGTGTTGAAGACGACCCATGCAAGAGCATATCCTAAATGAATCTAGATGATGCTAGATGATGTTTAATAAACATGGAAATGAGTTTAGATGATCAAAGGCAAGTTCTTGGATGATTTTCTCTCTTTGAAAATACTTTATCTTAAAAATATGATTTTGAACTATTAAAAATGACATAAAGAGAAAACAATATATATATATATATATATGAGGTCAAATTGATGCTACGGTGTTATGATCATTTTGCAAATATTTTGCCTTGGCCGCTGTATACTTGCTGTACATACAGTGGCTATACAATGGGTCACTTGAGAAATGAAGAACAATTTCATAGTGAACCGCTGTTCAAGGAGGCGAGATTTGGGCAAAACAAAAGTGGTTGCTCTTTGGTCTAAAATTGTTATTCATCCGCTGTACGTACATTGGCTAAACAACGATGTAAGGTCTCATTTATTGATTGGCTTATTTCGTGGACAAACCACATATTAGGGTTTTGTTGTAAGGGTAGCTTAGGCTTTCAAGACCTTAAGAGAAGAAGCACTCCAAAGGTAAATTTCTAGTGCTTACTTGCAAATGAAGAGATGTAGTTGTACACAAACACATCTCATGGATATTTGTATATCTTGTATATTGTGTATGTTCTATAGGTGCATTAATGTTCATTAATCTCTCTTCATGCTTGCCCATATGAATGCATCTTGTGTTGTTAATTGCTTTGTCGCATTTAGGCATTTAGGATGCATCATTCTGATGGGCGCTGTTTAAAGCGTTGTTCGAATAGCGCCTATCTGAGACCTGGTGAGGTTTGCCTTAGGCGCTATACATACCTAATTGATTTAAATCTGTCACTGTTAGGTCGAGGTACAGTCGCTGTACAAAGCGCTGTACATACAGCGCTATGTACAACGACACTCTGTTTCTCGAGAAAAACAGAGTTGTGGCACTGTTTAGTTGCTGTTGAGTCGCTGTTCAGAAGCGCTCTAAGTACAGTGCCAATGAAGAATGTTATTCATTTTCCCAGGTAGGCACTATACAAGTCGCTCTACGTACAGCGCCCAAGGCAAAAGTTGTGCCACTTTTCAAAACGATGTCACTTCATTTTGGTACCTTATATATATATATATATATGCCTCTTTGCCTTTAGGTCAGTTCAAGGAGATCAAAATCAAATATTTTACTTAGCATATTTTTCCAAGAGAAAAATTCACTAAAGAACTCTCCTTTGTTTGCTCAAACACTTTTTCATGAGCATCAATCAACATCTAGCATCATCCTTGATCATCTAGGTGTCATCTTTGCATGGGTTTTTCAACACACTTTGCATGGTAAGTTTTTCACTTATATCTTACATATTTTGTGTCTTTCTTAACAAGCAATCTCATTTATTACTTGTATGCCATTAGAATATATTCTAGATACAAGATTGAGATTAGTGTATTGATTGTTTGAAAGCTGTATTGTGATAACTATCTAGGTTTTCATGATCTATGCTTAGCTAAGCTTTTTGACATGTCATTTAGCTATTGATATCTAGTATTGTTTTAATTGCAATATTATCATCCTTGATAAGCATATAGGGTTTCCTAGCTCTAATTGCATTTTGGATATTTCATATATTCACATAGGCATTTTATCTCTTCATTGAGAAGTAAGACTTTGTAGCTTTCAGGATTAGGTTGCATAAATCACAAGCAATTGGACTAGGTTCACTCATACCGGGATTAGGTAGGTGTGTGATTATATACTAGGATTATGTTGTAATCTTTATCACATTTAGTGGATTCGAGGTTCGAGTGTGGTGCACTTACTAGCTGGTGGTTTTTCTCGTATGGGTTTCCATATAAATATCAAGTGTTATTTAATATTCTACACATATTACACTTGCTATATTATATTGACTAGTTAGGGGTATTTTCATAATCTTGACCTTACTCAAAAATTGGGTAAAATCGGATAAAATCTATTCACCTCCCTCTAGATTAATATTGTACACACCTATAGTTTGTTTCAAATAAGACACCAGCGATTGAAAAATCAATCAGGTGTCCCACTGTATGTACAACGGTGACTATGGCAAAAACCCACAATGCCTCTAATAGGCGCTGTAAGTACGGAGAGCCACCGGCCGCTGTACAGTGCCTTTTATAACAACAAGCATCCTAATGCCTAAAATAACAAGGAAATTATCAATCAAGATGTAAGAAATTATAATATGCATGAAGAAAGTTTAAGAACATGAATGTGCATAACATGAAACACACAAAATACAAGAAGTATGGAAATGCATGAGTTGTGTGTGTGTGAAACTAAGTCTCTTCAGAGGAATTAAGCACAAGTGATATACCTTTGAAGTACTCTTGATCTTGAGGTCTTGAGAGAGCCTTTGAGCTTGATCACCAACAATGAAGATCTAATCTACCCTTACTCAATAACCCCAAATGTGGTTTGTGTAAGATCCTAGATCTTTGTTGGCTTGATTCCATTGCAAAAACTCTCTTTATTTGTAATGGTTAGTTGCTTAGGTGATTCTGAGTGAAAAGAAGCTTCGAAGGAGAAAAACAACTTCTCATGCAAATATCGTCTTCAAGAGGAAAAATACGTACTTGGATGCTAAGGTATCAAGATACTTCTTCCTCTTGCAAGGTGTAAGTGCACACATAGACACGTGGCATTCATATGTGTCCCTATATCGTTGTGCTACATTTGGTATAACACATTCACAGACTATTGAAGTATGCACATGCATTTGCTTCATATTAACAAACATTGTAGAATTGCATGTTCTAGGACTATCTCTAGGAAATGACATACTTGTGTGGTCTTGTGTTTATTTGTTTATGTTATTGAGTTCCAGTCATTTCGGTTACTCATTCATTAGGTTTCGAGTCCAAATGATGTAGCTATGCTACTTTGCATTCTCATTCATTGAGTTGTCTTCGTCATTGTTTTTTGAGTCAAATTCTTAACCTTTTGTCAATGTTTCATAGTCATTGTTATGTATGAAGGAGAAATGAGTCATAATCCAAAGACGGATTCAAAATCGGAGTTCGAAGGCCTACCTACGGCCGAAGAACGTTAGGGAAGCTTGCTCGGCAAAAGGCCAAGCAAGAAAGGCACATGAGGAGGCCGTGAGGCAATCCCTCTGCCCCCGTGTGCCTCACGTGCCCCTCACAGGGTGTGGTGGTGGCACATGCTGATTGGTTGCCCCCTTTCCCTCTCTTTCATCCTTTTTAAGTTTTTTCTTTCCCTTCCATTCATTCTAAGAAGAAAAATTGAAAAAGAATGATTGCAAAATTTCTTCATGATTTATTATTTTTTTTGATTTATTTTTTTATCATAACTCTCTCATTTCAACTCAAAATCAAATGATTCAGAAGCTAAAAATGTTGGTATTGAAGAGAGGAACAAACCTCAAGCATTTTCAAAGTCAAATGATATCAAGATTTTTCGCAGCAAGTAGATTTCAGTTCTAGTCTCATGATTTGTAGGTGAAACATTTTTTTCTTACTTTCTCTTTTGATCATCTCTTTTAATCTTCCTATTTGATAGATGAAATGTGTAAGAATGATGTTAGTTCATATTCTAGGTTTGTTTGATCGATTGATTGTTAAGGTTTAGCTTTGTGATTTCATTTGAACATATTTTAACTAAATTTGATTTACATGGAATTGATTTTAGAAATGTTTTGTATGATGTGCTTCCTAATGATTTCTAGTTTTAATTTCATGATTTGAGATCTAAGATTTTTGAATAATATACTGAATATTCTAATCTTGTTCTTATTGATTCAGATGCTTTGATTTCTAGATATATTTGTGATTATTTGTTGAAAGCATATTCTAGATTATCACTAAGCATGTTCATAGAGCTTGATTGATTATCTTGCTTTATTTGATTGTGTTTGCATTCATTTGCATCGCTTAGAACTTTACCTTGTGAAAGGTTGGAGTCCCTTGTCAAAGTGAGTGAAGCTTTGATTTGAGCAAGGAGTCTTGGCTAGGACATGTGGTCTGGATAGTCAAGCAAAAGACTTAGTTAGGAGTGTGGTACTCCAGATGGTTGAGCTAGGAGAGCTTAACTAGGATCTTTGTGATCTGGATAGCTAAGCACGAAACCTTCCTAGATACTTGAGAGTCTTGGATAGGAAGTTGCTTCCTAGAGGTGTAGGACACATCTCAGATAGGAAGTAGGCTAGGTGATTCACTAGGCCCAAGGGTAGATTAGGAATCGATAGCTTAGGGTGGAAATTATGTGTTGATTCCCTTGAGTGTGTAAGTCCTTTTTCGTCATAGTGAATTGCTTTGCTGGTGGTTGTGGTATCAACTCGTGGATGTTTCCTCATTGAAGTTTTACCACGTAAAAACTATTGTGTCAAGTTTCATTTTTATATTTCTTTATCTTCCATATTTTTTGTATTAATTTCATCTCTTGTATTTTGATTTCCACATATATTGGTTAAATCAACTCAATTGTTAAGAATTATGTTGTATTCCGCATAATTGATTTGGAAGAATTTGGGCTTATACCTATTTCATCTCCCCCCTTTTATGTATATTCTACACTATTACTTAAGGGAATTTTAGTTTGTCACCGAAATAAGCCAATCAAAACATGAGGACTCTACATCCATCAACATACATACAATCATAGAATGTTTAATTAAACTACTCCTAAATTATGTTAATCTACTCCTAATCCCAATCATGAACACATATCAATTTCTAACATACATGAACATGAATATAAAGACAAGAGCTATCCCTAAACATGCATCAAAAGGGGTTATCATGCCTACTTATACAAGTCAATAATCAATAAAGCAATTGAAAGAGGCAATACTTGAAGATATTAAATAAAAGTCAATTAAATAAATGGCACTAATGTTAGGTTTACATATTTCTCAAATGGGGATACACATCAAAGAAGAAAATACAATAGAAGAGTAAAAGAGAAGATCCAATTGTCATCTCGGATCTCCAAGCTCCAAGCTCCATTGAAGTTCCTCATCCTCCTCATAAACAAGAAATGATGGCTTTTTCCTCTTGAATATCCTCCAAGGATGGGTGGTTGCAAGTAGAAAGTGGTGGTAGTGAGGCATCCATAGAGGAAAACCTTCATGGATGCCTTTAAAGCTTTTCTCTCTCTTTTGTTGTGAAGAAGATGAAGTGTAAAGATATTGTATCTAGGTTATGGATTAGATTTTTGCTCTCGAAGAAAGTGGTGTATTTATAGGTTTGAGAGGCTAGGGCATAAATTAGACATGAAAGGACAACTTTGCCCCTCTAAAATTGGGTAAAACTTGTATTTGAGCTAAGCTGGAACCAATTTATGCCCGATATGCATGGGTAGTGTGCGGGTATGGACCTGCACACTGTAACCTGATGACTTCTGGCTATCTGCTACGAAGTTGATGTGCTGGTGTGGACTAGTGAGGTCTTGGAAGTGCACAGGTAAGGTCACTCGCGCTGTACCTACGCACTGCAACTTGATGGCTTCTGGCTCTTTGTTGTGCGGGTAGTGCATAGCTAGGGACCCACGCACTGTGCACTTTCTGGAATCTTCATTTATGCACTTTATGCTCATTTTTACCTCTCAATCTTCACTTAAAGCTCAAACACCTTGCTTAGGGAATATAATCTACACAAGACTCAACAAACACATTATATACACAAACATGCTTGAAAACGAGCATAAAAGCTAGGTAAAAAGGACCTCAAATAGGTACAAAAATGTGACGATCAAATACACCCAAACCTCCTTTGCTTGTCTTAGAGCAAAATTGAAAATGAAAAGATAAAAAAACAAGAAGACAAACAAAATAAAACATCAAAACAAATAAAAGATAAAAACTAGGCTAATCCACTTTCATAGAAAACACGATGGCACTTAGCATTTGCCATAAGCCTTTAAACCTCTAAGTGACCCTAGAGGAGGAGTTATAGTCTCCTAAGGGTTTATAGCTACAACACCCACAAACGCAACTCTACAAGATAAGGGTTGAGATGCAATCTACATAAATACCAACAAAAACTACACGCATGTAAGAAACTCTATATAAATCAATACATAACATAGTGCATGTATGCTGATACTTAGGATGCTTTCGGTTTATAAAACAACCACGCTCAAATGCCTAAGATTAAATTCCCCTCAACGATCCTTACCGAATTTCAGTCATATTTTCACTTAGAATCCTAGGCACACTCTCTATCAAACATATGCGATTTGGAAATTATGTACATGGAATCAAATATATAATGCATATGAATATTTTCAAAATAAAGCACATCTTTCTGGAAATAGATCTCATGAATGAATTGAAATGCTATGAACGTGGAAAGAGCATGCATCGACTCACATTCACAAACTAGACATTCTAAAAGATCAACTAGGACTTTCCCTAGGTTGTCATGGGGCCATGTGTAAGATGTGGTGTATGAAGGAAATGGAATGGAATGGAATGCAAAAGTTATCAATCATGCCAAGGGTTAGAGTATAGACAGAACCTAATCTTGATTAATGCTCAATTGAATAAACAAATTTTATCTTTAGCATAGACCAAACAAAGCGTAGAATTTGGTTTTTATTTCTTATGCTTAATGTGTTTCCGATCTTTGTTCAAACCATAGAACAAGGGTGAATGATAATCGGGAATACGTGACTCATCCCGTGATCATACGGTAATAGTCATAATTAAGATAAAGAATAAACCCTTGAATTGATTGAATTTTGTTACAAAGTTAATTCCATACATTGAGTACTCATAATTGGGAATCATTGATGACTTAGTGCTTCCACTTATCTGATCACAACATCACATTTTTCTCAATAGCTTTCTTAGTTTAAAATTTAATTTAGTTTAATCAAACTCTCAACAATTTTTTGATCACTTTAATCTAACTATAATTATAATTAGTTTTAGTTAATAAATCACTTTTCTTCGTGGAAACGATCTCTACTTGTTGATGTACTTATCTCACGATTCATGCACTTGCAAGTTTGGTTTTTATAACATGATTTTACTCATCATTTTCAGTTTGACCGAGAGAAAAAAGAATACAGAGATCTGAATTAGAGAGAGAGAGAGAGAGAGTTTCACTATCATAAATATGGGAGAATCTTTGTTTAGGCTAGAGCAGGCTGAAAATACATGAAGTGTGTCTAATGCAACCTAGATTGGGGTGAATGGATTGTTAATCGAAATTACCAAGTTTCTTCAAGCACCTAATCTACTCTTTTATTAAGATCCCTAATTGTAGTTTGTCACTGAAATAAGCTAATCATAAAAAGGTGGCACTTAGGCTGTCTACCATTTTGAAAAAAAAAAAGTTAAATGTTATTACTAAATTTTCATTATGTTTATATTATATTTTACTCTTTATTTTGAAAATAATTACAAACATACCACCTTACCCATATCTCTATTTTTCTCTTGCATATCAGTTATTCCACTTCTCAATACGTAATACCACTACTATTATTTTATTGTATTTACATTGTATTGTATTTTTTATTTTATTTTTGACTTTTAATTATTTTAGATATTTCTTTGAATATACATTTTAAGGTGGCGAGTTTATTAGGTCTCGACTCGACATATATATATATATTTAATTATTAATGAAATTTCATTGTTAAAGTTTATTTAAATAAATTATTACTATAATTTAGTTTAGTCCCATTTGATACAAAATCTTAGGTTTGCCCCTCAATAATTGTAAACAAAAATTTGATAATGGAAGTTGAGTGTTGGTGCACTTCGTAGATATAGTTTACATGGAATCACATAAAATCTTGTGTCTCTTTTAATTATTCTTTAATTGCTTTCGTGTGTAATTGTTTAATTGTCTTCAGGTTTCTATATTCGTAAGAAGAAGCAACCGGCCGCTTGCTTCTGCCGGCTCAAGTTTCATGTCACTAGCTTTGCACCAGAGGTAGAGACTCATAGTGTGTTTGGTATGACTTTTCAAGTAGAGCTTTTAACAAAAAAGACTTTTGGTTATGTAAATTACAAAAAAGGTGCTGACAATGTATTTTTAGAAACAACTTTTGGTTGAGTAAGTTACAAAAAAGGTGTTGATAATGTATTTATAATGAAAGAGTTATGGTGAAATATCTAAAATTTTGGTCCTCTCAGAAAAAGCTCAGAAAAAGCTTTTTGGAAAAGCCCAAATTTTGGTCTTCTCCAAGTAGACATAAAATGACTTTTTTAAAGAGTAATTGAAACAATTCATATATTAAAAAAACTATTTTGAGTTTTGCCAAACAACTAAAAAAAGACTTTAAAATAGCTTATAACATTAAAAAAAACGCTTTTGATCCTTTCAACAGCCATACTAAACGTACACTCATTCTATAATTGCCTTGCCATGTCAGCTGCAATGTAAGCCAATCAATTTTTTTTTTTTTTTTTTTTTTGAAAAAGGTTAAACTTCGTAAAAGCCAAAAAGGCAAACATGGAGAGCCCTAATACAACAAAAGCACCAACCGAAGAACAAAAACACCAAAGGAGAACAACAACAGCGACTCACAAACCCTAAAACAAAAGCAAAGAAACAGTGCCACCATAGCACAAAGCAAGGCATCACAAAAGCCTCCACAACCCAAACTAATAAAAACAATCAAATTATTGCCATGTCAGAGTCCTTTAGAGAATTTAGAAGAAGTTAAGCCATGTTTGATTTTTCCACTTAATACTGAATGACACTTAATGTGTTCCATTCAGTTATTTTGTTTGATTTTTTAAGTAGTAAAATCACTTAATGAGCACCTAAAATCACTTGTTTTGAAAAGTGAAAATTTTTCACTTTTCACTTAACACAAATCCAGAAGAATTTAATAAAAAGTTTTACTTCCAAAACTATCCTCACCAATTTAATCTATTTCCAATTTTGTCTTCTGTTAAAACCCTAATTGTATTTATAATTTAATCTATTTCCTGCTTTTGCCTTTTCCTTTTTTTTTTTTTTTTTTTTGGGTCTTGCTGGTGTGGTTTGGTTGTTTGCTTTTGTTGCTGTTTATGCTCTGCTCTTGGATTGATGTTGCCCTTTTAATAAATGTTTACTCTTAAAAAAAAAAATGATATTCATGTTGTTATTAATTGATAATGATATTAAATTTAGAACCCAAAAAAAAAAAAAAAAAAAAAAAAACCAATCTATTCACAAACCAACCAATGCAGAATAATATAAATTTGAATAATTATTAATAATTAATTTAATTTATTTTATAATTAATTTACATGTTAGAGTTGTTCTTAATATATTAAAATGTAAATATATAACAAATAATAGTTAGAAGGGTATAGAGGTAAAAGTATTTATTTTCATATATTTATAACTTAAAAAAACAAACAATTTATCACTTATGTTCAGTTTTCAGTTAAAAAAAAAAAAAACATGTTTTTCAGTTTTCAGTTTTTAGTCACCATTTAGTTTTCAATAACATTCAGCACTGTTCAGTCTTCAGACAAAAAATCAAACGGGACCTTAGTATAGAGAAGAACTAGACTATTGAACCGACTCTATAAGGAATACAAGAGCACATAATTAAGTTAGTTAATTCGTTCTTCAATAAAGTCATCGTGTTCATTTTCAAAGACTTATCTGTTTGCTTTTTTACTTTTCTTCTTCAAGTTTTCCCTAGCCACGTGACCCAAATAATTGGTTGCACAACTAGGGTTTGTATATAAATTTATGGATACTTCAGTATTAATGATTTAAATACTATAAAAACTTTAAGAAAAAAGTCTCTTCTCTGTTTTCTCTGAAAGCTTGAGTGAGAGTTATTGTAGTCAATCTTTTAAGAGTTTCGGTTTGGTGTTTTTTAGTCAGTTTTTTGAGTGGTGAAGATTGGTGTTCTCAGTTCTTTAGTTCTGGTAGTGTTTTCTTTGGTTTTGTACTTCTCTGTGTCCTTCGTGTAGGGATTTGGTTGGTTTAGGTGGTTTTTAGCAGGAGGTTATGGAGTCTGAGGAGATTGTGCGTATATGTGCTTCTATGTCTCTTATTGATAAGGAGGGTCCTGTCAAGGTTCTTCAGAGTAATTTAAGAGTTGGGGCTATGGAAAGGTTGTCTTATAGTTTAGTAGGAAAAATTTTATCTAGAAAATTGGTGACTATAGAGGCTTTTATTAGAGTCATTGGGAAGATTTGGCAAGTCCGTAAAGGAGTGGAAATTGAATCCTTGGCTGGAAATATTTTTTCGTTTCATTTTCAGGATTTGGAAGATAGGGATAAGGTGATTTCTTGAGCTCCTTGGTCTTTTTGATAATGCTCTGTTGGTGCTGGAAGTGACTGCAGGTACAGGTCCAATCGATTCTATGGTTTTTAATAAGTGTGATTTCTGGGTGCAAATTTATAATGTTCCTTTGTTATGCATGAATAAGGAGATTGGGTGGTTTTTAGGGGAGATGATTGGTGAAGTAAGGGAGGTGGATGGAGGTATGGTAGGAGATTGTTTAAGGAAGTTTATAAGAATTCGAGTTGGTATTGACTTAGATAAACCTATGAGAAGATGCTTACGAATGGACGTTATGGGAGATGGGACAGAGACGGTTATGCTAATCTGATATGAAAGACTTCCTAACATCTGTTTTAGATGTGGTAGAGTTGGGCATGTTAAAACTGAATGTTTGTCGGAGGAGGAGATTCCAGTAGTGGATGGAGTTGAGAAGCCATTGTTTGGAGGATGGATGAAAGCTTCTGGATTTTCCAAAAGATCCAGGTATTGGGATCAGAGAGACAAAATATCTTATTCAGACAATCTCAGGGGAAATATCAGCATTTTCAAAGCTGGTCCAAGTGGGGAGTTGCCAAGGAGAAAGGTTGTTGATAAGGGTGTTCAGATTGGTAAGGAAAAAGTTACAGAGAAAGTTGTGATTGTGGATGATGAAATGGGGGGCGGTAGAACGTATACAAGTTCGGGAATCGGGGATTTCGGCTAGCATTAATGGGAGTATTAATGGTATTGATGAGAGGACATTAATTGCAGGAAAGGTTTTAGTGGCTGGTAAAAAGGTGGTACAAGGGGGAGTGGTGGAGGGTAGAGAGCATATTAAGGGTAATTGGGTCAATGATTGTGATAGTAATTCTGATTTATTAGGGGGGAGGCCTGATTGTATTGTTCAGGAGGCCCATTTAAAGCCTTCTTTGGGGCTTATGTTGGACAAAGGCACACTGAAATCGGAGGTGTTGGGTTTCAAGTTTAATAGTCAGAAAGTTTTGGATCTTCATAATGGTTCGGGTGAGGCGTTTATTAGGGGTGAGGATCCGAGTTTGGCTGGTAAGCGAAAAGTGGGGAAACATTCTTGGGTTAGGAAAATTAGGGCAGAGAATCGGGTTTCTGATAAGGAAAATGTTAGTCATGGTGTTACGAAGAGAAGGGGAGATGAGGTATTTAGTGGGTTGGAAGATGGAGTTCGTTTAAGTACCAAGAAATGCAGAATTGATTTGGAAATAGAGGTTGTCGAAGATTCTCAGTTTAAGTCACAGGGTGTAGAAGTTTTGGTTTCTTTGCATGAGAGGAAGATTAACGATTCAGTGGTGGTTTTGGGCGAGAGTGAAGCTTCTTTAGTTCAAGAGGGGAAACAGAGGTGCGAGGATGTTACCGTTGGGAGTGTTACCCGTAATGAGGTTTCAACCACAGAGGAGACTATGGAGTTATCGATCGGTCGATTTTTATTGGCCCACCGGACTCAATGAATTGCTTCGTCTAGAACGCCCGTTGGCTAGGTAGCTCAAGGGTGTTTAATCTGGCGAGACGTCATATGGTGGTGAATGATTTTTGCCCTCTTTGTAATCGGCCAGGTGAAACGACGATTCATGCCTTATGGAGTTGTCGCAATTTGAGGGCTGCTCGTAGTGGTTGGCTTCTGCCTGAGATACAGGTTCGTAGCTCATTTGCCAATTTTTTAGATTTAATGTTGGAGTGTTCTTCTTGTCTGAAAAAGCAAGATTTGGGTTTGTTATGTACTATTGTTTGGAGGGTTTGGTTTTTGTGAAATTTGGAGGTGCATGGTGAGAAAAATCAGAATGTTCTAGGGGTGGCTGGTTGGTGTGTGGAATTTCTGGTTGAGTTTCATAGCAGGGGAGAGGATTATGGTCAGGTGCCAGTGTTGCCGGTGAGGTGTAGGAATGTTTGGAGACCTCCGGAGCCAAATTGTTTTAAGATTAATTGCGATGCGGCTATTAATGATGTGGGGGGTTGTGTTGGTATTGGTGTGGTGATTAGGGATCATTGTGGTTTTGTCTTGGCTTCATGTTCGCAGAGATTGTCGGCTTGTTTTGATGCTACTGTTGCGGAAACTATGGCTATCTTCAAAGGGTTGATTTTCAGTAGAGATTGTGGCTTAAATCCTTGTTGTATTGAGTCGGATGCTGCTGTGGTTGTTAGAAGAATTAACGAGGGAAGCCATCAAGATTCTATTAGTGGTATTATTCTAGCTGAAATTGTTGATTTGTTGTCTATTCTTAATGTGATTTCTGTTAGACATGTTCCTAGGGTTGCTAATTCTGTGGCTCATGGTCTCGCGAAGAACGCGCTTACGGTTGTTGACGACCTTTTCTGGATGGAGGAGTATCCTTCATGTGTTAGGGAAGCAGTCCTGTTGGATTTGCCTGTTTAGGCTCCATTTGTGGGATTTGCTTTCTTGTTGTTTGTTTGGTTTATATCAAAAAAAAAAAAAAATGATTTAAATACTATACAACTTACATATTTGGTAGTTAAGAGATGTTATTTTCTTTTACTTTTTTTTTTCTTCAAAAACATATATTCAAATCTTTGATTTTTGTTCATTTTAAATTGAAATTTAATGACTAGCAGGATTATGTTCCATGGGGAGCACCGTGAAATAATGGATTAGATCGATATATATCTCAGAAATTGTGTTAAACAAAACATTAAATAAAAAATATTGTTGTTTATATTTTAAAACATTAATTTTTTTATTAATTATTTAAAATGAATTATAATTTTTTATTGATATAAATTATCTTAATTTGTGCATTTATGAAAAACATTTAAAATGATCTTCTTCTTCTTTTGTTTTTTTTTAGAGGGGGAGGACTCAAACCTACAACCTCATAGCGTAAGTGTGAAGGATATACCACCAGATCAACCTCGATCATCTTGTCCATTTAAAATGATCCTTAAATATGATGAAAACATAACAAAAATAAGAATAAAAAAAATAAAAAAATAATAAATAATAATAAATAAAAAAAAAACTAGATATTTCAACTCATATCTCAACTCATAACTTAGACAATTTAATTCATATAAATATGACGAGTGAAATAATTCATAATTAATATCTACATATCCATTTGTCAATCGACACACAACTAGTAGGGGATATCTAACATTACTCTAAATATAATCTAGACTAAAATTTTTAGCTATTAATTCAAGATTCAATAATATTATTTAAGAGTTAGAAAATAAATTGAAATCTAAACTGTATCTCAAATATTTTTCTAATATCCAAAAACTATTCTAATAGTATATTTAGGATTAAATATGTTCTCTATATGATTAAGAGAAAATTATTAACATTGTAATTTATAAAAAGATTAGAAAATTTAAATAAGAAATAAGGGTATAAACATAAAAATTCTAAAAAGTAGGGGAAAATTTTATAAAATTGAAAAACTTCACCCCCAACGTGGCTCCGTCCCTAATGACTAGCACCTAAAACAATAATAGTGTAATAGCTAAATCCCAGAATTTAATATTACTTTTGCAACAAGATTAAATAACTAGTCATGTAATCTGAAGTACCTGTCTCCCAACTTGGGTTTGCATGAAAAATGCATATACCGATCCAATCAGATTCTATGATCTCTTCCATACCCTATGATCGGAATCAAAATATTTCCAACAGCAATGCAAGTGGATCCCATTTTGTGTTCACTTCGTTTTAATTTCTTCCTGATTAGAAAAAAATCTATTATCCGTGAGAGCATCTCTAATGCAAATATGTATTTGGAGAAAATTGAGTGTCATATAGGATAAATAGATAAAAAGTTAGAAAAATCTTCTCCAATGCAATTAACTAATTTCAATATGGAGATGATATGGCAAAATAAAATAAAATTAGAGAATATAGAGTTGAGTTTCTAAGAACATCTCCAATACGAATATGCATTTTTGAGTTTCTTTATTATGGGTCCACTTTGGTAAAGAAATTGGAGATTGAAATGCATATCCCCATCTTCAAAGCAACTATCTAAAGAGTAATATGCTTCAACTTTAAACCAATCACCATAAAACATTTGTCGTACACTCTCTCCTAATTAATTTGATAGGAAAGAGAAAGGAAGTTTTAGTGTTTCTTGCATACCAACTGTTTAATTAAATTCCCAAATAAATAAAAAAAAAGAATTTGTTTGAGTAAAGTATTTAAACGAACTTATTTCCCATAAAGCAATACTAGATTCACGTGTATGAATGAATACTCCTAAGTGACACTTGCAATCATACGAGGTCAGAGAGTAGTACAAGGTTAAGTAAAGTTCGTTCCCGACAAAGATTGAGTGATTGATTACCGAAATTGATTAGCCTAATTGCTATTCAAACAAGCAATATGGGAAGGTTATCATAATTAAATTCTTCAACCAAGTTAAATTAAACTACTAAAAAGGGTTTATGCTATTGCGGGAAGGAAATGACAAGTAATAAAATCAAGTGTAATAGTAAAGGAAATGATGCTAAGACCTGACTCCACCCCACCCCACCCTCTCTTAAATTCCTCTCTAGACTCACTTGCATACCCAAATTATGCTTATGCAATTTGTAGACTCATGCACCCAATTGTTAACCTCTAATCTCGATCGAGTAATAAAGGTTACACCCAAAACACACCTGAGCCTATCTCTTAATTACCTCAGAATATATGTATGAGTTTAATAAGAGCATTGACACACTAAAAGGAGCCTTATATGCTAGCCTTGGTTGATCTACCTTACTAGACATGCATAGAAGACATTTTATCAAACACGATGTGAGTGTGTCTCCGATCGGTTCTGAAACAAATATAAGGTGTGTTCTAATAATTTAATCTATAGGGGGTGAATAGATTTTAACCCTTATTACCAATTTTTGCTTATAGTCAATTTGCGAAAATATCCCTATCTAGTCAATACAATATATCAAGTGTAATATGTGCGGAAATATAAATGACACTTGATATTTACGTGGAAACCCTTAAAAGGGAAAAACCACGGGCTAGTAAGTGCGCCACGCTCGAACCTCGAATCCACTAATTGTGATAACATTTACATCCTAGGTTGACCTCAACCATGTTTGGACTATAACCCGCTATCACTAGGCCTGTAAAAGTGGACCTAGTCCAACTGCTCATGTGACCACCTAATCCCGGTGTATGACCTAATCCTGATCATCACACAAGACTTACTTCTTCGAAGAGATCAAACCCTAAGTGAATATGCAATGATATTCAAATATACAAATAATGCTAGGGTACACTAAATGCTTATCTAAAAATATATGATGACAATAAAATCAATCATAGATATGAAAATAGCTATATGACATGGAATACAACTTTAGTTATGTAGAGGATAACCAATCCTAAATACAATAGCTATCAAAAACAATCTCAATCATTTTAATGATATAAATTAGATATATGACATATTAACATTAAAGCCTAGCTATCACAAAATAACCCAATCAACACATAATCTCAATCATGTATGTAGAAATTAATTTAAACACACACAAGTTATAGATGAGATAAAATTGATAAGTAAAAACACTAATTATGTAAGATAATAGTGTTCAACATACCATACCATGTGTGTTGAAGAAGATCCATGCTCAAATGATGTTGAATGATGTAAGATGGAGATGGGTTTTGGGTTTAGAGAGTTAAAGAAGAAATCTTGGTGCTTTCTCTCTCAAGAATATGGAGCCTCTCTCTCTAGGGTTTAATTTTGTGGCTCTACACTCAAAATGATGATAAAGATATGTATTTATAGTGCCCAAGTGAAACTATATCATTTTGGAAGAAATAGAAAAACTATGGGCATTTTTGCGGTACATACAATAGTGCAGTAGCTCAAGATTTGAGCGCTCCAAAACATGACCAAAAGACATCGAAACCTTTCGTATAATATATCGTCGGAAAGGTATGGATGTCTTATTTCTACTTGTTTTTACAGAATGATATTTAGATGTCTATAGAAAAGGTTATGGTCAATTGAGTAACTAAAGGTCAGAAATGGACAACAATAGAGTTGCCTTGTTTTGGTGGTCACTTTGGAGATTTCAAAAATAATCCAAATGGTCATGAAATATTATGAACAATATACCGTTGGTAAGGTATGGGTGTCATGTTTGTACAAAAATTTTCAAAACTCATTTTAAAGCTTTGTATAAAAAGTTATGGTCATAAGACCATACAAAGGCAGTTTTATAAATCATTTAAATCATTGAAATCTAATCTTTTGAAACTAGACACTTTACTCCAATCAACCAAACCAAATCTAACATTTACCCAAGAGAAGAATAAGACCTTCTCAAGTGGTCAACCATCATGCTAAGACATGCACACCATCGTGCAAGTGCGGACGTTTCCGATCACACAAACGGAAACAAATTACACCACACTTAAGACTAACATGAAGTGCAAGTGTGGGAAGTGAATGTATCCTAATGCCTAACATGTCATGGCATTATCATTGAACAAGATTCACTTAATTAAAACATGCATGAATAGAATTCATGGCTTTACATCCTAATGCCTAAACATGTCATGGCATTTCAATGAGCAAGATGTAATCATTTAAACATGCATGAAGAGACTTCATGGCTTTACATCTTAATGCCTAAACATGTTATGACATTTCAATGAACAAGATGCAATCATTTAAACATGCATGAAGAGATATTCAAGAACATGAATGCATAGATAAAAAAACACACAACATACAAGTATTAGAGATATGCATTGATCGAACCAAAATTGGTATGATTTTGGCCCTCATTTCCTTCTCTTTATGCTTGATTCTCGGGCATTTACTCGTATTTAATATTGTAAAATCGAGTGTTTCAGGTTTTCTTAGGCTTCAAGAGCATTTGGGAAGAAGATTAGGACTTTGGTGTAAAAAGACACACAAATAGGTGAAACAGGGCATTCTCTTGGGCGCCATGGCAACAGAGGATTTGTTAAAGCATCAGGTGTCGCCATTTGCAGGTTGCCATGGCGACACACAATGGCAAATGGTGACAATGTTGGAATTCCAACGTAGGAATTCTAGTGATGGAAATTGTTGCCATTTTGTCTCCATGAGGTCGCCATGGCGACAGAAGAATTCAAGTGGTGTCGCCATGGCGACATAGAAGTACAAGTTGCAACAACGTTGGAATTCCAGCGTAGGAATTTCAATGTGGGCATTCAATAGGGGTATTCTTGACATTTCATACCCTAGCTTTCCACAACTATAAATACATCACTATTTCCCCCTTTTGAACAACTCTTGACCACTAAGAAATCTCCTTTCTCCACCATTCCTAATCCCTCAATTTTCTCATCTACCTAAACTTAACATCTAGATCTCCTCCCCCTACTCATTCCTTTCTTCCCATCTTCTCCACAAATCTCCTTAGTCACTTCCCATTTGACTTCACCTATCTAGACACATCCTCATTATCCACTCTTTGCACAAGGAGCATCAAAGACAAGGAAAAGATCAAGCTTACAAAAGGAGGCCCATGGGTGATTTCCTAATCTTTTGCTTGCCTTCCCTTTAATTGTAATATGTGTAATTAAATCCCCTTTTCTAGGGTTTTGATGTGAGAACATGTGGATTGAGATTTGCTTAAGCTTTAATATATTTTTAATCGCTATTTGTGTTCTATTCATTTTATAATTAGATTCTATGCATTATATAATTGACATGTATACCCACTAGTTGATTATAATCTTGTTTAGAATAATTTGTTATATAATCTTGATTGGATTGACAACCTTGATGGATTGAGAACATAGTGACTAGGATAGATTGTCGGAGGGTATATCAACCGCGATAATCTAAACCGTTAATTGTAACAAACCAATCCTGCTGTGACCCCCTCTCCTTAATCAGTTAGGCATTGCAGTGGGAAGTTGTTTAAGGTTCATAGTAATAGTCTAAACACATTTTAGAAATCAACTGGTTAACAATTATGAGATTCGCTCACTAAGGTAGCTTGAGAAGTATTTCCCGTAATTCACTTGTAATCCCATTAATTCCCTAGCAATTCTCTTAATTGTTAATTCCATTTATCTCATCTAGATTTGTTAAGCATTCTTTTATTAGTTTATTAGGTTTATTTTTCATGTATGTTTGATGGCTTGACAACCCATTCACTCATCCATATTTTTATGATTTATTTTACCGCATTTAGATTAGTTAATTTATTCAACTAATCACTCTAATTCCCTGTGGAACGAATCCTACTTGCCACTTTACTCATTTAATATCTAAGTGGATTTTCTAGTGGTTTTCAAAACGAACTCATTCAAATATCATTTTGTTGAGTACACAACGGCAGCTCATCTTGCATGAGTTGTGAGTGTGTGCAACTACACCTCTTCAAAGCAAGTAAGCATTAGAATATACTTTTTGTGCTTTTTCTCTTGAGGTCTTGAGAGGGCCTTGGTTGTGCAAATCACCAACCGTAAAATGCCTAAGCTACCCTTACATCAAGCCTCATTTGTGGTTTATCCACGAAATAAGCCAATCAAAATATGAGACCTTACAATATCCCCCTTTGGCTATTTCGTGACAAAACCACCACTCACATTGATCCTCACAACAAAATAGAAATTAAAGGTCAACAATGATTTTCTACATTACAAAGAGATAATTAAAAACTAGATCTTCAAGTCTTCAATCTCTTGTAGAACAATCAATCCTTCAAAACAAAGTTTCTATACTTTCCAATACAAGTATATGTGAGATTAATCAAGTGAGAATAAAACAAGCATTTGCATTAAGAATTTAAGCACAACATCATGCAATGTATGTATAATGCAAATGCTCCCCCTCAACAGGTTACTCTCCTATCAAAAAGTAAACTCTCCAATCATGTGAATTTGCGACTTGAATTTAGCAATTAGCATTCTCCCCTTAACTACATACTACTCCCCTTTTTTTGTCATGAGATGGGCAAAGGAGTAGTCCCCAACCTGGTTACTTGTAGCAAAGAGAGATAGTAGCATACAAGTCATTTGCATAATCATATAATGCACTTTATGCAAATCAATGAATTGGAGAGAAACAATGAGATTTATTTTATGAAAATGTGTGATTAAAATGCTTTGCATGCAATACATATTGCATTCAAGTTCAAAAATCTATGGTATTTGGCAAAGCAAATGACAAAGGTTTCCTTAAAGAATTCAAACAAATTTCACCATTTGTCATGAATTTAAAGCAAGGATATAGAGATTATCAATCATTCAATTTAATGAGCAACCATATCCATCTTTATAAGCAAAACAGGGCATGAGCGACTTTGCACCCTATTTGATTTTTCCGGATAAGATACCCGTATGATAGTAGCCATGTTCAACTAATAAAGAAAGAGAGACATTGGATTTTAAAATCCTTTGAATGAATACAAGATCCTTTATTCATTTGAGTCTCATTTGTTTTTCACACATAATTTTGCATTTAAGAATATGCAATCATCAATTCATGCTTTTTCATTTTTAGCATGTCATTTGAATTTCATGCTTTTCTCTTTTTAAGCATGTCATTTAACAATCATCATGTCATGGAGATCATTTTAGGTCATTCAAAGAGTACTTCCTATGAATATCTCATAATCCAAAAATGCATGTTTGAACATAAATATGACATGGATTGTAATACAAGTATGGTTCACACTTATTGAAGTAAAAACATATAAGCATATGTGCAACCAAGCTACTCAAGCAATTAATAAAAAAACATAAAAATTTTCAAATTTTTGCATGCAACAAGTATGCAATTATTCTCTTTGCTTGAGTTCCCCATATGGGGTCAAATATCACACCTCTTCAATGAAGGGCATGAGGTCTTAAAGGCATACCAAGTCCATTGGACTTAGTTGAACCAATGGGAGACTTGTTGGTCTCGTAGCAAGCGGGTTCATCATTTCTTATCCACCTAGATGACACATTTACATTTCTAATGGTCATAGGTTATAGAGTTCTAGATGGTAAAGGATCATGCAAATAGTTTTCTTTCTTTTTATGAACATACATCTTAGCTCTAGCCTTTTTCTTTTCAATCATGCATTTAAGTCTACACATTTTAATGTAATGCAAGCAACTTGGTCTAACATGACCATCAGTACAACAAAAATGACAAGTGGGGATAAGGTTAGGAATCATATCATTCCCTTGAGCATGCATAGGTGCTTTCCCTTATCGGTGTGGTTGTCTTGGTTGTTGGATAGGATCTCTCCTCCTTTGTTGATGAACAAGACAATGTTGCTTGCTCGGTTGAGCTTGCATGATTGAACTCTTCCCTTGATGGATTTGAGGTTGAGGGAAGTTAGCCTTCTTGGTTGGTTAGACCAAGATTGAGGAAGGCTTGGGCTTAGAGCTCTTGGTGATGAGATTGAGCAACGCCCTTTCATCTTCTTCTCCTCTCTTACCTTAGAAGGACATCTCCTCATCGGAATCAATTTCTTCTCTCTCAAATTCACTCATAATGTTTGAGTCAAATGAATGCAAATATAAGATATGTATTTATAGTGCCCAAGTGAAACTATATCATTTTGGAAGAAATAGAAAAACTATGGGCATTTTTACAGTACATGCAACAGTGCAGTAGCTCAAGATTTGAGCACTCTGAAACATGACCAAATGATATTGAAACCTTTTGTATAATATATCGTTGAAAGGTATAGATGTCTACTTTCTACTCATTTTTACAGAATAATATTTAGATATCTGTAGAAACAATTATGATCAATTAAGTAACCAAAGGTCAAAAACCGACAACAATAGAGTTACCCTGTTTTGGTGGTCACTTTGGAGATTTCAAAAACAATCCAAATGGTCATGAAATATTACAAATAATATACTGTTGAAAGGGATGGGCGTCTAGTTTGTACAAAAATTTTCAAAACTCATTTTAAAGCTTTGTATAAAAAGTTATGGTCACAAGACCATAAAAAAGGTCAGTTTTAAAAATCATTTAAATCATTGAAATCCAATCTTTTGAAACTAGACACTTTACTCCAATTAACCAAACCAAATCTAACATTTATCCAAGAGAAGAATGAGACATTCTCAAGTGGTCAACCATTGCACTAAGACATGCACACCATCGTGCAAGCGCAAACGTTTCCGATTACACAAACGGAAAAGAATTACACCACACTTAAGATTAACATGAAGTGCAAGTGTGGGAAGTGAATTTATCCTAATGCCTAACATGTCATGGTATTGTCATTGAACAAGATGCACTCAATTAAAACATACATGAATAGAATTCATAGTGAAAGTATACATACAAGGTTAAATTGCTTAAGACGTACCTAGAGGGGGGGGGGGGGGGGTGAATAGGTTTTTCGCCTAATTTCAATCCCTTGAACAAACTTACGTTTGTCCCTCAAGGTAGCCTTACATACAACATAAACATCACGGAATCATACTAAGACAAGTTATCATGTGATCATTCATACATTGTCTAAGTATCAATATGTTGTATGAGGTATAAAGAAAAATACAAAAAACAATATACAAAAGAAAAATGTATTTACAAATATGATCAAAAGAATATATTTACAAATCACACTATACAAAATCTTGTATCAATATACTTCACAAGTAATTGATGTGTCACAAGATAACAACATATACATAAACAAATATAAAAGTGAGAGATAGGAAGAATTAACACAAGAGATTTTTTAACGTGGTAAAACCTCCAAGGAGGAAACATCCACGGGTTGAATTACAACCATTGGGTACTTATATATATACTTGGAAAGTAAATTAGAAATTCCACAAAATGACCAATCCTAGTCACCAACCCATGTGGAGTCTATGTTTACCCAACCCTATTGGAAGATACAAAATCCCTCAATGATGTAAACCACCACATATTGGAACTCATACCAAAACCAACATCGTTGGAAGATTAGAAATTCCTCAAGAGTGCATACACATCCCATGTACCCCGCTCTATCGGACTCTATGTCTAACCAACCGCCCGGGCCTACCAATATATAAGCCAACTCTCTATATAAGGCACACGTGCCTCTAGAAAGCCTCCCATGCATGACTATCCAAGTCCTCCCGACTCTAGCCATGACTTCTTGCTTGTCTATCCAAGTCCTCCCGACTCTAGACAAGACTTCTTGCTTACCTATCCGAGTCCTCCCGACTCTAGGCAAGACTTCTTGCTTGGCTATCCGAGTCATCCCAACTCTAGCCAAGACTTCATGCCTTTTACAAGGACTTCCTAGTGTGATCATGTGAATGCAAGTGATGCAATCAATCAAAACAACATAGAACATGTGATCAATACATTCCATGGAACAACTAGATCTAGAGATGTGAAAACACAAGCAATAGTAATCTAGATGCAAAATCATGAATGAAAACCTAGAGCATGTGAATACAATTAACACATAAAACTTCTAGATTCATTCATACAAAACAACACTTGAACAATTTCATATTCATAAGGCACAAGTTCAAGATGTCATAAACATACATCAAAAAATGCTAGAATCATAAAATGTATTCAACAATTATTCTAGCCAAAGATTTAGAGATAGGAGACATGTTAAAAACAAATCAATCCTATATATCTCTAAAAACACATAAAAAGGCTCTAATCCTAGATTTCATCAATCATGGATCAAAGTCACATAGAAAGGATTATTAATCATAAACTTGCTCAATCAAGTCTCAAACAATCCTATATATCAATCTAATCACAATACAACTCACAATCATGTTAAGAACAAAGAATCCAAGATTCTAGTCAACATGTGTCTCTAATTAGACTATTCAATTAGATTGATTATGAAGCTATCTTTCTCTATAGCATTCACTAAACAAACATATATATATAGAAGAAGAAACCCCAAGCAAATTGGAGGATTAAAAAGATGAAATCACAAAGTTATGAACTCTACCTCAATTACAAGAGCTGGTTCGTTTTTCTGAGGAGATCTGTCAGAAATTCGATCAAACAGCTGCACAACCACTTGGAAAAGGTAGAGGACTCGAATACGAACATTCTCCAACTTGAATCACTCAATTCCGACTCCGGATGAGAAAGTTATGGTGTTTGGAAGTTGAGAAAAATTGAGAGAAAATCATAGACGGGATTTCAAACTTTTTCTTCTTGAGAGAGAATGGAGGGAATTGGAGGAGTTTAAAAAAGAATGAAAGAAGGGCAAAATGGTCCAAATTTTTTGTGGGAATTTGGTCAGCCCACGTGTGGCCAGCGTGTGCCACACGTGGCCAGAGAGGAGCTCTGGCCGTGTGGCACACGTGGTCCACACGTGGCCACTCCTAGCTTGGCTTTTGGCCAAGCGACCTCCCGCGCACCTCTCGCGTTCTTCAGCCATATTCGGGCATCCGAACTCCGAATTCGAATCCGTTTTCGGATTACGAACCGTGACTCCCTCACGCACGACGAAGACTATGAAACTTTGAAAAATGGTTGAGAATTCATCTCGGAAAACGACGACGAACACACCTCAACAAATGAGAACGAAAAGTAGCGTAGCTACATCGTTTGGACTCGAAACTTAACGAATGAGTAACCGAAATGACCGGAACTCAATAAGGAATCAATTAAGCACTATTACAAGTCCAGAACACAAGAAACACAAACATACAAACACAAGTTCACATATGAATGCCATTTCCTAGACATAGTCTTAGAACATGCAACTCTAAAATGTATGAGCATTTGAGTCCAATGCATGAGCATACAAAATCATGTGAATGTGTTATAAAAATGGTGCACAACAATGCAGGGACACTCATGAATGATTTGTGTGTGTGTGCCTATGCCTTGTAAGAGGAATGAGGTCGATTTTACCTTTGATGAGCAATGAAGCTTATTTCCTCTTAGCAAGCCATCATCTTGTATGTACCGTAGTCAAATCTTTCTTTGAAGCTTTGTATCATCATCAACATGACCACATAAACATTTACAAGATAAACACGTTTTGATATGGAATATATGCCAACAACAACCAAAAACCTAACAATCTCCCCCTTTGGCAAATTCCATGTCAAAACCCCTATACAAATACTAAAACAATTACAAAGAAAATTTGGTCATAATGTGTACATTTATTTACACTCTAAGACAAAATTTCCAATAACAAGTCTTGAACTTCATCTTGGTCTTCTCTAGAAATCACCTATAAAATAGCTTGAAAGCACAAAGATCTCCAAGAGACAACACATATCCAAGAAACAACACATATGGCAAAAGATATATATTGACAAGAAAAAATAACACAATTAAAGTCCATATGGATAACATGTATGCTCCCCCTAAATACATGCCATCATCCAAAAGATATTCTAGTCAATATTACAAGCCATATAGTTCAAGAAAACAAAATACAATAAAATATAACATCTTGAGAAATAAGAAAGCTAGAACAACCATGTATCTCCCCTATATCTCCCCTATCATTCTCCCCCTTTTTGACATGATATGAAGCCAAAGAAAAAAAAAAGGGAATAAGAGAAAATATACCTCAAGACCATTCTAGTCTCTTTTACCACCAAGAAAGATTGAGCGATATGATGATCTTGCATAATGCTTTGAAGTAGAGACATTTCTTTCCAATTCCTTGATCTTCTCATCTTGAAGCTCAACTTTAGCATTTAGCTCTTCAATCTTCCAGTGTGCTTCCTCAAGTTAGTAACAAATAAACATATACAAGGCAATAATATCATTTTTGAACAAATCATTATGCATATTAACAAAATCAAAGCATCTTAGGATTTATCAAAAATATGAATTATGCCAACAAATAATTTCTTGAAGAATCATGTGAACAAATCACAAAAGAGAACAAAAACATAGCATATTATGCTCCCCCTTGATAAATGCCCTATCTAACATCTAGATAGACAATTGTTCACAAAAATCATCACACAATCATATCTCAAGCAATATTCAAAAGTTTTTCCAAATAAGCTCCATATAACAAAGAGAGTTACATCTAGATTTTCAATCACTCTCATATATCTTCAAAAATTGCTAGAGAACCAAATATACCATATAAGCAAAAGTGAGTGTGTGAAGATTTTGCTTCAAGAATATGAAATGAAGTAGTTTAGTAATCAAACATGCAAACATTTTCAATCACTATCCATCCTTAAACTTTCCATAAAAAAGTCAAACCGGTTTTCATCCGAATTTTGCTTTTAAAGAGAATAGTTTTCAACATGTGAGCGATGTGTGTGCAAGTGGCTCGTTTACCCGTTTCTATTTGTCAACCCGAGCTCATTTGATTTTTTCAACTATACTCCATAGCCTTTTTGTTTTTGTTTTAGGCTTGAATCAAAGTTTTTTTTTTTATTGATTCTTTTCAACTCTACTTTGATTTTTCTAACAAAAACTTATACACCTCTTGGTGGCTTTCACTCATCATAAAGATGTAGCCCTTTCCAACATTGGGCGGCTTCACAATCAATATGTGTAGCCCTTTCCAAGAGGGTGCTCGTTGAGTACTATATTGCCGAAGCAAATGGATACAAACCAAAGGTCATTTTTAAATGTACTAATTATAGAACATCAAGAGTATCCAATACTCACACATATATCAAACTCAACAACATAACAAACCATATAAGAGAAGCAAAGTGCATTTTTTGAAACCAAGTTTAAGGCTTAAAAGCACATGATCAAAAAGCAAGTAATGAGACTTACTTAAGATCTCTACTTCTCAAGAGAGTAGCTTTCAAAGAATATGAAGCATATTTTTCAAAAACTTGCCACTCAACAATCAAACAAATAATAACACACATCACGAAAAGATCATTGTGAACAATTATCACCAAAAGATCTTAGACAAGCAAATGTCAACGAGGACCATATAAACACTATATTAGTTCTCAAGTATGACATGCTACATGAAGTGTTAAAACAATGAGTTGAGAGATGAAATATAGATAAGCAAGCAATGTGATACAAGATATACCTTCGCAAGCTAATTCCATCAAATGCAAGACCTTCACCCTTTTTATGAGTCCTCTTGGCTTGTATGTCCTCATGACTACAAGTTATAGGTGTGTCGATTCCAAGAGACTAAAGGCTAAGCATTTCAACTCAAACAAACAAAAATGACTTTCTCTAAAAGTCTTAACAAAGATTATCACCATATAGATAACATGATATGCAACTTCTCAAAAGTTAATCAACAAATTTTGACAATCATATCAAAGAATGTGAGATAGCCAAGTTCATGTCAAGTTGTATAGATACTAAGCAAAGATGCTAAGCTTCTTAACAACAAGACACTAATCTCAAAGCTAACTCACATGTGCAACTTACACTATTGGTAAGAGCACTCACCCTTGACAAACTTTGTCTTGGGTGAATTAACAAAAACATCATCAAGATTCTTATTGACAACAATGTTGAATCTAGAGTAAAGTTCTTCCACAACTTGATTTACAATAATATCATTAATACTCTTCTTTCCAATATTGTTAGCACCATGTGCATTGTCAATATTAACAAGATTTTTATTCTTCACATTCCGAGAGCTTTTAACATGCATTAAATCATTAACATGCTTTCCATATTCAAAAGCTTTAGCATGTTTGAGCTTATAGGCAATCTCTCTATTCCTAGATGCATTTTCCATATTGCAATATTCAATGAATTTATAGCACTTGGGCTTGATATGACCTATGGTATTGCAAAAATGACATATGGGAACAAAAGAAGAGATTTTACCTTCCGGAATGGGAGAAACACAAGTGGAAGTGGAAGTGTCAAGGAGTACCTTGTTCTTAGCTTTGTTCTTGATCTTGGAACGTCTCTTCTTAGGAGCTTTCTTGTCAACTACGACCTTGCTTGTAGGAAGTGATGCTTCTATGAGCTTCTCCTCAACTACCGCGTCATTTGAGCCTCCTAGTTTCAAATTAGAGATGATCCTATCCCTTTCAAGAACAACCTCTTCAACTTCACTAAGCTTCTTGGCAATAGCATTCTTTTCACACAAGAGCCTTCGAGTTGTAGCAACAAACTCATCCACTTGTATATTGATCAAATCATTTTTCTCATCTACCTCACTTAAGGCTATCTTCAACTTCTTTTCAAGACTCTTTACCTTAGCCAAAAGTTCATCATAGGTAGGATTCTCATTTAAACACACTTGATGATTTGAATCAACCTTATCTTCCAAAGAATCTTGACTTGTATCATCTAGAGATGAATAAGAAGCCATGAAGCCAACAAAGTTGCTCACTAGCTCTTCTTCACTTGAAGACTCATCACTTGAGCTCTTCTCATCACTAGACTCATCATCTTCACTCCAAGTGGCCGCCATAGCCTTTCCTTTCTTGTCCTTCTTAGAATCTCCACTAGGACAATCCGAAGCAAAATGTCCAAGCTTCTTGCACTTGAAGCATTGAACCTTTCTATTGCTCTTGACATGGCCACTCCTCTCATGAGGTGGAGTAGAGGATTTCTTGACCTCCTTGTCTCTTGAATACTTGCCATATGGCTTGGCTCCTTTCTTCAAGAACTTCCTAAACTTCCTTACTAACAATGCCATCTCCTCATCCTCTTCACTACTACTAGCTTCTTTCACAACCTTGAGAGCTAAACCCTTGTTCTTAGCCTTTGGTTTCATACACGCTTCAAAAGTTTGAAGAGACCCTAATAGTTCATCTAAGCTCATGTCATCGACATCCTTGCTCTCTTCAATAGCGGTAACCTTGGCCTTGAACCGTTTTGGCAAAGATCTTAAAATCTTCCAATTTAGTCTCTCACCGGAGATAGGAGTACCAAGTGCTTGGCACTTGTTAGCGATGTCTAGAAGCTTATCTTGGAAGTCAACAAACTTGTCTTCCTCACCCATTTGTAACATCTCAAATTGGGAAGTGAGCAATTGTAGACGAGACTTCTTCACCGCTTTAGTCCCTTCATTAGTGACCCGGAGAGCATCCCAAGCCTCCTTAGCGGTTTCTAGATTTTGGATGTAGCTAAATTGTCTACTATCCACACCTCCGAAAATAGCATTCACCGCTCGATGATGCCATTTTGCTAACTCAAACTCATTGGTAGACCACTCACTCCTAGGCTTGGAAACGGTCACACCATTCTCAATCTTATTGGGAGCAAGATAACCTTCTTCAACGGTCATCCAAGCTCTCTCATCAATAGAGCGAATGTATGCCTTCATCCTCAATTTCCAAAACCCGTAGTTGTGACCCTTGAGAAGAGGAGGCCTAGAATTCGAAGCCCCTTCGGTCATCACATCATCTTGGAAAACCATACTATCAAAAACCTAAGCAATTCACTTGTAAGTATAACCCGGATCTCGTCGAGTGCCGTCCGACGACCCGCTCTGATACCAATTGAAAGTATACATACAAGGTTAAATTGCTTAAGACGTACCTAGAGGGGGGGTGAATAGGTTTTTCGCCTAATTTCAATCCCTTGAACAAACTTACGTTTGTCCCTCAAGGTAGCCTTACATACAACATAAACATCACGGAATCATACTAAGACAAGTTATCATGTGATCATTCATACATTGTCTAAGTATCAATATGTTGTATGAGGTATAAAGAAAAATACAAAAAACAATATACAAAAGAAAAATGTATTTACAAATATGATCAAAAGAATATATTTACAAATCACACTATACAAAATCTTGTATCAATATACTTCACAAGTAATTGATGTGTCACAAGATAACAACATATACATAAACAAATATAAAAGTGAGAGATAGGAAGAATTAACACAAGAGATTTTTTAACGTGGTAAAACCTCCAAGGAGGAAACATCCACGGGTTGAATTACAACCATTGGGTACTTATATATATACTTGGAAAGTAAATTAGAAATTCCACAAAATGACCAATCCTAGTCACCAACCCATGTGGAGTCTATGTTTACCCAACCCTATTGGAAGATACAAAATCCCTCAATGATGTAAACCACCACATATTGGAACTCATACCAAAACCAACATCGTTGGAAGATTAGAAATTCCTCAAGAGTGCATACACATCCCATGTACCCCGCTCTATCGGACTCTATGTCTAACCAACCGCCCGGGCCTACCAATATATAAGCCAACTCTCTATATAAGGCACACGTGCCTCTAGAAAGCCTCCCATGCATGACTATCCAAGTCCTCCCGACTCTAGCCATGACTTCTTGCTTGTCTATCCAAGTCCTCCCGACTCTAGACAAGACTTCTTGCTTACCTATCCGAGTCCTCCCGACTCTAGGCAAGACTTCTTGCTTGGCTATCCGAGTCATCCCAACTCTAGCCAAGACTTCATGCCTTTTACAAGGACTTCCTAGTGTGATCATGTGAATGCAAGTGATGCAATCAATCAAAACAACATAGAACATGTGATCAATACATTCCATGGAACAACTAGATCTAGAGATGTGAAAACACAAGCAATAGTAATCTAGATGCAAAATCATGAATGAAAACCTAGAGCATGTGAATACAATTAACACATAAAACTTCTAGATTCATTCATACAAAACAACACTTGAACAATTTCATATTCATAAGGCACAAGTTCAAGATGTCATAAACATACATCAAAAAATGCTAGAATCATAAAATGTATTCAACAATTATTCTAGCCAAAGATTTAGAGATAGGAGACATGTTAAAAACAAATCAATCCTATATATCTCTAAAAACACATAAAAAGGCTCTAATCCTAGATTTCATCAATCATGGATCAAAGTCACATAGAAAGGATTATTAATCATAAACTTGCTCAATCAAGTCTCAAACAATCCTATATATCAATCTAATCACAATACAACTCACAATCATGTTAAGAACAAAGAATCCAAGATTCTAGTCAACATGTGTCTCTAATTAGACTATTCAATTAGATTGATTATGAAGCTATCTTTCTCTATAGCATTCACTAAACAAACATATATATATAGAAGAAGAAACCCCAAGCAAATTGGAGGATTAAAAAGATGAAATCACAAAGTTATGAACTCTACCTCAATTACAAGAGCTGGTTCGTTTTTCTGAGGAGATCTGTCAGAAATTCGATCAAACAGCTGCACAACCACTTGGAAAAGGTAGAGGACTCGAATACGAACATTCTCCAACTTGAATCACTCAATTCCGACTCCGGATGAGAAAGTTATGGTGTTTGGAAGTTGAGAAAAATTGAGAGAAAATCATAGACGGGATTTCAAACTTTTTCTTCTTGAGAGAGAATGGAGGGAATTGGAGGAGTTTAAAAAAGAATGAAAGAAGGGCAAAATGGTCCAAATTTTTTGTGGGAATTTGGTCAGCCCACGTGTGGCCAGCGTGTGCCACACGTGGCCAGAGAGGAGCTCTGGCCGTGTGGCACACGTGGTCCACACGTGGCCACTCCTAGCTTGGCTTTTGGCCAAGCGACCTCCCGCGCACCTCTCGCGTTCTTCAGCCATATTCGGGCATCCGAACTCCGAATTCGAATCCGTTTTCGGATTACGAACCGTGACTCCCTCACGCACGACGACGACTACGAAACTTTGAAAAATGGTTGAGAATTCATCTCGGAAAACGACGACGAACACACCTCAACAAATGAGAACGAAAAGTAGCGTAGCTACATCGTTTGGACTCGAAACTTAACGAATGAGTAACCGAAATGACCGGAACTCAATAAGGAATCAATTAAGCACTATTACAAGTCCAGAACACAAGAAACACAAACATAAAAACACAAGTTCACATATGAATGCCATTTCCTAGACATAGTCTTAGAACATGCAACTCTAAAATGTATGAGCATTTGAGTCCAATGCATGAGCATACAAAATCATGTGAATGTGTTATAAAAATGGTGCACAACAATGCAGGGACACTCATGAATGATTTGTGTGTGTGTGCCTATGCCTTGTAAGAGGAATGAGGTCGATTTTACCTTTGATGAGCAATGAAGCTTATTTCCTCTTAGCAAGCCATCATCTTGTATGTACCGTAGTCAAATCTTTCTTTGAAGCTTTGTATCATCATCAACATGACCACATAAACATTTACAAGATAAACACGTTTTGATATGGAATATATGCCAACAACAACCAAAAACCTAACACATAGCTTTAGATCCTAATGCCTAAACATGTCATGGCATTTCAATGAACAAGATGCAATCATTTAAACATGCATGAAGAGACTTCATGGCTTTACATCCTAGTGCCTAAACATGTTATGGCATTTCAATGAACAAGATGCAATCATTTAAACATGCATGAAGAGATATTCAAGAACATGAATGCACACATATAAAAACACACAACATACAAGTATTAGAGATATGCATGAGTTGTGACTGTGTGCAACTGCATCTCTTTAAAGCAAGTAAGCACTAGAATATACCTTTGGTGCTTCTTCTCTTGAGGTCTTGAGAGAGCCTTGGTTGTGCAAATCACTAACCATCAAATGCCTAAGCTACCTTTACATCAAGCCCCACATGTGGTTTGTCTAAGAAATAAGCCAATCAAAATATGAGACCTTACAGATTCATAACACACAATCGAAAATCAGTCAGTAAGAGATCAATCTATTGAAAGCATTAATTACTCTAAAACATCCATACAAACCATAATTGCACATAATGGATAAAACAAAGGTCAATATATATAAAATTAAGAGTGAGGTTTCATCAAATCCTAGCACTAGAAATTTAGCTCATATTACAAAAGTAAACTGTTATGGGTAAAATTCACCGTAAATGACACGTCAGCAGACAGCATGGATGGGATGGACCACGTAAGCCAGGAGTTTGATCGGGAGGAAAAAGTGACGTTCCATAGGCTGAGCCAGAAGATAGAATCAGAACAGCAAATAAGCACAGAACGCCGAGTATACCGAATATGAAGAAATGCCTGACTAGCCACACTCGGTGCAAAGGAAGAGATCATCCATGGAAGTTCTTTCACCGCCTGTATACAAAATGATTAATAAAGATCATCCACAAATCAACTACTAAGAAGTAGAACCCAACAAGGAAACAAAATGATCTCCTTGACAGATCACTAGAGTCCATAACAAATTCGGAATCAATAACAATAAAGATGAGATCAACATCAAACAAGGAAAGAATCCCAAAACCAATTCTACAATCCCCTACTTGTATGTCACGATACAAAACCCTAACAGGACCCTAGAAACCCTAATAGGATCATATATAAATATCCTTACAAAATATAAGTGAGGGACATTGAAAAGAAGAACACACACACAAAAAAAAAAATAATAAATAAAAAAAAATAAAAGAGGAGAGAAAGCAGAGTATGTATAATTAACAAATGTTATAGTGGATTCGATTGAGTTGCTTGAGCAACAACCTATGGATGTTTCTCCGATCACCGGAGTTTTACCATGTTACATCTCTTTCTACTTTCTTTAGCGTTTTGCCATACATTTAGTTCATATTTGCAAACTAGAAATCGTTGACCGGCCTATTAACAAAAACCATCGTCAACATAAACCATACAGCATATATGATCAAATGAATACACGACTATATAAATAAAATGAAAGAGATAAAGTTGTAGAGAAAACTATGTAGAGTAGATCTTCTCTTCTTCCTTTGCTCTTCTTCTCCTCCAATCTCCTTCAATTTCCTATCTCCCAAGAACAAGAAGTAATCATGGATTGGTGTCAAAGCGTT
Source organism: Acer campestre (assembly GCA_954870605.1). Taxonomy (NCBI): domain Eukaryota; kingdom Viridiplantae; phylum Streptophyta; class Magnoliopsida; order Sapindales; family Sapindaceae; genus Acer; species Acer campestre. The sequence goes on along the minus strand of OX940808.1, from coordinate 19,976,521 downwards.
AGGTGGATTGTGTAGGATTTAGTGATGGTGATGTAGGAAAATGATTTGGTGAATATTCTTAGGTAGGTAATTGGTACCTTTGTAGAAAAATAGCAAATGAATAAATATGGAGGTGAATTAGGTCAGGGGCAAGGGAGTAATTTCCATGGAGAAAACAAATTCTAGGCAAAAAGGCGACATTGGGGCGATCTTGGTGAGCTCGCCTTGAGGTCGCCTCAAGGAGTGATTTCTGAACCCGAGTAGTTAGAGATCTTGGGGTGACCTCGCTAGACTTGCCCTGAGGTTGCCTTTGAGCATGCTATGGAAGGCTGAACCATAGGCCAAAGCGACCTTGGGGCGACCTTGAGTGGGCTCACCTTAAGGTCGCCTTTGTGTTCTGTTTTGGAAAGCTGAACCGAGACGATAGTGACTGAAACAAATTACGGTGTGTTCAATATTAATCTAGAGGGGGGGTGAATAGATTTTATCCAATTTTACCCAATTTTCGTTAATGGTCAAGATTACGAAAATACCCTTCTAGTCAATACAAAAAATAGCAAGTGTAATATGATGCGGAAATTAAAAGACACTTGATATTTACGTGGAAACCCTCACGGGAAAAACCACGGGCTATGTAAGTGAGCCACACTCGAACCTCGAATCCACTAAATGTGTAAAACGATTACAACCTAATCCCGGAAGTAATCACACACCTACCTAATCCCGGTATGAGTGAACCTAGTTCTAATGCTTGTGATTTATGCAACCTAATCCCGGAAGCAACACAAGACTTAGTTCTCAATGAAGAGAATACAACCTAAGTGAATATATGAAATACTCAAAATGCAACAAGAGCAAGGCAACTCTATATGCTTACCTAGAATGATGATATATCAATGAAATCAATCCTAGATATCAAAAGCTAAATGACATATCATAAAGCTTAGCTAATCAAGATTCAACCAAACCTAGATAGCTATCACAATACAACACTCAATCATTTTTCATCACAAACAATCTCTATCTTGTATCTAGCATGTGAATATAAAACATACAAGTAAATAAAGAGATTTCTTGACAAGAAAGAAACTAAACTTGTATGAAGTTAGTCAAAATCTTACCAAGCAAGTTGTGATGATGCAAAGCTATGCATGAATGATCCTAGATGACTTTGATGAATCAAATGTAAAGCTTTGAGTGTTTAAAGGTGAGTTCTTGATGATATTTCTCTCAAGGGTTTCTCTTTTTGCTTTAGGGTTCTTAGGAGTCAAGGAACTAACTCAGATAAAAGAGAAAGCATGATATTTATATTCATCAAAAAACAGGGCATGTGAAAAGACAAGAATGCCCCTGAAAACGCACAATCGGCGGTTTAATTCTGCGGTCGGGGCCGCAGAATGTGACCGCCGAATTGAGCCCGAGAAAGAAACCGACCTAAAATATCTAATTCGGCGGTTTCATTCGGCGGCCAGGCCGCCGATAATAACCACAGAATTCATCCCGAGAACAGGGGAGAAAACGGCGGTTTCATTCGGCGGTTGGAAACCGCCGATGTAACCGCAGAACACAACCCGAGAAAATAAATGCATCAGGTGTGAAACGGCGGTTTCAGATCGGCGGCCAGACCGCCGATCTAACCGCAGAATCAGACCAGAGACCTCTGGTCCAAAACGGCGGTTTCATTCGGCGGCCAGACCGCCGATAATAACCGCCGATTCACCAAATGTGGTGAATCCAAGGAGAAAGCCAAGGCAATCACCAAGAGCGGTCTTCGCGTAAAACCAAGCACACGTATGTGCAAGCGCGGACGTTTCCGAAAATCAACGGAACACGAATTACCAAAACACAAACACACAACAAGATACAAAACATAAGGTGCATGTGTGAAAGTGACATGTGAAGAGAATGCACACAAATTAACATATGCAAAGTGAGTGTGTGCACTAATCTCTTCAAAGAAACACTAAGCACAAGAATATACCTTTGGCGTGCTTGTCACCTTGAGGTCTTGAGGGCATAAGCTTGATCCTTAAACACCTAAAACTACCCTTACAAGTCAAACCCCAACATGTGGTTTGTCTACGAAATAAGCCAATCAAAATGAGAATCCTTACAGTGACCTTGAGGTGAGCTTAGGTGAGCTCCCCTTGGGGTCGCCTATGTGCTTTACTTGCCTTCTTACTTTTCTTTTCAGCTTCGCCTAAGACCATTAAGCTGTTGGTACCTGGGGTTACAGATTGCGCAGCGGAAAGGTTTTAAAATTTTTAAAAGCAATCATCAAATAAACCCATTTGTACAGTAATAATCGAAAACAATAAGAAGGAGATGAAAACTATTTCATACCTACGTATGAGGCTCCTTCACTTTAATACGGTCTGCTCCTGATTTGAACCACTTGATCTTCCTCGCTATAACCCTGAATTGGTAATGGCGAGTGGGCGCGTCACGGTACTCAGGAACAAAAATGGAGGTAGAAGAGAAGAGCACACAAAAGACAACTCTTGTTCTTTTGTTGGTGAAGTGCGGCAAGAAAAAATTCTCAAAAAAAAAAAATCAACTAGTTTTTATTTTTCTTTTCCTCTTTTTATTTTTCCTCTAGCCGCCCCTATTTCTCTCTTCACCTGATTGTTGTAACTAATGCATCAGTTTTCTTTTATTCTACCATCAATGCATTAGTTTTATTTTATTCTACAATCAATGCATCAGTTTTGTTATACCATATATATCAAATATATATGTTATAAAACTAACCGATGATCTCTCTTTAACACCCTCCATCTAATGATTAACAACATAATTAAATAATCTTATTATTTAATTTATTTAATCACCATTATTCATTAATTAAATAATCTCATTATTCAATCAATTCCCGAATAGATACGTGTCACTTTCGTAACACAATTAATTGGACAATCCAATTAATTAACCGTGACCCTTGTTACCTAAATCGATCGGGCTAGCAAGGGGACCTAATGGACCTACAGTATTTTGAGCTCCAATAATCCTTAGAAATAAATAATTAAACTCTTTAATTAATATTTCATGATTATTAACTTCGGTGTTATTCCACTAAAAACCCGAAGTTGCACTCTCTCAACTGTAGACGTTTTTACACAAACCAATAACTCTTGATGTCCATTGATATAGCTATTACATATGGTATAATCCTCCACAGGTAGTTCATAATTAGAGCTAGGTCATAATGTCCGTTATACCCCTCTAATTATATCTTTCCATTAAGTACCATTGATTCTCTAATGAACAATAAATCCTACATTCCTTACGGAATTAGGAGAGCGCTCATATTGTTCAAGCCCCGAATCAACCCTTAAGGGAATTACTATCTACTTCTCACAAGAAGGAGTGGATTCCTCTATTGTGTGCAGACCTTCCCAGCCACAAGCCAAATCGCGATTCCAACATACGAAGTTATTGACCGGGAATGCAACTCCAATCTCACCCATGGTATATCAAAAACCACGATCTAACCTGAAGGAGTCGATAAGACACTCAGGATTAAGATCACCCATATATAGCAATCATTTGTTGATATATATGAATTTCATCTTTTAACGGATCTTGGTGAGAGATTCATATAGATCATGGCCCAGTCCTATATGATCAAATCATATAAGGTGCCTCCATTCTCATATCTCCATATGAATGATCTAGGATAAGATCACCGTACATTACGGAATGGACAGCAGCTGTAGATTGACCACAAATAAAGTACCCAGCTTTATTTGCTATCTACGGACTCTTTAGATTGCTCCTTTCAAACTGAATCCATCTATATATGACATTCATATACTCAGTTTGAAATTACATCCGGCAATCTTGGATGTTAAGTACACATGTTATTATAGATGTATGAGACAATTTGAATGAATAAACTACTTCTTTTATTTCTTGTTCAATTCACATTTACAAACTACAAGCTTTAGGGCAAAAACCCCAACATAAGCTTCAAAACTAACTTGACCTTGCACAACTTATTTAAGGCATTAGAAACACAGTTTTACCTAATAAACGAACACAAAAAGATATGAAAATGGGGCTACACAAGGTGTAGAAGTGAAGCAATCAATGAAACTAGTGCATTTGTTAAAACGTACACTGTAAGTTTCACGCGTATGAAACTAGTGCATTTGTTAAAACAATTAGTTTCATTTTTATGAAACCAATGAAGGTGTGACTTTGGATTCATTAAATAAGATATATATATTTTTTTGAAGTAAAATAATATGTAAATTAAAACATATGGATCAGATTGTGGAAAAAAAATATAAACAAGATGTATTCACAATATGACCAATCAACATAAAATATTTATCTCATTCTCTCTCATTTATTTTACAGCTAATATCATTGGTGGGAAAATGATAGAAATTCTAGTCAGCATTTCTAGGAAAGTTTCTAGAATTATAAATTCAACTCCATATTCTCTAACTATTTTTTTGCCACATCACCTTCATATTGAAGTTAAATAATGCATTGGAGAGGGTTTTTCTAACTTTTTGTCTAGGTATCCTATGTGACTTTTAGTTTTCTCTAAATGCATATTTGCATTGGAGATGATCTAATTCTAGAAACTTTTTTACAAATACTGACTAGGATTTCTAACTTTTTCCCACCAATGATATTAATTGTAAATGAGGAGACAGAATGAGATAAATATTTTATGATGATTGGTCATAGAGTGAATACATTTATTTTTTCTTAACTCACAATCAGATCCTGATATTTTAATTTACATATTATTTTACTTCAAAAAAAATATTATTTAATGAATCCAATGTCACACCTTCTTAATGTTAACAAGGTGAAACTAGTATTGTTTTAACAAATGCACTAATTTCATACACATGAAAAAAGTTCGTTTAAATACTTTACTCAAACAAATTCTTAATTTTTTTTTTTAATTTGGGAATTTAATTGAACAGTTGGTGTGCAAGACACACTAAGGGAAGTGTATTCAATCTAGATTTCATTGGAGTTTAATAGATTTGTTTTAAGTGATGGATTTTAGTGGAATTCATAAATCTCATAAATTCCATTAGATTTTGTCAGAATTGTGTAAAGAGTTTGTTGGAGTTCATTGGAATTTGTTATATAGAGGAATTGGATGGATTTGTAATGATTTGTCTTGAAAAAAAATTGATTGTTCAACATTTTAGCATTTATTTATAAACCATCTCTACTGAAGCAACCCGAGAAATCTCAACATAGCGTCTTTGTCAACAACTCTTTCTCTATATATTTTTTAAATATTTTTTTCACTCTCTCTAGCTTTGCTAAAGTTTTGGTTTTTATTTTGATTTTGATTTTTCTTGGGTCTCTCTCTATTTTATATTTTGTTTGTTAGAGGAAAGTATGATTGAAAGATTCGAATGTCTTTAAAGTGATCAATGTTCAATGGATATGGAGTCTGATGGACCACGACTTCATCTATCTCCATTTGAAGATGTGTATTTTTTTTATATATATAATTATTGAAAATGAGATTTTGATTGAAAAAAAAGTCTGTTGACCCATCAACGACTGATTTTTCTTTTCTGTGATGAATTTTAATTGAAGACGAAAGAGGTATTTGATCTGGATTGAAAGAAAAAAAAAAGTATGATCTAGAAGAAAAAATGGATATTTTTTTTCTTTTGTGTTGAATTATGTTGGATGACTGGATCTGGATTGATGATGTGTATGAAATTGAAGAAAAAAAACCTGATGATGAAGAAAAATTCAGATATCCAATGGATCTGGATTGATGTTTGAATTTCTATATTGTACTTGTATTAAATGTGTTTGTATTTGTGTATAATTTGATAAAAAAATCAAAATTTTATTTGCATGATTTTGATTTTGTTGTTTTTGGAAGTGTTTTTAAGGATTTGTTGGTGGGTTATGAACTGGTCTTGTGTTTTGAAGTTGATCGGTGTGTTTCGAATTTGTGTTTTTTGATGAGAAGAATGAGAGCTGAAAATGAGAAATCAAATGGAATCCATGGATAAATGGCAAGATTTGTGAAGAGTCATTCTATTGATACTTTTCCTTTCCAAATCCATCACTTAAATAAATCCATCCAAATCCACGTTTTTTTGAATACACCCTAATTTGTTTGGAATCCTTCCAAATCTGAATTGAATACCCCTGAATTTTATTGGATTTCATTGGAATCCTTCCAAACCTGAATTAAATACCCCTAGACTTGATTGTATTCCTTAAAAATCTAAATTGAATACACTTAGATTTTTTAAATCCTATAGATTCCAATCAAATCTTGATTCAATACATCCCTAAAACTTCTTTTCTCTTTCCAGCTATCAAATTAATTAGGAGAGAGTGTATGACAAATATTTTATGGTGATTGGTTTAAAGTTGAAGCATATTACTCTTTAGATAGTTGCATTAGAGATTGGAATATACATTTCTCCAATTTCCTTACCAAAGTGGATCCATAATGAATAAAAATGCTGATGTATTATCATTTAGAAACTCAAAATTGTATATATGCATTAGAGATGCTCTAATACGATGATAGAGCTGTAGATTTTAATTTGATATCGACTTTAATTTTTTATTTTTCATTATGATAGTTGAGAATATAATGATATTTTATATAGAAGTAATTATTGGGAAAACAACTTTACCAACAATTGGCACTTACCCCCTCTGCTATTAGTGTTGATAGTTATATTTAACCATTGACTTTTTAAAAAAAGCTAAAAAGATGAAACTACACCTAACATCTATAATTAAATAAAAAATAGTAATTTAAGGCAACAAGAAAATAATAAAAAAAGGAAAAAGAAAAATAATTATCTTTTATTTTGAAAAATCAAAAATTTTAATTTTTTTTTTTTTTTTTTTTGGATCTCCACAGTTCATCCTTGGATGAATGGTGAAGATTTATATTTAAAAAAAAAAAATTAAAGAAACTGATGTGTGGAAATAGGTTGGATCTCAATGGATTCAAACTCCCATCGAAGATTGAGATCCAGCCTCTCATCCATCATTTTTTTTTTGAAACAGCAATTTATTAATAAAACATCCAACCATTACAAACCAGGGGCAGACCACCTAGTCGGCCAAAAGACACAAACAACCGCAAAATTGAAAAATTCACAAATAGCAAAGCCATGAACCAGGAGGCCAAACCATAAACTGAAAGCAAAAGCAAAAACAAGAAACACAACTACACAATATCACCCCATTCTAATCTATTCCCACAACCACTCTACCCATTTTTTGCAAGACAATCCGCAAAAGAATTCAGCTCCCTAGGAAAAAACTTAATCTCAAAACCATCCCGAGAGTGCAGAATTTGCCTGATATCATACACTAAACTAACCAAATTCAAATTCCCAAAATCCTCGCCACTGCACCAAGACATAACAGATTCTGAGTCACTGAAAATAGTGATATTGCAACCCAAAATAGGTTGTTTGTCAATCACCAGCTGACATGCCCTATGTATGGCGTAAATTTCAGTAGAAATGACATCCAAAACCCCCATATGCATAATACAAAAACAAGCATAAGATCTTTCCATTACAATCTCGAAGCACACCACCAATTCCAGCATGTCCAGGATTACCTCTAGACAACCCATCCACATAAAAACACGACTTTGCAACAGCAGGATGACTCCAAGCATTAGCCCTATTTACCTTGGCCAAACGAGAATCCACACATCTATCCTTTAAGTCCAGTAGGAGCAAAGATAAATCCATATCAGAACCGCGAGCATGATTTTTAAACCAAAGAGCAACACGAAACTTGATCATATCTAGTGCCTTCCCCTATTTAGCATCAATGCCATGAAAAACCACCTCATTATGACACTCCTAAATTGTCCAAACAATAGCAAAGAAAAGAATGATCCACATTCTCTTTCTTGAACTTGAAGGACACAAAGCATTCCAACCTAACACCCAATCCTTAACCGACGAAGAAGAACACATATTAACATCCCACTAGCTCATACAAGTTCTCCAAACCATATTGGACCACTCGCGGACAAGGAAAACATGGTCTATTGATTTAGAACCACCAACACACATAGGACAGCTAGAACTGAAACCCTACGCAACTCCAAACCTTAGCAACACCTCCCTAACCAATAACCTACCCTTCAATAGTTGCCAAACAAAGACCTCAATTTTTGGTGGACACAAACCCTGCCAAAGGAAATCAAAGAACGGATCCGCAGAATCCATATTATCATCCAAACACTTCTTGAATGAACTCACAGAAAATAAACCATTTGTTTCATGAGTCCAAGTCAAAGAATCCAAAATTCCAAACCTTAACTTAGTGCTATCCAAAGAGAACTTGAAACAATTCCACTGATCAATCTCCCAAACAAATAACGATCTTCTCAAACTCACATTCCATACCCAATATGAATTCATCCAACTACCAAATTCACTAACAACTCCTGACTTATTAGAAGCCAATGCGTAAATTCTCGGAAAAGCTCTCATGAAAGGCACCGAATCCCATTTCACATCCTGCCATAGCCGAACCCTCTCACCACACCCCATTACAACTTGAAAACCTTTTTTCACAATATTGACAGCCCTATGATCATCATTATACAATTTACTAATATTTTTAACAAAAGGCTAACCAGACCTAACCTTGCAACAATCCCACAACAATGGATTAACACCTAAACCATATTTAGCACATAACACCTTCTTCCAAAGAGAAGACTCCTCCCTCCCAAACCTCTATATCCATTTCGCCATCAAGCTTAGACCTTTATCCCTCATTCTCCTAATTCCAAGACCACCAAATTTCTTATGTTTGCAAATGGATACCCAATCAACATAATGTATTTTCTTTTTCAGATGGCCATCATTCCAGAAAAAGTCTCTTTATAACTTTTCCAATTTCTTTTCAACCACCATGGGTATGGGAAAGACTAACATAAAATATGATGGAAGACTAGAAATCACAGCCATGATAAGAACCAGACGACCACCCTTAGAAATAAAAGTTCCATTCCACAGTGCAAGCCGCTACTCCACCTTACTAACCATTTGGTTCCAAAAAGCTTCTCTACTGGAATTCCCAACCCAAATAGGTAACTAGAAGAGATTCCAATACACAACAAAAAATAGTCGCCCAATCTACCTTACCAAACCGTTTCTTACCAACTCAAGCTAGGCACAATTTATGAAAATTAATCTTTAAGCCCGAGACTAGTTCGAAACATCTTAGAATTCTCTTCGCATTTAAGAGATACTCCAGTTTAGGTTCTAAAAATAGAATTGTGTCATCTGCAAACTGTAAATGGGAAATGTGAACTCCAACATTGCCAAAACCAACACCCCTAACTAAATCCAACTACTTTGCTTTGTCAAACATCCCACTCAAAATCTCCACAACCATATTAAAAAGGAACGAAGACAAGGGATCTCCTTGACAAAGCTCCCTCAATCGAAAATTGCTTCGTAGGGCTTCCATTTACCAAAACTGATACAAAAGGGGAAGAAACAAACCATTTTATCCACTTCTTCCATTTTTCACCAAAACCCATCCTAGTTAAAACCTCCATCAAAAATACGTGGCCCACACTATCATAAGCCTTCTCGAAATCTAGCTTAATCAAAAGACCACCCTTACCATCTTTCTTCCAAGAATGAATTACCTCCTCTGAAATTACAAAACTATCAACAATCTATCGATCTTTTACAAATGTCATTTGAGATGGGCCAATCATTGAGTTCATGACTAATTTAAGTCTATTAGCAAGGATCTTAGCCAAAACCTTATATAAGGAACCCACCAAGCTAATCGACTTATATTCTTTAAGATTCACCGGACACATCATATTCAGAATCAAAGCAATAAAAGTACAAGTCAAGTCTTTAATCACTGAGCCATCCTTATAAAATGCATGTAAAAAATTCATATAATCATCTCTAATCCAATCCCAATTTTTCTTGAAGAAATTAAGATTCAATCCGTTAGCACCCGGCGCCTTATTACCGTCACAATCACACAAAGCCTTCCACACTTCCTCCACCAAGAAATCAACTTCCAAATCACCTCTTTCTCTGTCCGAAATCTGTTTGACATGAAAATCATCCCAACTTGGTCTAGGCATCTCCACCTACTTGAAATGATCCTTGAAATACAAAAAAAAAAAAAAAAAAAAAAAAAAAAAAAAAAAAACACCCTTTCTAACTTGATCTGGACCACAACATAATCTACCTGAAATGTTGATATCACCAATAAAATTAGCTCTTCTTCTCACATTAGACAAAATGTGAAAATATTTAGAATTCCTATCTCCCTCTTTTAACCATTTAACCTTATAAATCTGCCTCCATTTTTGTTCGTCAAGACGAATTTGTTTCCATAACTTCACCAAACAAGCCGTTCTTTTTTCTCTTAAAACAACTGACCACCCATTTGAAACAGTTATGCTCTCTATCCTAGCAAACTCCTCCTCCAACACCTTAACCGAATTGCCATCATTTTTCTTGTCTTTAAAATGAGCTTTCAAGTGAAGCTTAACGGCCTTAATTTTGTGTTTGATTTTCAACCCTGCATGAAACCCAACCGAGCAACTACTCCAACTTTTACGAACCCCTTCCATTAAAATTTTGTCATCCAACCATCCATTTAGGAATCTAAAACGCTTAGGACCCCAATCATCCTCTAAAACATCACATAAGATAGGATTATGATCAGACAAGCTTTTACATAGACCTTTTTGAACTATCTTTGGAAACCAGGATAACACCACTGGATCACACAAAAAGTGATCGAGTCTAGCCCAAGATTCAAGTTCCCTATTATTGGACCAAGTAAATGCCAAACCTTACATTGGAAGATCAATCACCCTGGCAGAATCAATAAACCTTCTAAAATTCATCATTGACCTCAAACTTCCAGGACCACCCTTTCTCTCACTTTGATCTAGAACTGTATTAAAATCCCCCCTAATAATCCATGGTCTTGACAAAGAAATTTGAGCCCTCAAAATAAATCTCCATAATTCAACCCTTTCTTTCTCCAAATTAGATGCATAGACATTACAAAATACCACCACCTTATTAACAAAACTTAGCACCCCCATACAATATAATGCAGCAATCATTAGAAATGCAAGATATTACCTTAAATGAATCTTCATTCCAAAGAGTAATAATCCCACCAGCCAAGCCTCTTGTTTTTACCCCTACACCTTTAGAAAGAATCGATCCACCCAAAGATTTAATTCTTCTCAAATCAAAATAATTTAATTTGATTCTTGAATGAATAAAAAGAATAATAGGCCTTGAATGCTTCACCAAGTTTCTAACCACTCTACTTTTTTCCAACCACCCCAAACCCCTAATATTCCAAGATAATAATATCATTATAAACAAATGGAAACCCCCAAAACCACATTCTGCAGGAACCATCAAACCGCCATAAATCTAGCCTCATCCTCCTTCTCCATTCGAAAAATTTCTTTAGAAACCAACTCTTTATTACTATTAAAATCAAAACCAGTGGCTGCCCCAACCTCTATAACTTTAGCAACGTCTTCAGACAAGCTCCAAGATTCTTCAACTACACTATCATTGGGTAACTTATGTCAATTGAAATAACCCAACGCCACACCTCTTTTAACCACTTTAGCCACATCCACTTCAAAATTCCATTTTCCTCTCAACAAACCCAATCCACAACTCTCCCTCTGAATTTCTTCGACCCCTTTGGAAATCAAACTCCTATCCTTTAGAGTTTTCATTCCATGGCTTTTAATTGCATAGCCGTTCTTGAAAGCCTTATTAGAAGAAACACACTTTTTCTTCGAAGCCATCTCTACCGTCAGATTTTCAAGCGACTTCTCTAAAACCAACTATGGAGTCTCTGAAATGTGGGAAATAGAATTTCCTGAAGAAGAGAAACTAACCTCAAAAAGAATAGAGCTAACAGGAACCTGAGCCATAGTAGTGTGGGACTCCTTATTCATCTCTAGAAGAGACCCATTATTACCATCTTTTAACAAAGCCTCTTTGAAAGATTGACCCTTTACTTGACCCAAACCCAAATCAATGTAGAAATTACCACCATTTAATTGGCCCTCTCTAACCTTAGAGGGTTCACCCACCAATTTTGAGCCCACATTTAAACAACCCATCCCGCTATCTTCATTTGAAGATGACCCATTGGACCCATTATCTTCCAAAACTCCCACCCTATTTCCATATAGATTTGCACCTTATTAATCACAAGATTGCCATTATGATGAGGACCAGAAAGTTTACAGTTCCTCTTTCTAAGAATAATCCCCTTTCCTTTGAATAGAGCTTTCTTAGCAACCCCTTGATTTGAATCAGGCTTATCATGCAGGCCTAAAGACACCAAACCCTAATGAGCCATCTGATTAAGCAACTTAGGGTCCGCCACCTTATCCTTAAAAGACATTGCATTAATATCATCCTCTCCACTAGTCTTGGAACCAGAAACAATCATCAATTCTATCCTCGGTAACGCTAACTTTTCAAAAACATCTCTTTATCCAATGTCCCCTAAAGCTATAGAGCCATACTTTCCACTCCACAACCTTCTAGAAACCCATTCTTCTAGCACCGGAACTAGATCTTCCCTGACGGACACAGAGAACGACATTTTTCTAGTCTTAACCTTGATCGCATCTGGATAAAAATGACTATTTGGTATCAAAACCAAGACCTTGCCTCTGAACAAACTAACTCTATGGAGAGTCTCATCCTCAATCAACAATGGCTCCCCAATAGCCCACCCTAACCTTATAAAAAGCTCTTCACACCATACATTCAGAGGAATACCTCTAAATTCGACCCAAGACAATCTTGTTTGAGGAGTAATGGCATCTGACCAGATACCAATGGATGAGAAGTAATCCTTCCATAACAATCTGTTACTAATAAAAACTTCCCTGTCTTTGATCGAGTTGAACAGTCAAAGAATATTCTTATCTCCAAGATATCTCGTAGAGGTCTGAATCTTCCTCTCACTAAGAACACAAATCACTAGAAACACATCTGAGAATGATTTGAGGACACTAACCACGCAAAACTTAATCCAACTATTGTCATTCCTCTCTTCATCCCATTTAATCACCTCCATACAAGCCTTTTCTTTTGGAGTCTTACACTGCACCTCGTTATACTCTTTTGATTGGGATCCACACACTGAACCTCTCACTGCTTCCACAAATGAGGACCAATACGCTATATTGCCAGTCGAAACTGCATTCAACTTAATGCCTAAACCCTTATTAAGCATCTTCATAGACCTCCCAAAATCCTTACTCCTACCGCTCCAATCCAATTAAGTTAACTTCGACGGGATTCTCCATCCATACACTATCAAACCATTTGTTAACCCAGCAAACCTCACTGCTTCATCTCTCGAAGCAAACCTAACAAACACAAAACAACATCTTCTAGACCTAGATTTTGGAGATAGATATATATATGTCTAACCACTCTAAATTTTCTAAAGATACCCCATAAACTCTTAAGATCAACTATCGGATTCAGGTTATCCACAAAGGTGGATACAAGTTTAGATCTAAAATCCCTAAACTCACCGTCAGAATTTCTATCTCTATTTTTCACGCTCATGATTATCATGCCTCTTATCCATCGTTGAAACCAAATAAATCCATTGCCTTATAAACAAAACCAACCCTGAAACATTTCTATTAAACAATTTGATTAACTTATACAGCAAAACTAGGTAACATAAACTATGCACGCCGCTTGTTCAATAAAATGCCCAAACCGAAAATCTTCTCGTGGAACACGATTCTTTCAAAATCTGGGCATCTCTCGCAAATGAAATATCATCTATTCATAGCACCATTTTTTATTCTATCATCCTTAAACTCTCAATGGAGATTTTGATTTAGAGTGAGAAGTTTTTTAATGGGAAATACAAGAATCAACCGGAAGCCATACCATGAAGAAGGGTGCAAGAATCACTCTCTCAACTCAATCTCTTTTCATGTAATGACATGTGGACATCATTAATGTTTACACATTAATCATTGAACCTTTATAAAAGGCCTTATGTATCTTCTTATTTAGAGAGCTTCTCCTTACAATCCGTAAATTATCTATTTACACTCCAATTTAATTTTTTTTTTATTAATGGCAATTTTAACCTGAATTAAAATTACTAAACAAGACAAAAAAATTCCAAAGACACTCCAAACTAATTAAATTATTAAAAAAAGATTATCTCTCCTAAATCATTAGATTAAATATTACATATTAAACTCTCTTTCCCAAATTTATTTTTGAAATATTAAACACTCTCTTCTAATTACTCTCTCTCTCTTTCCAAAAAAAAAAAAAAACTTATCTCCATACTTTCTCAACCAATCTCTAATTAATAGTAATAATAATAATAATAGATATATAAAAACTTGATTTGTTGCAACTATATTTGATTAAACTCAGAATTTCTAAAATTAATGAAAGAATTAAAGTTTTCTAAGGAATCACATACCTACAAAAGTAACAAAAAGAATTTTCATATTTCGATATATATATATATATTTTTTAATATATACATATATACGGGTTCCTAAAAATCAAGCTTATTCGTAAGTTTTTTTTTCCTTAACCATTAGTCTTACTTGAGAAATAATGGAGATAGAAAATTAGAGATATGTATTGGAGAATAGAGAGTTTAATATGGTAATTAAAAATTTGGAAGAGTGTTTCATACGGAATATTTAATCTAATGATTTAGGAGAGATAATTTCTTTTTTAAATAATTATATATTTTTTTAATAATTTAATTCAAGCATATTACTCCTTGAATGAATCCAAATGTTGCGATAGTTCGTCCTAACTTTTATTAAAATAAAATGGAGTATCTTTAGAAATTTATTTTTTAAAATGGAGTGTCTTTAGAATAGAAGTGCCAATAGGTAAAAAGGATAATCTTGGAACAAAAGGAAATGTCTTTATAAGTTTTTTATTTTAAACTTTAAGAATAGAGTGTCTTCAAAAAAGAAGTGTAAAAAAAATATAAAATTGGATTGTCAAAAGAAGCTTTCTTTATCTACAGTGGAAACCAAAACTTAATTTCTAAGATTGCCCTTCTTCTTTAACTTTAATAAATTGTCATTTAATATCATCTCAAAAAAAAAAAAAAAAAAAAAAAAAGAGAGAGATTTCTCGTCTACAACTCTACAACGTTTCTCTCTCTCTCTCTCTTCTTTTTCCTGACCATATGTGTACATAACTAGATTGAATTGGTCTTATATTTCATTTTTACCAAATTTTTATACTAAAAAACAATTGCAGAACATTTGTAAGAAAACACTATAAAATACAGAAAAAAAATTATCTTTTTTTTTTTTTTTTTCAATTAAGCATACATCTTTTCATTTGAGAAAGTACTTTTGACTTTTGAATACCTACAAAACATATATAATAAAAATTAGTGAATATATACATTTAAAACACTCTAATAATTAGAAGCCCCTATATATTGATAATCATAATTTTTTTTTTTTTTTCTTGTGTTGGTCGGTTTTACTGATCGCATTAGATTTTCCACACAACTTTTGCTTTTTAGACTTCCTCCTCAATCATTTTTCTCGATTCATGGTCTTGCACTCTTGCTAGGCTACAACATTGTTGTGGTTTGATTTGAACTAAGTACAGTAATGTAGTATTTATATAGATCTGATTATTTTTTAAAATGATATTAAATGACAATTTGTTAAAGTTAAAGAAGAACGGCAATTTTGGAAGTTAGTTGTTGGTTTGTATTGTAAATAAAAAGATAAATGATGCCATTTATAAAGGCTTGATGTTTAATGTGAGAAATTTAATAATGTCCATAAGTTAACACATGAAGAGAGTGAGTTGAGAGAGTGGATTGATAAAGTGATTCTGGCATCCCTTTACCATAAAACCCACCCATATCAACCGCCACCGCCATGGTTGCTACAGCAGCACCAGATGAACCAGAGCTAATACTTATTCGCGGTGGCAACGCTATACCTGCCTCACTACTATAACCGTAACCACAACCAACCGTACATGCGGCACCATAAGGCAGTGACGATCTGAAATGATGACTCTATTTGAACATAGTCGTCACGTTGAAAGGGAGGCCGAGCCTCCCTTAGCCACGAACGGCGGCGGCTAGGGAGGCTCACCACTCCCAATTCGCATCGAGGAGGAGCTCGATCTCCCCCTCCCATGGAGATCGATGGATCTCTATCTCTATCTCCATCTCCATGGATCTCCACCCCTTCAATTTTTTCCCAGTTTTTTTTTTAATTCATTTATAAAAGGTTTTTTTTTTTTTATCTACACCATCTAATTATTGAGACGGACAGTGTAGATCCATCTATTGCTTTTTTACTTTTTTGCAATTTTCTTTTTAATTTATTGTTAATTTTTTTTATTTTTTTTATTATATTAATGGTGATACGGATATTTAAATCTTTTTAAATTTTAATTTATTTAAAATTTATTATTTTCTTAAATGAATTAATCTCCACCATCCATCAATGTGATCCATCTTCTTTTTATTTATTTATTTTTATTTTAATTTCTAATTTTATTAAAATTAGGGTAAATATTAAAAAGACAATATTACCTTTTGAAATATCAAAGTTAATGGTCAAACTCGAATGGTGTGGGAGATGAGTGTCAATTGTTGATAAAGTTGTTTTTGAATATTAATTGACAAACTCAGGTAGGTTCTCAGTAATTACTTCTTGTATATATATATAAGAAAGATATTTAAGAGCTAGAGCTATAAATTCTTAATAAATTATGACACTGTTTGAAAGGGATGGCCTTGGGCTTTTTTTGGAAGGGCGGCCACCCCGGGCTCCTTTTTTTAAAGGTGTTTTAGAGTTACTTGTTTTAAGTTGAGTGACGATATTTACACCCCTCTAAAACTGTATTTACATCCCAATAAGTAATTTTGTCATAATTCCAATATTGCCATTAAATAAAGCTATTAAAAAGTGAGATTTTCTCCTTACAATCCAATTTTTTTCTTTTCACACTCATTTGCTAAATACACTTCATTATAAAAATTTGAATTTTAAAAAGTTCTAAAGGCACTCCATTTTTTCCAAAATTATCCTTTTTACCTTTTAACACTTTTTTTTTTTTTGTTTGAAAACACTCAATCATAAAATCTTACTGATTTTTTTTTTTTTAATTTGTTTATGTAAAAAAAAAAAATCTGCAAAAATCTAACACTTTAAAAAAAAGGGAAATTATTATTCTCCCCCCTCTAGTTTGCCATATTCTCCATTTTCCCCCCTCTAGTTTGCCATATTCTCCATTTTCCCCCCTCCTATGCACAAATACAACCAATTTCAGCTTATAAAAATAGGCATGGGAGGGGGGAAATTAGAGAATTTTGAAACTAGATGGGGGAAAATGGAGAATACGGCAAACTATAAGGGGGAGAATGATAATTACCCTAAAAAAAATTGTTTCATTATTATTGTTAATCATTCTCATCACTTCGAAATCAAATCAAATTTTAATGATGTTGAAAAAAAATGTTTTAGGATTTATGAAAAGCAAAAAGATAAAAAAAAAAAAAAATGATTGGTTTGCTGTAGATAAAATATTAAAATTGTGGATTTCAATCCTGTAAAAAAAAAAATAAAAAAAATAAAAAAAAATTGCCTCCTTTAATGTCGAATTCAATATTAAAATTGGATTTCAATATTTTTGATGATGATACCAACCATATATGTATGGTCTTTTTAGTAATTTTAATTAGGATAAAATTGTAATAAAAAATAAATAAATAAACTGAAGTGTGGAAAGATATTTAATAGATTGTCAACAGCATGATTCTTAAAAAGTTTAAAATAGTTATAAATGTTGGCGTCTATATATCACATTAATACCATATTTAATACTGTGAACATCTCGAAATATTAATTAAATTTAAATAGTTATTATTTAAATTAAACTATTATAAAATAGTTTTAAAGACATAAAATCATTTAATTAAAAATAAAAGGATCTATTTGTATGGCCGCTGCTTTGATTTGTATGGGAAGAATGGAAATGGAGGTAGCTGAATGCTGAATCAAAAGCCATGTCGAAAGGAATTAAATTGGCTTATATGATCATGTGAAAAAACTTATTCCCTCTAAGATTTGAATCAGAATATCAGATGTTTTGAATATGATCAAGCACTGTCGTCATTCGTCAAGGAAAAAAAAAAAAAAATCAAAACATTAAATCTCTAGCTTATTGATATGGAATTAATTCTTTCTCTTTTGGAGCAGCTCTTTTCCAGATTGGTTGTTGAAATTTGTTGGGTGATGTTCAGTTTTGTATTTCTAGTTTTGTTTAGAGTTATTGAAATTTTCCTTAAAAAAAAAATAGAAAAAAAAAAAAAAAAAAAAAAAACCTATTACTGTATACATTTTTATTTTTTTATTTTATTACATATTAGTTTACGGTACAGTAGTATCAAAACTAAAAGAAAGTTTTCTCAGAAAAAAATATATATATTAAAAGAAAGGACATTTCTGGTAATAGATGGGGTATATTTACAAACTCTAAAATTTTAAATATGTACATATAATTTTTAAGGGGTGCAAATATCATTGCTCTTTATGTTAAATAAAGTTCCATTTTTTTAATAATAAATTTTTTAAAAAAATATATATATATATTTCCCGTACTACCACCAACGAGAGAATTGTGCGCTACCACAAATCATAACAAAAGAAAAGATGCTAGCTGTAAAGTCATGTCTTTTTGTTTTATCTATTTTGGGATTGTGAATATAGTATTTATGGTATTATTATCTAATTATCTAATTGGATTATAGTTTTCATCTTTTGAGATTGTGATTATCAAATTAATTGGATTCATGATACTCTCTCCCTCTCTTTTGAAGCTTTTTGTCGATGGTTGGATTCGAACCGCTCAGTTGAGAATTATTTGTTTAAACTCTAAACTCGTTCATCTACCAGCTAAGCTACGCCTATGGAGGTAATCACCATACACTTATTAGTATAATCCCTTAAAAAATAATGAAAATGTTATAGTAATTTTGAGCAAGTAACAGAATTTGATATTAAGTCGTGTGATCTAAAAAATTAAAAAAACCTTTAGTATGAATTACGAATTTGAAAAGAACGAATAAGAATAAAGTTGCACTACATAATTAATGAGATTCCTTTCGGAAACAAGACGTCTCTTTACAAAAATAGAAATGATCTCAATCCATACGCCAGATAACGTTATCTCTCTTACTTTTCTAGTGTGACCCGAATTTGTTGTAAACCGATGATAATAGATCTAACAACTCTTGATTTCAAGACTTCTAAACTAGCTTTAACGCATCGTCATTACCGAGATTTATTTTTTTCATTATGTATCTTTCATTTTAAATCATAATTATATATATTATTTGTTCAAGTAAAAGCTTTAATCGAGCAATATACATGAATTTTTAGTGGATTAAAGTTAGTACTTAGTAGTAGTGATTGGGTTATCTTGTCATTATTTCAATCGTGGAAATAACACTCTTTTTATGTGGACTTATAAGAATAACAATAATTTAATAAGTTAAGTTTAAATGATACTAATAGGTAAAAATACCTCAATTATCTCCTTATTTTATTACCTTTTTACTGTTTTTAGTTTCTTTTTTTTTTTTTTTTCAAAAACCTCAATTGATTGGTTGTCCGTCATTGGAGATGGAGATCTGTTCCACCTCCATTGGAAAATTGACCTCCAATGGAAGTCGATGATGAGATAAACAAAAAAAAAAAATTGGAAAATTTCAGTTTTGTATAACAAGTCTTGGAAATTATAAATATACCTAATAAGTCTCAGAAATTAGAAAATAAATCCCGAAAATACAAAATAAGTCTCGAAAACACCAAAATAAATCTCGAAAAAAAAAAAAACACGAGACTTATTTTTGTGAGTGTGTTTTAAGGGTATTTTTGTTGAATCTACACTTTAAGTGCTATTAAAACTTAAGTTATTAAGTTAATAATAGTCTTAAAACTCACTTTTTAAAGAGTTCTATTAAATTTTTGACCCCTTATTTGATCTAAATATAGACCAAGCAAGTTGAGAAAGTTATGCAACAAAGTCTTACTAGCATTAGAACAATTTTAACCACTCTTTTATCTTGTAATGGCTTTAGAAAACATATCATAGTTACAACTTTGATAATTAAATATCTAATAAGATAAATCGTAATCCTGACTAATTTGGATATTTGATTGAAGACAATATCCATATGAAATTCGGGAAAAGACGTAGACAAGATGATCATCCTATCAAAATTGGATGTTGACACGCAAGTAACTCTCTTGATCGGGTAAGTTGAATCAATAAGGAATTAAAACTAAGGAAATGATGTACAAATTTTGAGACAACAACCAAATTTCTTGACATTATATTTCTAAAGTGATGGAGCTGATTTAGAGAGCGATGGGATTCTCTGGACCTGCTTGGCAGCATAAGCTGTTTCAATCAGGAATATAAGATAGAGGTCCACTTTAATTCACTTCACAATTCCAGGTATCACTCTAGCTACTTTGATTTAGCTAAGGAATATTCAATAAGAGTTAAAATTTATTTTTAAAAAAAATAAAAGTATAGCACCCACAGATTCTAGTGGGCTGGTTCACTGGGTGGTAGTAAATTAAAGATAAAGTAGATATCCAGAGAACAATAAAGATAAAGTATATAAATAGATGTACATGGTAGCTGCATGTATGATCGAGTAGTTGTGTTTGGTTGTTTGATCATGCCGCCCAGAGAAAGAGACCCACTTGTGGTTGGTCGAGTGATAGGGGATGTTCTTGATCCCTTCACAAAGTCCATCTCTCTGACTGTTTCTTATAACAACAAGGAAATCACCAATAGTTGTGAGCTCAAACGTTCTCAGATTGCCAACCAACCTAGGGTTGATATTGGTGGTGACCTCGGGACCTTCTACACTTTGGTAACCCTCCTCTTCTTCCTTTTGTATTACAGGTTTTTTTTTTTAAAAATTTTTTTTAAATTTTTTTAATCTGGATAATTTCTGTTAAATTTCCATAATATGGATTTTCATGTGTATATGAGAAATGATATATATATATATATATATATAGGTGGATAGTCTTACAACCCAAAGACTAATTTATTGATCGTGACATCCATAGTATATTTATATATCCTTATCTTTCGTTATTATTTTTTTCCAATATAGAATATTTTTTTTGAAACATTTCTAATGTAGGTTTAATTTCATCTTCTTGAACTTCACGTGTAAGATTTAAAATCTTCTGATCGCACATCTTAAGAATCTAAAAATAATGAATAAAATTTAAAAAAACTTATATTTACTCATACAGTTTTATTTATATGAGTTCTCATGTTAACATGATCCTTGAAATATTCACTGTTTTTCATTTTATTACTTTTATTTTCTAGGGTTTTTAGTTTGTATTTTGAAACATTAATTAACTCCCATTGCAGGTCATGGTGGATCCTGATGCACCCAGCCCAAGTGAACCAAGCCTGAGGGAATACTTGCATTGGTTAGATCTCTCTCTCTCTCTCTCTCTCTCAACAATAATTAACTAGAAGATGAAAATATTATTAGAGAGAACTTGAATGGTTTGGTGATGTTCTATTTTCTATATTATTAGAGAGAACTTGAATGGTTTGGTGATGTTCTATTTTCTTTGTATTTGTTTTCCTCCAATAGATTGCATGATATTTATGTTGGAACATCATCTTCTTAGCATTTTCGAATGTTTTCCTATAGTAGCTTTTAACTTGTCTTTTTATTATTCTTCCATCAGTATTGTATTCCATATCATCTTAAAATTAAGAACGTTATTATAAAAATAGGAATTAGCCCTTTCTAGCCATATAATTAAGGAGTTTTCTATTTTTAGCTTGAATTAGTGTTTTTATTGTTCTTAGCAAACAATTCATTGAAGAGATAAAATTACCCCTGTTTTCCCTCTTTTTATTTCTTTGACTGAAACATATTTCTTTATTTTACTTCTCTCTCTTCTCTATCTTCTTTTTCTCTTAGAAGCCATTTATTAAGAAAAAGAAAACAAATTAAAAATTAAAAAAAAAATGAGATTTCTCCATCACACCACATGGAGAAATAAAAAAGGAGATTTCTCTATCAAACCACATGGAGAAGTCTCCATCTCTCCATCTCCAACGAGTGCTCCATCTCATCAAGAGATCTAGAAAATTTTGAAGCCTTTTTTTTTTTTTTTTTTTTTTTTTTAAAGAGGTATGGAAATCTCTCCACAACTCTTCAAAAACTTTTCAACTTTTTTTTTTTGAAGAGTTCTTAAAATTTAGGGAAATTATCATTCTCCCCCCAGTAATTTGCCGTATTCTCCAGTCTCCCCTCTCTAGTTTTAAAATTCTCCAATTTTCCTCCTCCCATGCCTATTTTTATATGGTGAGATTGGTTGTATTTGTGCATGGGAGGAGGGAAATTGAAGAATTTTAAAACTAGAGGGGGGAGAGTGGAGAATACGGCAAACTACAGGGGGGAGAATAATAATTTCCCTAAAATTTATCCATATCACTTCAAAGGTTTTTTATTTTTTATTTTTTAATTTTGTATGAAGAAATCTGGAATTCCAGATTTCTTCAAGATATCTGGAAAATTTTCTAGATCTCTTTAAGCGTTTTTTTTTTTTTTTTTTAGTTTATTTTGTTTGAAGAGATCTAGAAATCTCTCTAGGTCTTTTCCAAGGTTTTTAAATTTTTATTTTTAATTCTTTTTTCAAATATATATATATATAGAGAGAGAGAGAGAGTGGGAGGAGAGGGAGAAGATGATGACCTAAAATGTTTGCTAGGGAGAGAGAGAGAATGAATGTTGATGTGGAAAACTTGTGGTGTATTTAATTGAAGAAAACTGCTGATGTGTTAATATAAATATATATATATTATTATTATTGTTTGAAGAAATCTGGAATTTTGTTTTCAATATTTGAAGAAATCTTCAAAAGCATCTTTTTATTTTTTGTTTATAATTTTGTAAGAAGAAATCTGGAATTTTTTTTCCAGATTTGAAGAGATCTTCAAAACCTTAATAATTCTTTATTCCATATTTGAAGAGATCTTCAAATCAAAGAAACAAAGATGGAAGAAAGAAGACAATGGCTTCAGAGAATTAAAGAAGACAATGACGTAGAGAAAAAGAAGAGAGGGAGAAGAGAGAGAAATGAAATAAAGAAGAGACAAAGTTTATGTTTAGGACAAAGAAAAAAAGAAAAATAGGGTATTTTTAGTTTTAGTTTTAGTTTTTTTTTTTTTTTTTTTTTTTTTTTAAAAAAAAAAAAAATGTGTTGGAGCTAGTGTTGTTCAAAAAGTGGATTGTTTGATAAAAACAATCGAAACACTAATTCAGGCTAAATATAATAACTACCCTAATTTTATGGCTATTTATGGTTTTTACCCAATTATAAATCCGAGTGATGATGAATCTAATTAGTTGATAATGACTATCTTTGATAGAACATTCTGTGGTGCACTACTACATCCATACATTATTGTGATCATGTTTTATTTTAGTATGATCACATGCAACTCTCATAATTATGCATGAATGTACCGGTAATAAAGAGGACCCCATCTTAATGAATAATTATTTTTCTTTACCGTATAATTTAACATTTATCTTTAGGACATATTCCGGTAATATTCCTGTACCAATAAATTAGTTAAATGTACTGCTAATAGTCAATAGATTACATTCATGCAATTACACAAGGCTAATTTTACATTTATTTACTTGGGGTGTAAAATGCCTCTAAGAAACTATATATACATGTTTGCAGAAGAAACAATATCACATGGAAGCACAAATGCTCACTTGGTGATAGGGAAAGGATATGTCTTGCTGTTTCCACTTAAAGTGACCATACTCTCCTGGTCACGTAATTCTACTTGTGTGATATATATACTCTTTACTGATTAGTGACTGTGATCAAGGGCGGACCCCATGGAGGTGGCCCCCCCACACACTGAAAAAAAAATATTTATAGTTAATTAAGAAAATTATAATTTTTTCTTTAAAAATATGAATTTTACATTTTAGTACCATAAATTTTAGGTTTTTATAATTTGGCCCCCAATTCCACAATTCCATTTGAACCCCAAAGTAAAAAAATAATGACCACCTGTTATTGAGATCGATCATTACAATATATGTAAGCGAAAACTAGAATGAATATCTTGTTTCTTAATTATTATTTTTTTCATTATGATCAACTAATTGGTTAATTTGAAAATGAACTTTGTAGGTTGGTGACTAATATTCCTGCCACCACCGGGGCAACCTATGGTGAGTGCTTGCTCTGTATATCATTAACTGATGCATATATTGTACATAATGAAACAAAAATCATAACAAATTAAGCTCTCTGATTTTGACATCTCCTTGGTTCTCCAAGGATTCTCTCCCCTCCAAGCCCTAAGAGATTACTATTGTTTTCATTCATTAGATACATATTGTTAGATTGTTAAATAGAAAACAATTTGGAATTATCAATGTGACGTAACTGTATTTTTTTTTATTTTTTTTTGTTACACAAACACCACAACCGTGGAAGAGATTTGTCTAAATCAAACACTACAAGCATCTAAAAGATTAAAATCATCCCTAGCCTAGGTATATATACCAGAGATTTGCATAGTGTGACACTAGGCTAGGGCTTTTCTGATCACGAAGTGATGAATCTGACTGGTAACAAATTATATATTGTGAATACAGGGCAAGAGGTTGTTTGTTATGATAGCCCTAAACCAAATATGGGGATTCACAGATACGTATTCGTGTTGTTCCGGCAACTGGGCAGGCAGACGGTGTATGCACCGGGGTGGCGCCAGAACTTCATCACTAAAGACTTTGCAGAGCTTTACAATCTTGGATCACCTGTGGCTGCCGTCTACTTCAACAGCCAGAGGGATAATGGCACCGGTGGAAGGAGACTACCACCATGAAGTCTTATTTACTTTTATTTATCTACTAAAATCCATCTATAAATTAGTGGAAATCAAAATTTGGATTTGTGCTTTGTATGTTAAAGCTAGCGAAGCTAAAAATATATACACATACATATACATAAATATATACCTCAATTGGTAACTAATATAATATATATATATATTATATATATATATCTACTGTAGTTGTCCTCCAATATTCTCTCTTTTTTTCTGTTCCTCCCTCCATTGTAAGGGTTCTATGAAGATGAAGAATAGAAATTAGTTTCGAAAATGTATGGGGAAGGAACTTTATATTATAGATGTTATCAATAAAAGAGAAGGAAGTTTAAATTATATAGTGTGATATTTAATTATTCTCTGTTGAGTTTGTAAAATTGAAGGAAGTTTATTCCCTTCAAAATTTTGTTTTGAAAAATTAATGGCTTATTCTTCTCATTTCTTTGTTATAATTCCTTTACTAGTCACCCTGCATTTTGTACTGATCAGCAAACCTACAAGAACTGAGACAGAATCTGTAGACATAAATGAAGGAATTTGGGTTTTGTTCGATCCCATAACTTCAATGAGAAGTTAATTAATTACCATCGGCAGACATTATTAATTAATTAATTACAAATAGAGGAATTTGGGTTTTGGTCAAGCTGTGACCAATATGCAACAAACTTTAAGCGTACATTGTCAATGATCTAGCCCCTAAAAATGACACAATCGCGCTACGCTTACAAAATCGTTGTGCATTTGTTCAAGGAGTCTTCGAAGGACTTCGACACCAATGATTACGTACGAGAGAATGATTGGAGGCACCCCAAGAGCTCAAGGGAGTTGCATTACAAGTTTTGAAACTCCTCCAAACCTCTCACTGATAGGAAATAGCAAATAATCAGGATTCTTATTGCGCTCCATCAACTTTACCCTTGAAGTGAAACTAATTGTGATCTTGATATATTCATTTTCTTATTTAATGTTGTAATTTTGTAGTAGGTACTAGCTAGTTTAGTTGTGAGAGCTTTGTTCACTCCCCATGACCTCCAATTTTATATTTAAGAATTATTGTTGATGCTAATATACTACTTTGATCGAAATAAGACACTACTTTGCCAAAATAATTTGGGGGATTATTACTTTGGTCCCTAAGTTTTGAGGAAATGTCACTTTTTTACTTGAATTTGGTGTATTAGCTTCTTTGGTCCTCAACTTTTTTAAAATACATCAAATTGGTTCTCACGTTAGTCAAAAGTAACAGACTCAAGGGTATTTTGTCCTTTCATGAAAATAATTACACAGGAGACATATGCCTAAAGTTAAAAAAATAAAAAAATTAAAACATTAAGAAAAGAAATTAAAAACTTAAAAACCAATCATACCCAATTATCAACCCCTGTTTTGCGGAAAAAAAAAAAATTAAAATATATATGACCCCTAACCTTCAAATTTTCTCTGTTGGGCACACAAATATGAGCATACTTATAGCATAAATGCCACCACATCACTTTTTGCCATGTGCACACAACCAGCTGTGGTTGATAATTAAAAAAGTGATGACGTGGCACTTGTGCTATAAGTATGCTCATATTTATGTGCCCACCAAAGAAAAACTGCCCTTACCTTCATCACTCAAAAACACTAAAAATAAAAAAAATAAAAAAAATAACAAACAAACACAACCCTACATAGCCTTTACCCTTCCATTCCAGACCACACACCGCCGAACATTGCCCATCCAGAACTACTACCATAGCCTTGCAGGTCGCCGAACCAGAACATGAGGCCACAAATGCAGGCACTGGCCTTCCTATCAGTGCAGGAGGCCTGCCTCTCCTCCGCCGTAATGCCCAGAGGATGCACAAAGCGCCTCCGCAAAAGCCAGCGGTTTTTATAATTAGAAACCTATGTTGATTTCTATAACTTGGTTTTTGACCAATTCTAATTAGAAACCGATGTTTGATAAGTGTAAAAAATATAAAAATCTTCTGATATTAGTCTTAAATATGATTGATAATGTGATAATGCTGATTTCTCAGTCCTTACACAATCAATCCACCCAAATCTTAAAGCCCACCCAGGGACAGCTCAACGGATTTTGAGCCCTAAGGGAGAAAAAAAAATAGGCCCCAATTTTATAAATATAATAAAACTAAAAATATTAACGAAATAACGTAATTAGAAATATCTAACTAAATTTAGAAGATTGCAATTGAAAATTTTCTTTTTGAAATATAAGTAATAAGAGAGACAACAACAATTAGTAAGTAGTAATTATATTAAAATTAACCACTTGGTTTATCATGCAATTAGAAAAAATTAAAACAAAATTAAATTCTTAAATTTGAATTTATATACCTTTTAAATGTTAGAATTTCTTTTTAGAGATAATATAAATAATAGATTTAAAGAATATTGCAAACTGTAGAGATGCAAGTGATGTTACACTTCAGCTTTAAGAGATTAAAAAAAAAAAGAGTAATTTGTAAGCTTTAAGAGATAAACAAATTATAGCGAAAAGAAAGTTATAATTGTACTTAAATTGTTGTAGATAAATGAGAATGATTTGATTTTTTTTTTATAAATAATTTTTAAACAGTAAAATATTATTGGTGAGAAGTTTAAGGATTTTGTTAATTATAATAATGCTAGAAAAGTGGATATTCAATAATCATTTCTAATGGTTACTTAATATTAGTAATATATTCATATTTTTAGGTACACTTCACTATAACTAAGCAATAATAATAAAAAATGCCCTTCAATATATTTTTATCAGTAATTTTTTTTTTTTTTTTTTAACAATATCTTCAAAATTTATAAATAAATGAGACCCCTAATTTTTTGTCTTTTTTGAGGCCCTAAGCACATGTCTTTGCTTACTTATGTCCAGTGCCGGTCCATATAAAATGGGGCCCTTTGTTCAAAATCTCACATCTGAATCTTACGAAATCCCGTACTTAATAATAATAATAATAATAATAATAATAATAATATATTTATATATTAATAAGCTTAATAAGCTTACAAAAGCTTAATCAAAGTAATTTTCATCTAATTTATATCACGATACATAGAAAAAAAAAATTGAAAAAAAAAAAAAAAGTTATGTTCAAATTGATCTACATGACAGTTTCTACTCAAAGAAATAACATATGTAAATAGGGAGAGACGAACTTGCTTAGAATATGAAAAGGGATGAGGAGACCTCCTCCTTTTTCTTTTTTTTTTTTTTTTTAATTTTTTAGGATTTAAAAAAATAAATAAAAGGAAGGATATATTTGGTAATGTTTGGGGTGTGCTTAGAAAATATAATTTTTAAAAAACTCTTAATGAGGTGTATATGCAAAAGGGGATGCATATACAAATTTTCAAGGGTGCAAATAGAGCTACTCATTTGCTTTTATTAATTATGATGAAAGTTCATATTTAACTCAATTTTTATATAAGAAGTTAATTTCCATATCTTTTTTTATTATTATTATTTTTTTTATTTGGGGCCCATATATGAAGTTTGAAAAATAATAATAAATTTGGACCCTTTTTGAGCCATTTATTTATTAAAGTTCAAAGATGTAAATACTAAACACAGAAAATAAAAATAAAAAATAGGCCCTTTTTCAGCCTCTTTTTTTCTAAGCCCTAGGCGGGCACCCTTAGTTGACCCACCTCAGAGCCGGCATTGCAATTATGCCTATAGCCGACACTGAGCCCAACCCTAACAAAATCAATTAACCCAAATCTTGAAGAGTTCCTTGATTTTAACTTTTTGTGTTCGTAACCAAGAAAATGGAAGAAACTTGAGGTCATGTGCGATTTCTTCATTTTTATATTTCGACGTTTTTATTTTTATTTTTTTATTTATTTTTATTTTATTTTTATTTTTTTACAACATTTCAACTTCTTAAAAAATAATATTGATTTGGATTTTTTAGGGGAGATTGACACAACATTAAGAAAATTATTTTTTACTGTTTTACCAAATAATCAAATTACCTTTTAAATAGTGAAATATTTTAAAGGCTATATAAGTCTTTTTGATCTTGGTAAAAGTTTAAATCATTATAAAGTCAATGGGGGTCAATTGGTCCTTTCTGTCCAAAAATTTAAATTTAAGGGTAAAATAGTCATTCAATAGATTTGTGAATGTCGACCGTTTACTTTTTAGTCTTAAAGACTATTTGATGTCTTTCTAAAAAGTTGAGGACTAAAAAAGCTAATACATCAAATTCAAGTAAAAAAGTGATATTTCCTAAAAATTTATAGACCAAAGTAATAATCCCTCAAATAATTTTTCCAAAATTATTTTCCGAGATTCATCGTGAACATGGATTATCTAAGTATCTAATTAATATCATTCATCACATTATTTAATTAGTTGTAACCGTGTCTAATTAAATAATGTGGTGAATGAATTATAGATATTTTTTTTATAAGTAAAACTCTCAAATTAAGGGTTAGTTTAGTATTGTTGTAACTTTTATAATAATCAATGTTAGTTATGCTGAATAAATAATCAGCTGTAAAGTTAATCAGCAAAAGTTTGGTTAATTGTATTTTTAAAACTACTATATGACTCAAAAACAGTATACATATGTTTGGTAATTTTATTACAAAAGTGTTGAAATCAGTTACAATAACTAAAATAAACATGATTTTAGTACCCTACTTCATTTTTTTCATCAATTATATATATTAAATCAATATTTAAGTAGAATATTTAAATTAGAAAAAGAAAAGTCCATAAGAACAATAAAAATATTTTTAAAAGCTTTTATAAATCAAATCAATATTTAAATAGAATATTTAATTTTAAGATTAAATAAGGTATATAAACGAATTTAACTTGATTTCATAAGGGTGATAATGATATTTTAAAAGATTCATTAAATTCTGATATAAATTATTCTCTAATCACTTTCAAAAAGTAATCATCTACCTACTTCTCAAAATCAATGTCAAAACTTGCATGATTATCAATTAATCACTTTTGAAAATTTTACCAAACATCATTTTATATTAAAATTAGAAAATAAGCTGATTTTAACTTTTCAAAAACAATATCAAACTGGCCCTAATTATGGTTGGTTTTAGGGATATATATATATATATATTTTTTACTTTTCACTTCATTTTTTTTAAAATATTTATACTTTTCACTTTATCAAAAGTCTTAATTAACAAATCAACATTAACCTTCCTAAAATAAACCCATAAAATCAAAATATTACAATCTATTCACAAAGAAACATCCGAAATTGAAAATATCTACCCTAACCCTAAAATTGAACTTTCAGGAGGAGGCCGACCTTTAAAGCCATTGGATTGAGAGAAAATATATTAATAGATGTTTAAGTAAAAAATTTAAATCCAACTTTAAAGTTAATATAGCCTTAACTCTTATTGTTCTCAATTTCTCATTGATCTAATAAATTTTCTATTCTCATTTTCATATTCCTAATTTATGGTCCATGAGCTTATCATTCATGAATGGGTAGCTGCGTTGTAATAAATGGGATTGGGAACGAAGTTGAAAACAGAATTAAGTGGGCTTGGACTGGGCTGTTACTCACCATATGAAAATCTGAACAATAAATGCAAGAGTGACGATAACAACAATCCCCTTCGTAATCACACTCATCCAAAAATTTTTAACATTTCTTGTTTGCAAATAAATCCAACTTAATGCCAAAAATATCATTTTTTTAATTATATTATATTATATTTTTTGTACGTACACACCTATACCTATTTTTATATTATTTAATCAACATTATTATTATTTAAAATTGTGTTATCATCTTTAATTATATCATTGTTCTTTGGGAAAATCACACAAACATCTCATGAATTTAATCAATATTGCACTTAACGGCAACTTTTGTCAAAATTGCACATACTTCCCTTGCTCTTCGTTGACCTGCTTTTTGTTGACTAACTGTTAACTGATAGTTTGACTAATCTGAAAATTTAAAATGTCTAAATTACCCTTGAATTAATTATTTAATTATAATAATTATTATTTTTGAGACTTTATTATAATAAAATTAATTAACAAACAATTTTTTTAATAAAAAACATTTTTTTAATAAAAATAAAAACAAATTGATGCAATCTTTTCCCATCTGTAAAGACTAGAGACCGAAAAATTGAAATGAAGTACATACAAGTCTTTTTTTTTTTTTTTTAAATGATCAAGAACAAAAACATCAATCCAGCAACACCCATCAAAATCCTAGAAAAGCAATTGCTTTGGTTTAGTTGGGGTCACAAACAAAAGTTGGGATTGCTACCAATAGAGTCTCAACGATAGAACTTGATGAGCGACTGGACGTGGCGATTCGATCGAGGACAATGAAATATGGATGATGAGCAGCAACATCAAAAGAATGTGGATGATGAGTGGCGACGGCAAACAAGAGTCATAAAAATGGAGAGGTGATTGGCAACAACAATGTTAGAGGTTGGAAGAGATTGAGAAAATGGATAGTTATTATTTTTTTATTATTATTATTTTGTTTCTCTAGGCTTCATCAATAAAGTCAACTTGGTCAAATGTTAGTATTTAAAATTGTCATCCGAAAAAATTCGTAAGGACTTTTGTACAATAGTTAACTGAGGGGTACAGATGCCCCCTAGTAAGGTCTCGAGGGTAAGAAGAGGAGATGGTGTGTTTGTGGTTCTTATACTGGTTTTGGGATCTGGTACTTGGTCCCTAGTCCCCGGTCCCTAATCTCTAGTCCCTTTTCGGTTCTCCTTTGTAGTTCACCAATACATGGAGGTGTAATGAGGAGAAACTAGTGCTCCTCAACTCCTCAAGTCTTGGTGTTGGATCCCTAGAAAAGGATTTGGCTTCCCTTGGATGGGGCTGTGGAGCTCTGAGGGAGCTTTGGTGGGTCTAGCGTTGCCAATCTGGTTTCTAGCATGGATTTAGTCGTGCTCCTCCAGCTATGGTGCTAGATTCCTAAGGAGGTTGTCGCACTATGATGACATCATTTTTATACTTGTTTTAGGCCCACATTTCCTATTTCTTGCACTCATTTCTCGAGTATTTTTGTTATTTTAATGTGTTTTATAAGCCTTATGTAGATAATTATCCCTAAATAAGGGGTTTGAACTTATTTGGATAGTTTGAAGGTAAAAAGATGGAAAAGAGGCTGAAATTGTAAGGGTTTGTGAAGAACGACCAACTTGTAAAGGCCATAACTCTTTCCACAAATTGAATTGGGTTTCGTGCTACATATATTCGGAAAGACTCAGATTTTTAGTTTTTGAAAAAATTTACAGTTTGTGATTCCGAATTTTCGAGAGGGAATTATGCCAATTTACTAACTAATGGTTAGTGTTGAAAAGTCAACTACGATTTTGACAGGCTAATTTCGTAATTTTACACTTTTGAAGCCCTAATTTCATGCCTAGCCTATTTATATCCCATTTTGAGCCCTATAAGCGGCCACCATCTAATCCCCCACCATTCTTGGAAGACTTAACACAAATTAAGAGAGAGAAAAGCTTCAAAGCTCCCATGGGATCTTACCACCACCACCTCTGAACTTCTTCCATCCGTCTTTGGAGGAGATTTCAAGGAGAAATGAGAGCTCTTATTAGCAAAAACGAGCCAATCAACATCAATGGAGATGGAAAGCTCTTGGAGGATATTTGTCTCTACACTCTTCTCTTTGTTTATTTTCTATCTTTGAGGTGTAATCCCCATTAGGGAATATTTGTAAACCTACACTTGTGTTCATTTAAGTGATGATTGTTATTTATTTGATTTGGGTCTTGTTTCATTCTTTATAAATGTTACTATTGATCTCTTATCTTTACATACATGTGTATGGAAGATTCGAAATTGATGTGTATTTATGAATGTGATTAGGAGTAGTATAACTTAATTTAGGAGTAGCATAATGTAACATCTCATTCTTTTATGTATGTTAATGGATGATTCAAAATGCCATATTTGGATTGATTTGATTGCTTGAGAGTTAGAGTTGTACCCTTGGATGGCCTTCCAGGCATGATCTAGACTATTAGCTCTATTGACTAGGAAAAGCTTGTTTTATGCATCACCTTGCTAGGATAGGCTTTCGTTCTATGTTCTTGTGCATTAATGGGTCTTTGGCTATTGCTTATTCTATGTTTATAGGTGAGTGATGGTTGAAAACACAATTGCTCTTTCATGGCCTTTGGAGAGTGATGATTTGATTTCAGTAAATTCCGTAATCAAGTGAACGAACCCTTAACTTGAATTGAATGTGCTGAATATTTAACAATCAACTTGATGTGAATATTTGTTTGGTGAACTTATGTACCTAGTGTGACCACCATCTTGCATCTCTCCAATTTGCCCAAGCCAACATTGGTGTGTTGTAATTCGGGTGCATTACCTTAATGAGCAGTTTAATTTAGCTTAGGAGTAATGTAATTTTGAAAGGCATGCACCTGGTTACCTCAAATTACATACCATTTTCACCCCTCCATATTATTATGCCTCTTGCTTTCACTTCTATATTCTCACGCACAACTGCAATATGCTTACACTTCACACACACCATTCTCACCATTCCCATGTTTTATTTACCGAACTCGTCTAAAGACATTGTTGGTCCGACAAAAATAACCCTAGTTCAAGCTGTGACCAATGCAACAAACATGCATGATTACATTGTCAATGATCTTCTCCCAAAAATGACCGATCTAGCCATTAAAAATGCTCTAATTGCTTGCGAATTGAAAACGCAT
This sequence comes from Acer campestre, assembly GCA_954870605.1. NCBI lineage: Eukaryota > Viridiplantae > Streptophyta > Magnoliopsida > Sapindales > Sapindaceae > Acer > Acer campestre. Next base: position 19,942,799 of record OX940808.1, on the reverse strand, counting down.
GCAAAGTCATCATGGATTCATTCCAGGAGGCTTGGAAGGACTTCTATGCGAAAGATTATGAGAACATGATCGATGCTAAACAAGGCACCCCAAGATCTCAAGGGAGTTGTGTTACAAGTTTTGTTACTCCTTAAAACCGTATCAACCCTCTCACTTTCTCTTCGTATGTGGGGATTCAAGACTCGAACATGATAGAATTGTTGGCTATTAAGAAGGCTGTTAATATTATGGTGTCTAATTCGAACCTCTAAGGTCAACATATTTTGGTGGTGAGCAACTCTAAAGTGACGGTCTCCTAGATTAATAATGATAGTTTTGGGAATCTTAATCATGTCAACTCTATTCACAAGATTCGAAGTAATATAGGTGTGATCGATGATATCATGGTCACTTTCAATTGGAGAGCTTTCAATTCGAGTGCAAATAATTTGGCTAAGATGGCGTCAAGCTTTTAGAGGAATGTTTTAATTTAGGGCGATAGCTAATGTTTTTTTGTGCCTCCTCTGTTTTTTGTTGAGCTAGTTTTTGCTTGTTTGGGGTGTTTGTTGCTGTGTGTTGTGCTGGCTCTGTTTTTGTTGAGCTTGGTGTTGGCTGTTTGTTTGGTTTTCTAATCTTTGTCAGGTTTGATTGGTGGCTGTTTGCTTACTTTGTCTTGGCTCATGCTGTTTTGCGATCTGTGTGTTTTTCTTTTGCTGGGTTTGTTGCTTGTTTGTGTTAGTCGTTTGTTGTTACTTGTTTTGGCTTCTTTTGGCTTCTGGCCTTATAAAATTTCTACAGTTAAAAAAAAAAAAAGCCCCTTTGATCACTAATAGGAATAGGCTAATGAGGATTCTCATAGCCATGGCATTGGTCACTACACAGAAACTGAACCCCTGAAATGAAACTAATTGTGATCGTAAATCGTTTTCTATTAAAGTTGTGTTATAAGCTTTGAAAAATTCATTTAATAATGCTTCTTTGTCTAAAAATAGTGCCAAAATGATGTGGCATCTTACCACAACATTTCACCATTCAAAACTTTTAATTCCTTGAAATTTGATATTTTAATCCCTTATATTTCCATTAATTATTGGATATTTCCTCTAAACTTTAAAATTAAAAACAACCCAAGTAATATAATCATGGAATCAAGATATATATTCATTGAATATAATTAAAACTTATTTACAGTTTGGGATTTCAAAAACCCTAAAGCTCAACAATTCCAATTCTCCTTCACAATTTAACTGGGATTGTTCCATAAACCTTAAAACTCAACACTCCCAATGCAGAAAAATCAAACTATCCAAATATATCGGTTGAAAATCATCGCAATTTGTTATAAGATCATGTTGGACGAATTGCTTTTGAAATATGTTCTCATATTTTTCATATACATTGCATTTCAGAATTTGGTAGATTAATGTTTTTATTTTATTTTTTCCGACGGAATTTGGCAGATTAATGTTACCGAAAGCAATTTCTCCTTTTCAATTTGGACGGAGTGAAAGACAACCAATCAATCTAGGCATTGTTTTGGTTCCCCTAACCAAGAAGATGCATATATCCAAGCCCCTAACGAATTGCTCTTGGAATCCTTTTTTTTTTTTTTTTTTATAATTATTTTTTTTGAAATGCTCCTGGAATCCTTTTCAAAGCATGAACAAATAACTATTTTCCAATCAACATTTTATGCCCTCTGTTTCGGGGAGTTTGATAATTAGAACATGATTTATGAAATGTAATTGAATAAAGCAATAAGTGTCTTCACTTAAATAAAAATATTTCCAGTGAAAAAAAGGAATAATTCAATGAATATATATATCTTGATTCCATGATTGTAATTCATGGATTGTTTTCAATTTTTTCGAGAATGGAACATCTTATTAAAAATGAAAAGAGACTACACCAAATTGGGACAATCGCCCAAAACCACTGGAACCACACTTGGAGGGCAATCCTCCATCCAGTAAACATTCTCAACCAAAGACAAACTAAGCTTGGCTAAACAATGAGCAGCCATATTAGCTTTTCTAGGGGTAAACTGAACACGGCAAACAGGAGCCCTCTCACAAAGAAAACAGATATCCTTAATAATCAGGCCAACTTCTGAGCACGAAAAACATCAGGAATTGATGAGATTTACCACCACTTGGGCATCAGATTCGATAACACAAGGCATCAACCCATAATCAATAGCAAAATGAATACCTTAGAATAGCGCAAGCATCAGCAACTTGAGGCGAAAGTGAAGCCACTATAGGTTGAGCACTTGAAGCCATCACGGATCCACAAAAATCACGAATAATAATCCCAACCCCTACTGTTGCACCTCCAACAGCAATGGCAGCATCCGTGTTAACTTTGAATACGCCGTCGTCCAGGGGATGCCACGAATTCCTTACAAGCCCCACCACACCAGGGTTGTTCTCCTCATTCTTTTGGCGTTGCGGTACTCATCCAAAAAACTAGAAGCCCATGGCAGAATCTCATAATCATTCAGAAAGGAGGAAACGTGGTTATTTTGGTGAAACCAAACACTCTAAAAGAAAACACATAACAGCTCAAACTCCTCCATCAAAAGCCGACACTTACAATCCAACAGAAAGTCAACAAACTGCACTCTATCATCACCAGAAATTACTTTCAGAAAAGAAATGTCCAATCTAATTCTTTTAATCGATGAGCAGCTCCACAAGGCATGCAAAGTTGATTCTGGTTTACCCTTACAAAACGGACACAAAGTATCCAAAATCAAACAACGTTTAGCAAGATTCACCTGGGTCGAAATCTAATTGTGGCAAGCTTTCCACACAAACAACTTGATTTTCGGTGGAACTTTCATTCTCCACAAGAACTTCCACCATGAATCTAGACCACCAACGCCTGACTGACTTGGGGAATCCTTCAGCATACAACCAAAATGGTATCCACTTCTGACAGAGTAAGAACTGAACTTATCTTGATGCCATAATAAAGAGTCACTATACTGGAAAGTAGAACACGGAATACTCAAAATTAAATTTGCATCATCCTCCAAAAAAGATTGTCGAATCAAATCTTCATCCCAAACCCTAGTAGCCAATCTCAAATCAACAACCTTTGTTTCACTAGCAAGGACAAGGGAGACAAGATTTTAAAAGTGGTAGGCCTGGCAATCCATCGATCATGATAACTGACACCGATTTCCCATCACCAATGCGCCATCTGGATCCAGCCTCAATAAGATCCTGACCCCATAAAAAACTTTTCCGAAGAAAAGAACTAGAGCCAGCACACCCAACATTTAAAATTGAGGAATCTGGAAAGTAGCTGTGCTTCAAAATTCTTGCTGCTAAGGTATCTGGATGATGAATTAGTCGCCACACCTGTTTTGCCCAAAGGGCTTTATTAAACAAAGAAAGATCACGGAAGCCAAGCCCTCCCGCATCCTTACCAGAGCAAAGCTTTGCCCAACTACCCCAATGCATCCGGCGTTTCTCCTCATTAGACCCCCACCAAAACCTAGCACTCATCCTGTGAAGATCAATTATCAGTCCCTGCAGGAATCGAAATAACGACATCGAATACGTATGTATAGATTGAATCACCGATTTCAAGAGAACCTCTTTACCCCCAGTAGAAAACAATTTGCTCTGCCAACCCTTTAATTTATCCCACACATGATCCTTAATGTTAGCGAACAAAGCCCTTTTATTTTTACCTGCAAAGCTTGGAAGACCGAGATACTGCTCATGACAACGAATCAACTGAACACCCAGATTATGAGCAAGGCGATTCGCCCTCTGATGATCCACCCGCTTACTGACACACATAGCTGACTTTTGGAAATTAATCAACTTCCCTGATGCTGATGCATAACACTCAAGAATACGTTTAATGGTATGAAAATCTCTTTCCGAAGCTTTAGTAAACAACATACTATCATCGGCGAATAATAAGTGAGTCACCTTCGGGCCCCCTTGGCTACATTGAAACCCAGCCATATCACCACGACGTTCCGCATTAAAGATAAGCCTAGACAAACCTTCAGCACAAATAAGGAACATGTACAGGGATAAAGGATCACCTTGACGGAGTCCTCTCGAAGGCTTAAGATAACTGCAAACCAAGCCATTAATCAAAAAGGAGAAAGAAACTGAAGAGATACATCATATGGATTGTTTTCAATTTTAAATTGAGAGGAATTATCCAATAATTAAAGGGTTGGGTTCTGGGCTAATTTGTTGGGTTGTCCACATTAATGATACATAAAAATCACAAAGTATGGAAATCAATTTAACAGCAACATTCATTAGAACGTATACATTTCTATTCTTTTTATTTTTTCTTCTTGCAGTTCACATGTGGGTTGTTGTGTAACAAAAACAATATCAAATTTTAATGGTGTATGAAGGCATTAACAAACTAAAGGTAATCTTTGAAAGAACCCACCCTGACTCCTCTTTTGAGTACGGGGATATCCTATGAAAATATAGTCTTTCCAAATGAATTTTCTGAAAAACTTTATAGAAAATCATATAAATCTCAATGTGGTTTCTAATAAAATCTTTAATAGAATCATTTTGACTTTTCAAACTTTTTTATCTTGTAATTTAAATATGTGGGTTATGGCTCATCATAAAATATAATTCAATTAAATCAGAAATTTTCTTTATGTGTTGGATCTATCTGCTAAATATTTTCATATTTGAAACATCATATAAGATACTTTTAAAACTCATTGTGAAAAATCTTTATACTTGGAAATATGCATATATGCATAACTTGTTTTTATTAAATTTATGAAATACCCATTCTGTTATCACATGTGGTTCAACTTTAATACTAAAAAATCTGCACGAACCTAGTAATCATCTAAAAAAAATAGTTTAAAATCAAGGAGTGAGTGCTATTCGCTAACGCCATGTGAGTAAAAATAAACTTTGAAAACAAATCTATTGCTCAAATATATAAACTTTTCTGAAAACTACTATCTATGAATAAATATAAAATTCATAAATATCTTCTTTACCTTCCTCGAAAACATATCTCTCTATCATGAATAGAGATACACATTTGGGGAATAATGATGGATATAGGTCTCCCCATCCCCATCCCCACTTCCCAAACCCTTCCCCCATACCCCCCGTTTCCCCATTTGGGGAAAATGGGGATGAGGAATTTTAGGGGGACTAATATCCATCCCCATCCCCATCCCCAATTCCCCATTTTCCCCGTCTTTCCCTATTTCCCTGTTTTCCCCATTCCCCCATTTGACTAAAACCTACAAATTAAACTAAAAAAACAAATATTCCATTACAAATACAAAATAAAATTCATTAATGCATTTTATATAAAATGTGTATATATACTTAGGGAGTTAGGATTTTCAAAGAATTAAAACAAAATTAAAAATATATATTATAATTATATTTATATATGTTTGGGGGAAATGGGGAAATGGGGATGGGGGACCTCCCCCCCATCCCCATCCCCATCCCCATTTCAATATAATTGTTGGGAAAATGGGAAAATGGGGAAATGGGGATGGGGAGGGGCCATCCCCATCCCCATTTCAATTTGGGGATAATTTTCATCCCCATCCCTCCCCATTTCCCCATTCCCCCCCCCCCCCCCCCCCCCCCCCCCCCCCCCCCCCCCCCAAAAAAAAAAAAAAAAAAAAAATCCCCAAATGGGGATGGGGACGGGGACGCGGGGAATTGGGGTCCCGGGGAAAAATGTGCATCTCTAATCATGAAAAGCATTTGTAATTAATATTATACTAATTAACGGTAGAAAACTTTTCTACATCTCTTTCTCAATTTTTTATCTCTTCCAGAAACAAATCAAGATTTAATCTGAAACTTTTTCGTCATACAAGTTGAGAACTAACTAAATATCTTCTATGTAAATAAATCACATTTTCTATAAATCTCAACATATAGTAAAATATATGTATATATTTTTTATAAAATAACTTATAATCACAAAATTAAATAATCCTTTTCTTTAAGCAGCTTTAAATATTCTTTTTAGACAAATATAATATATATATATTATTTGTAAAAAAGTTTAATATAATATTATATATATACATATATATATTATACTATTAGAAATATATGTTTACTCCAAATTAATACTGTATTGCTATAAATCTTTACAAATTATAAAATAAACCATTAAAATTATATTTGACATGCTTCAAGAAGAAATCACTTTTTCTTTTAAATATTTAGCGTTATACTAAATCAAATACCGTTGATATATGTATATATATATAAATTTTTTATTGTCAGTTGGTCTTGATATAAAATATATCAGGACAAAAAATGTGGATCATTAGATTTATATACTTTGACTCAAAGTGTATGCACTTGTCAAAACTTCTCTATAATCTATGATCCACATTCTTCGTCCTGATGTATTTTATATCAGGATAAACTGACAATAGAAAGACTTTTATATATATATATATATTATTGCTTAATATGCACAAGTTAGAATCTGGGGAAGAGGGAGAGAAATAATAGTAGAAAAGATTGAGAAAACATGCATGAAAAAATAAAAAACATTATCACCTGTAAGGCTGTAAAGTATATTTTCTTTGACCAAAAAGATGTTCTCACGTCTCATGTAAGAGATAGTGGCAACATGCAAGTGGGCAAGTAGCCAATGTAAAATGCAATCACTTCCTCTTATCATCTCCTTCAAAGTCTATAAATAGGTGATCTCGTTTGTAAAGCTACGGCTGGAAAATCAATACAAAAAGCAATATGTTCTCTCGTCTCTCCGATACGGTTCCAGTTCAAACTGTCGAACCGGATCGAAAACGGAAAAACCGAAACCGAATTGGGAACTGAACCAGGGCGGTTCTGGTTTCGGTTCTACTTTTCCCAATTAAATCCTTTTATGATTCTAAAAATATCCCACTGAAAGTATATACATAACATTTAATTGTGCAGCTCAAAATTAAATTAATAGTCCACGTTCTATTAAATTAAATTAACAGCAAAAATTAAATTATGGTTGAGGTGAATTATTAGAATATTTTATAAAGCAGCTAGCCCCCAATGTTCACTTTTCGGCTTTGTTAAAAAGCTTCTAATATTGTAGAAAAAAATCATACTAAAAGTTCATTTATCCTATATCCCACAATAGATAAATAGAGAAATGAATGAAATGCCTAACCTATATAAAAAGGAAGAGAATGAAAGGGAGAATATAATTACTTGGACAAAGTTTATGGGCCATGACCCAATACTCTAAATTGTCCTTTCTAATATATGTATATATATATATATATTATAAATAAAATGTAATATTTTGTAATGTAAATAGATAAAAAAAGGTTTGGAACAGCCAGAACCGGAACCGCCTAAAGGCGGTTTCGGTTTCGGTTTCGGTTCCAGTTCCACCTAACCGTAGAACCGGAACCATGTCAAGTATGCTCTCTCTCTCTCTCTCTCTCTCTCTCTCTCTCTCTCTCTCTCTCTCTCTCTCATTTCTTTATTTGTTATTTCTCATTTATTCACAACATGTTATCATTACGATTGTATGTAAGTAAAAAGGATCCCCTGATGGGTGATTTACTTACATCTCATTATTCTGGATCTATTTATTTATTCTCTTTAAATATCATCATTTATTTATATGCAATATATAAGGTTGGTTTTGGCCCTTGATAGAACCTATATATAGTTTTGTTTACAAGATGGCTTATGCCGTCAACGGAACCTATATATAGTTCTGGATTTATTCATATTGTTTTTTCAATATTCGCATTTAGCTATTCGCAATATATAAGATTGGCTGCGGCTGTGTCAACAGAGACTGGTTACAACTGTGTCTGTGTCAATAGCACTTATTATAGTTCTGGATTTATTTATTATTCTTTTTAAATATTTGCATTTAATTATACGCAATATATAAGATTAGCTACGGCTGTGTCGACAATGACTGGCTACGAATGTGTCGACATGACCTATTATAATTTTGAATTTATTTATTATGCTATTTAAATATTCATATTTATTTATATACAATTTATAAGACTGGCTACAGCTGTGTCGACAGAGACTGTCCATAGCACTGTCGACAGAACCTATATATAGTTCTGGATTTAATTATTATGCTCTTTAAATTATATACGCAATATATAAGACTGGCTACGGTTGTGTTGACAGAGATTGGCTACGGCCGTGTTGACTAAACCTATATATAGTTTTGGATTTATTTATTATGCTTTTTAAATGTTCGTATTTATTTATTTATTTATATGTAATATATGAGATTGGCTAGACCAACTAACTGGAACTTGAACCTTTTGGATTTATTATTACGATATTCAAGTTGGCACAATTTTGTAAACCGATCAGAACCTGTAGTTCTAAAGTTTAAATTTCTTTAAGGACATGAATTTCTGGATTCATTGGAATATACATGAATGCCATACTAGCCGACCGACTAATCAGAGCATGAGTTTTTAGGATTTATTATTGTAATATTTAAGTTGGCGCGGTTTTGCAAACCAATCAGAATTTACAGTTTTAAATTTTGAAATTTCATTAATGACATGGAGCTTTGAATTCATTTTTATATACATGAATACCATACTTTTTTTTTTTTTTTTGAAATAGCAAATTTTATAAAAACCGCCAAAGGTAGCCAAGAAGAGAACAGACAAAACAAGCCAACTGCCCACCAAGGCAACGCCAACAACAGAGGCCAGTCAAACCTTCCCACCACTACAGACTAGAAACAAAACAGGCAAACCCCAAACCCCAGAAACAAAAACAGAGCAACAGCCGCACACCAGAACTAAAACTCCCTCCAGACAACCTTTTCCCCACTCAAAGCCATCCCCTTCCTTGCTAAGCCATCAACGATCGAGTTAGCGCTTCTAGGAACGAATCTCATAGTCATGTTATCTAAAATATGTAGCATCGAATAAATGTCATAGATAACATTTACCATTGAAAGATTGTCATATTCGGAACCTGAAGTTTCAAATTTGAATTCAATATATAACTTGAAGTTATAAAGTTGAAAATAAAGTATTAAATTTTGAACCTAAAGTTCTAATCAAACTTGAAGATCTTAATTCAATTTAAATGGTGATATTAAAATTTAAATATCAAAGTTTATCAGAACCAAAAGCTCTGAATCTGATCAATTATGATTCTTTCATATGGAAAGTCAAATTGTAATTTCCATTCAAAATCTGAAGCTTTCTGAATTTTATATATGAACTTACAGTTCATGGTCGAACCAGAAGTTCGAAAAATATTATCTCATATTCATGAAGTGATATGCTTACATGTCATTCATTTGAGGAAGAAATCTGCACATCCCAGGAGGATATTGTAAGCATCATAAAAGGGTTTAAGATCCTAATATCACGTATGATGAGATTGTAAATGATATTTTATCCATTTTATACTTGCTCTTGATAATCAGGAGCAATATCAAGAGAGTAAATTTAGATATATTTATATTCAAGAGATATCAAAACATACCCCAGTAGTGGATGGTTGTAAATGACAAGAGAAAAAGGTTTACAGAATAAACCTATTAAGAAAAAAGAGAAAAAAAAAGGGAGAGAGATTATTATCATTTCAGATGAAATATAAAATGGCATTACAAATAATTTCCATAAAGTTCTCAGAAGGAATATGTGTTTTGCCGATAGTGCAACGACTCATACAAATCTGCGGAGTCAGAAATATTTTATGAATTTGACTTTGCTAGCTCAAGACCAAATGTTAATACTGTATCAGGTCTAACAGATCTGATAGAAGAATTTGGAAGAGCTATAATATTATTATCAAACAATATTAAATTGTGTATCAATGATACTTTATATCATTCAAGCAGAACACGAAGAAATCTGCTAGTTTAAATAGAATTCCATATCAGCTGTGGAATAAAACCTTCGGCCCTTCCCTAATAGTCTCCTTCATATAACATTATTAATATCATATTGAGACTATGAATAATAAGTGTGTTGAATATTTGTGCATGATTTGGGCAAAAAGCTCATTATTGAGAAGCTGCATACTTTCTCATCTGGATTATATTACACAGTTATAAAAGTGTAAAAGTTTATGCAATTATGAACTAGAAGTTCTCAGATAAAAAAAAAATGCTTATATTTTGATATGACATTATTATTCATCAAGGATCTACGATGATGCGTAGAATCATCGAAAATTATTATGGACATCAATTAAAGAGCCAGAAGATTCTTTAATTTCATAATATAATAGATGCAATGCATGTTCACAATGAAGATTAATAATAAGACCATCTCATTATAAAGTTGGTTTTGAATCCTCATCATTCAAAGGGATATATTTGGACATATTCATCCATTAAATGAACCATTTCATTATTTTACAGTTCTGATTGATACATCTACGAGATAGTCACATGTTTGTTTATTATCAAATATCAACATATTACTTGAAATTATTAGTTTATCAGGCATATTTACTTGATTGAACTTACAATATATTTGATGAATATTACAAAGCAGCTGGGATTGATGTTCAACATCTAGTTTTCAGATATACTCATAATCAGAATGGATCAGGGGAATCATACATATCAAACGTCTCCAGTTAATTGCGAGAGCTTTATTATTCGATATATTTACCAATTTCTATATGTATTTACCAATTTCTATATGGGGACTTGCTCACTTTTTAAGATATTTGATTGTGTTGTATATCTTCTTGTTGAATCTCTGGCATGATCTAAGATAAGACTTCTATGTCATTATGAGATTAATGTTAATTTTGATTAATCTTTTATTAGATCGTTTCAACTTCTGATAGTTTATATTTTTACGCACAATCTGTATATTTATATTGATTAATTTCTAAATAGAAAGTTTCTCCAGAAGAGAAGAGTAAATGAAAAGTTACTCTTATATAAAATAGGGATACCAGTTCGGTTATATACATATATAAATGTGTCTCATTCCAATCTTCATATTGCTCAAATACAAAAGATAATTTATCATCAATTATTTGATATATTAAAGGTAAAAAAATTTTATAAGTTGCCATCTCATAAACCCCGGCCAGATGATTGTTCCTAAAGAATGATCAGAGCAAAAGGCAACAAATAAATTATCTGATGCATATCATAATTAGCTTGTGAACCTTATTTTTTTATTTTTTTATTAAAGGTATTGTTATCAGGATCCTAATGTAAACAAAACTCAAGTTATGAATAAATCCACTTTCTTTAAATCAACTCTGTATAAGTTTGATATATCTAATGAGACATAAGTTTATGAAATGACTAAGTCCATTGAAATGGAAGAAATCTCAACAGAGAGACAAGAATATAGAAATTGAGCAAATTTCTATAAATCATATAAGTTCATGAAGTGACAAAATCCATTGAAATGGAAGAGTCTCAACAGAGTTACAAGAATATAGAAATTAAGCAAATTTTTATAAATCATACAAGTCTATGAAGTGACTAAATCCATTGAAATGGAAGAAATCTCAATAGAGATACAAGAATATATAAATTGAGAAAATTTCTATAAATCATATGAAAGAAATGTAGAATCATAAAGAAACAATCATTAATGATGTATTTTTATACATAGTAGCTACATAAATTATAAATGATAATTATGATATTCATAATATCAATGATAATTATGATATTCATAATATTAATGATTGCTGACAAAAGATATCATTGACCTAAATGAAAAAAAACAATTCAAGAAGAATTGACTTCATAAGCTAAACATAAAGTACTTAGACCAATAGTACTCTAGACATCTAGAGATGTCAAATTAGTTGGATAATAATAGGTCTTTTTATAAGGAAACATAATGTGAAAAAGAGATCGTGAGATATGAGGCCAGGGCCGGCCTTAAGGCAAGGCAATCAAGGCCTTTGCCTAGGGCATCCTCTCTTGGGGGGGGCCTCAAAAAAAATTGAAAAAAATAATATATTTTTGTAAGTGCCTCACTTTTTAATTAGCTTATTTTGGTGACAAAATCACAATGGGGTTCAATCTTGTAAAGGTAGCATAGGATTGAAGATTTTCTTCTCAAATACTTAAGGACCTTATTGTGGATTTTAAAAGTTTCATGAAAGGTAGCTACTTGATCTTGACTCTTATTTGAAGAGATTTAGTTGCACACACACTCTCTAGCATGCATGTGTGATATTTACTTCTTGTATGTTTGTATTTCACACAAATCACACTTGCACATATTTCTTGTGTTTTGCTAGCCTTTGGTGTGTGTGCTGGTGCCCTGACCCGTGCTGACCCGTGCATTGCCCTGGTCCACAGGCGCTACACCAACGCAACCTTAGCAGAGGTTTACCGCTGGTGCTGCGCTGGTCGTCAGGCGCAGCCTCACCAGCGCAACTCTCCCAGAGATGTGCCACTGGTCTTGCGCCTGTAAGTTGCGCTGGTCGTCCAACGCAAGGTGTGCGTAAAGGCTGTGTGCTGGTGTGGGTGCACTGGTTGACCAGCGCACCACCAGTGCACATGACGGGAATCTGAAGCTTTTTTTCCCAAAACTATCTCATTTCACTTGGATCTCATATATATATATGTCTTGTTTGCCTTGGCTCATTTTTAGAGTAAAAATTACATCTTTTTGAGAGCTTCTAAGTGTCTTCAAAGCCAAGGTATCAAGATTACATTTTTATCACTCAAAACACAAAAACCCATCATACTTGTATGCTTCATTCATAATCTAGCATACTTTAGTTTGATTCTCATAGGGTTTTCATATTTACTCACATAACTTGTAGTTAGAACATCATTAGCATCATTTCACATGTTCTTTCTTCACAAGATAACTCATTTATTACTTGACTTGTCTCAAGATTGCATCTTTATGACTTGACTAGTTTCAAGATAACATTTATTGTGTTTTGTGAGTTGTATTGTGGTAGATATTGCATATAGGACTTTGTTTGTCTATTTTGTTATGTTATATGCATGCCATTTAGAAAAATGATATCTAAGAATGCCTAACATGTTCATCCATGCCTAGATAAGCTTAAATGTCTATCCTTGCATTTTTGCATCTTGAATATAGTTAATATTCACACTAGGTTATTTTATCTCTTCATTTAGAGTCAAGTCTTGTGATTGCCTTTTGGTAGATTGCAAGCAATGAACTAGATTCACTTTTAAAGGCCCACGGGTAGTAAAGACGGATTAGTAATCGTAAGTGTGATGTGGTCAACCTAGATTGTAATCGATTTGCAATTAGTGGATTGAGGTTCTAGTGTGACGCACAAAACAGCCCGTGGTTTTTCTCCATGTGGGTTTCCACGTAAAAATCTTATGTCTTTTATTTTTCGCATTCTCTACACTTGATTTTTGTTGTTGATTTGTTGGGGTTATTTTTGTAATTTTGATTAATCTCGAAAATTGGTAAAAAGGGATTAAAATCTATTCACCCCCCTCTCTAGATTATATTAGGACTCGTTATTTTCATTTTCAATTTTCAAAGCATTAATTTGAGTCCTCATCTTTTTAGGGGGCTTCAAATAAAAGTTATTGAAAAAGAAAAATTTTAATTTTCAAAAACATTAATTTCTTTTGAAAGCTTTACCCAATGGAATTATTTCATTATTTGTCATTAATTAGGTAATTTAGAGTTAATTTATATATATATATATGAACTCCATTTTCATTTTATAATTACAACATCATTTTTTTTTACATTGCAAAACCTCCCACTACATCAAGATTTCTCTTTCATCAATCTCAATCAATATTCTTCTTCAAATCAATCTCTTGTGTTTCATTAAGGAAAAAAAAAAGGTAAGTTTTTTTTTTTAAAAAAAAAAAAAATTTAATTTAATGTTTATTTATATTTTATTAGTTTGATTTTTTTTTTTTTTTTAGGGTTTTATCTATATCAAGTAATTGGTTGGGTTTGTTTTCTTGTAGCTATTGTGGAAGATTGAGTGTTACTTCGAATCTTCAATATTGTTGGAACTTGCTTCTTCTAAAAATCAGGTGCTATTTTTTCATTTTATTTAATTAAAATTCTGTTTTTATTGTCTTTCATCATTTTATTTTGGTAAAAATGTCTACTAGAAAATTCGAATCTGGTTATGACAAACGAAAGAAAAAGAAAAGTGTGGAAGATTTAATTCATTCTCAAAAAGGTGCATTTTAAGTGAGAACTTGCATTTTAAGTGAGAATTGGTGTCAAAACATGAATACAAAAATTTGATAAATGATTTTGCATCTCAAAAGGCAAGAAAAGTGAATTTTAAGTGAGTATTTGAATGCATTGCAGACATGTCAACAAAAAGATGGAGTGAAAGCAAGGATCTCAAGTTTCGATGTGATACCCAACTTCATCTCAAGATTTTTCTTTCCGAAGAGCATAATACTTTGATTTTTGTAATTATATTTTTAGATCTATTTCACTTTGGTTTTTATTTTTATTTTTATTTTAACTTGTATTTTGTAATCTTTTCATTTGAATAAAGTAAATTTATTTGGAAAAAAAAAAAGTATCACATTAGAATTGTGCCTGGGGCCTCATTTGTCTAAGGCCGGCCCTGTATGAGACACGACTCGTAGTATAATGTTTCTCACATAAACTTGGTATTCACTAATGATGAATAAGATTACGTTCCAAATTTTTGATAAATTTGGTTGCCTTTAAAATGCTTGAAATACGTCTTCTAGATGTAGTAATTATTTATCTATATGGTTTACTCAATGTAGATATTTATAATCTATGAAGGATTTAAAATGCTAGAAGCATATAAATTGAGATCACGTAATCTGTGTTTGATGAACCTACAAAATCCTTATATGGATTAAAAACAATCTAGATGGATGTGGTATAACCGTCTCAGTGGATATCTGATAAAATAATGGTATAATAATTATATTATACACCCATGTGTCTTCATAAAGAAATCGGAATCTAGATTTACTATATTCACATCATATGTTGATGACATGAGTTTAATTGGAGCTCATGAAGAGCACTTGAAAACTGCTGGATATTTGATAAAATGAATTTGAAATGATAGACATGAGAAAGAAAACATTATTTTGACCTGAAGATTGAGCATAGATCAAATGAAATGTTTGTCCATCAATTAGAATATGTTGAAAAGTTTATGAAAAGATTCCATATGGATATTACTTCATAAAACAATTCTTTGCTTATACCCTCTCCAATCATTTATGACGTTATTTTATTTCATGAAATAAACATCCGTATGCATCAGTTTAGTAATATAGAAGATTGCTTCAAAATAATTTTTCAGAGAGAGCGATCCATAACGAGGAGCATATCAAATGAAGTATATTAATTATATTGGGGCATATATGCATTGTACTCTCTTTCCTTTCGATCAGGTTTTCGTCCCATTGGGTTTTCATGATAAAGTTTTTAATGAGACAATTCTCTAAGTACACCCAAAAATCATTTGATCCCTAAAGATCATCATAAATACATCATCGTATATATGTTGTATTGATCAAGAAGATCATTGTAAATATTACTTTGATCTTGCTAATCATCGTATACAGTATATATGTTACTTTGATCCAGAAGATCATTATAAATATTACTTCGATCTGACAGATCAATGGACATCTTTATTGAGGTTTTTATCCCACTGAGTTTTTCCTATCAAAGTATAAATATGAGAAATGTTTTGAAGAAAACAATAAATCTGAACATATGTGCATTATACTATTTTTCCCTTCGATTAAGTTTTGTCCCACTAGATTTTGCTGACAAGGTTTTTAACGAGATAGTTTTGAGAACGTCCAACACCACAACATCCAAAAGATCATAGTATATGTCGTTGCTGGGGTTTTTTATCCCACTAGGTTTTCCTAGAAAATTAAAATACATGTGGTGGAAAACCAATGGGGAGTGTTGAAATAAGCTTTCCCCACTTGTCTGTTACTTACCAACTAAGGGGCTGTTTGTTTTTTTGTCTAAAGTCTTATAAGACCTTAATTTATTAGATATATGGATAAGTCTTAAAAATTAAGATATTATGATATGTTTGTTTTTTTCATTTTAGATGACTTATTACAAATATAAAATTGATTAGGTTGTGTTAGGGTTTCTTCAAAAATTAGGAATTTTTGGAAAATTGATTTTTAATATTTTATTATATGCAGATAAAATCATAAATGTATGAATTGTTATAAGATATTTTTGGAAATTTATTAAAAAACTCTACTGTATCACTTTTTGAATAAGATAAAAGTCAAAAAATTTTACTTTTTCTAAAAGACATATATATCTTAAAATAAGATATAAGTTGAAAAAACAAACAAACTGATTTATCTTAATTTAAGATATAAGAGGTAATAAGTCTTATTGGGAAAAAAACAAACAGCCCCTAAGTAAACCAACTTGCAAGCCAGCAAGTCGCATATGATAGATAGTGGCAACATGCAAGTGGGCAAGTGGGCAAGTGGCCAATGAAAAAATGCAATCACCTCCTCTTATCACCTCCTTCAAAGTCTATAAATAGGTGATCTCATTTGTAAAGCTACGGCTGAAAAATCAATACAAAAAGCAATATGTTCTCTCTCGCCTCTCGTCTCTCGTCTCTCGTCTCTCGTCTCTCTCTCATTTTTTTATTTGTTATTTCTCATTTATTTACAATACGTATGAGCATCTTAATGTGTAGCGTTATAAATCAAATACTGTCAATATATATATATATATTTGCTTAATATGCACAAGTTAGAATCCGATGAAGAGGGAGAGAAAGAAAAGTAGATTGATAAAATATGTATGGCTGTAAAGTATATTTTCTTTGACCAAAAAACATTATCACCTGTATGGCTGTAAAGTATACTTTCTTTGACCAAAAAGATGTTCTCATGTCATACATATATATATATATATATAAATGCTTAGGTATGAAAAATGCATGGACCTATCCACACACGAGATCATTACTAGTTGTAGTACAATAGGAGTGGGATTTTTGGAATTTTTCAATAATGAAAATTATTATTAATTGTTGGAATTTTTCTTGGGTAGAAATGGACGATAAAAAGTTGAATGCTTTTGTGTGAGATATTTGTGGATTACACTTCATCGGGCTAAACTTTTCCTACTCTAGAAATGTTCTGCTGTGACCAGCACTTTTTATTTATTTTGTCTTTTACAATCCCATGAATATCTTAAAAGAGGCTTTAGTATAATTTCAACGAATCTCATGTATTGTATGATATCTTGGGGAGGGAGGGGGTGACAGCGGTGAAAACTGCTAAACTGGCTAGTACCCACGTAACAATAAGGATTCTTTCATGATTTGAAGACTTCTAAACTAGCTTGTACCATGTAGTCATTACCGTTAATATATATATAGTTATTTTTCATTTTTAATCATAAATATGTATAATTATGCAACAAAGGGTATCTCCTCTGTTGCTCGGTCGGTGGCTTTGTTGGGGCTGGCCTCCCCTGTTTTGTTCTTTCTTTTTTCCTGGCTTGGTGCCTGTGCTAATAAAGTTTGCTTTTTTAAAAAAAAAAGGGTATCTCTAGCTTGATATCACAGGTTTTAATTTATTTCTTCAAATATTCTTTTAATTTGTTTTGAAGGTTTGTTTATTATTATTATTATTATTATATATTTCTTAACTGAAGGAGCTGATTTTGACATTTAGTACAATGATATATGGGATGCTCTGGACCGCCATAGCATAAGCTGTTTCAATCAGAATATAAGATAGATTGGTCCAGTTTCACTTCACAATTCCAGGTATCAATATTTTGATCTAGCGAGGAATCAAGAAGAAAAGAAAGATAAAGAAAAATTCTTTAAGATAGACTGGTCCACTTTCACTTTACAATTTCAGGTATCAATATTTTGATCTAGCTAGGAATCAAGAAGAAACAAAAAAATAAAGAAAAATTCTTAAAAAATAAAAGTAGCACTCACAGATTCTAGATTCTACTGGGGGTGGTACTAAAGATAAAGTAGATCAACAGAACAATATATAAATACGTGTGCTGCATGTCTTGAAATTCAGCAATCAACCTCAAAATTTGTTATGAAAAATCCATAAAACATAATTACACACGTAGATAATATGAAAGCAATAAGGAGAAGAAAAAGACATAAAAGATTTTTTTCGTGGTTCAGTAAAGACCTATATTCACGGAGCGCACTTGCACTCAATCCACTGTAAGAGTTTAATTACAATCTCTATGTCTCTCTCTTCTAGTCTCTTTACAAGTTGCTTTTGGCCTCTCTAACCTCTCTGGCTATTTTCTACACATCCTAAATATAGGGAAACATTAGTATTTACTAGGGAGCAATAGGGCAAGTCAAAACCTAATAGGAGTCATTTTCTTCCCGCACAAGATTTCCCATTTATACAAAATGCGTCATTACTACAGTCTGCAGCCCGCGCCTAGCTTGTACCGCGGTCTTCCTCTATTTTTCATCGCTCATAAAACAGTGATGTGTGCTTTTTCGCCTTGCATACAGTCTATGCCATGCTTAACTCTCTAGAATTCTTCACGTTATGTGTATTGCGCTTCATGCCACAGTAACATTTCTAGAATCGACCATGGTCTGCACCACAATTGGTGTCCCGCGGTCTAAGTTGTGGTATCTTACGGACTTGGGTTCTTCGGTTGAGGACTCTCTCTCTCTGTGTATATAAAAGGACAAGTTGTACAAAAGGCTTTTTGTTAACCGGAGTACAAAGCTGATTCTATGCATTTTTGCTTACATTGACTGATAGACATATATATACTTTTCAATTTCATATATTACAAGGAAAGATAGAGAGTGAAAATAATAAGTATTATTGGATAAATATAAAAGTCACTTTGGGTACTAGATTTCTAGGTAATTCTTTGGGGTCTTACATGTACCTTACTCACGGTACCTAGTTATATCCTTATTTTTCTTCTCTCAGCTTCCTTCCTCGGAGACCCGAAATTTCTCTTGGGACAATTTATTAATCAATAATGAATCAAATTCCATTAGAAAATGAGTCGAGAAAGCAAATTTAATTTCTTAGATGAGAAAGGGATTGTCATAACTTGATTCCCAATAGTTTTAATAAACACTAATAAGAATTTAATTCTTTTTTCCTCATTTGATACAAGATTAATTCCTCACTTATTTACTTGGAGCGAGAATAATAGATTTCCCAAGTTTGTTATTATTATTATTATTATTTGTTTGGGTAGAAAATGTGCCTTCGGTTTTTCGATGTAAATGGGCGCTTCGGAGGCTCTTCTTTAATTCGGGACTAGTTGTCTCTCGTGTGAGTGTAAATAGGTGTATGTTTGATCACCGAATAGCAAACTTTAAGTTGGGTATGGTAAAGATGAAAAAAAGTTACCATTTAAGCAAGGTGAAAAGGGATATAGCCACTTATAGGGCTTTGCATTGACACAGAAGGCAGGGGCCTGTGCCTTACCTCAAAGGTATTCTATCTCCATTTTGTATTGGCAGTGGTGGTTCAAATCCCACCATTTACTTTTTTCAAGAAAAATGAATATCTTATTTTACAAATTTAATTTTATCATGTAATTTTAATAATTTTTTATGCCTTTTTTTATTTTACCATCTTTTCCAATTTTTTCCTCAAATTTTGATCTTATTCTAAAACAAAACAATTCATTTTCTCTTTTCCGTCATTGTCAACTTCTTAGCTAATTTCAATTTGTGGTTACTTAATTCAATTTATTTTATGTTAAATTATCTATTATTATTTTGAATTTTTATTATTTCTAACGGTTTTAGTTTCCAATCAATAAACCCTAAAATCTCAAATTTTAATTTATTATATTAAAATAGTCCATCTATTATTATGATTCATTTTATTTTATCCTTAGTATTTTTCTATATTTTATAGTTTTAATTTATTTCAAATCAATAATTTACCAATAATTAGAAGAATAGAAAAGTCAAAAACATATCTATTAATATTTATTAATAAATTATTTTTGTAAAAATTTAAAGTGAATTCATTATAAATATAAAACAAAATTTC
Source organism: Acer campestre (assembly GCA_954870605.1). Classification (NCBI taxonomy): domain Eukaryota; kingdom Viridiplantae; phylum Streptophyta; class Magnoliopsida; order Sapindales; family Sapindaceae; genus Acer; species Acer campestre. The sequence continues at coordinate 19,922,816 of OX940808.1, read as the reverse complement.
TTAGGGTTAATATTAAAAACCTCCCATCACCTTTAAATTATTATTGGATGTATAGTTACAAATGATTTTAGTTTAGAAAGCTCCCCTATGGACTAACATCGTTAGCACTCTGTTTGTGTTGACTGAGTTTGACTGTTAAAAAAATCTAAAATGTCTCTATTTAAGCTTTAATTCTATGAATTGACCATTATACCCTTATACTTTTACCAAATAAATTAATAAAATGATACAAAATGCGGGATCGTTAACTTGCATATGAGAAGTTATTTTGTGGACAATTTTATCTCTAAAAATAACAAAATTACAAATGAACCAAAAGCATTGAAAATGAACCATATATATATATTTATGTATTTATTTGTCCTTTTTTTTTATTTTATATAAATCCAAGCTGTTAACCACCAAAATTGGCAAAGGACTAAAGAAGAATTTTTTACCTCGACATAAGGAGGACATAGGAATCTAGACACCATCCGGCTAACCCGATAAAGGGGGGGCCCTAACTGATTCAAGTGCATAACCCCTCCAGCGGGGTCTAGCCCAGCCTTTCCCCAGCTTCTCAAGGACCCCGCCAGCATCTTGATTCATAAGCATTGCCTCGAGCCGGACTACTTGTTAAAACCTGCAGCGGGGTCCAACCCAGTCATGCCCTGGCTTCCTATGTACCCTGCAGCACCCCGAAACGGAGTTCCATTAAGCATCTCGCTATGGTACCAGCAAGACATTCCCCTACTTCAGCAGCAGGATGCCTAGCGGTTTACACCTTCTGATATAACTAACCCGTCAAGCAGGAAGATACCAAGCAGCAAGATTTTCATTCTAGAATTAAAAGCTCCATAAAGACTTATTAAAACGCCGCCGTCTAGTCAAAACAGAGAAAATATACTCCTTCCCGCTAGAGAGTCCTATTTTAAACAGGTCAACGCAGTTAGAATCCTCCTAGGAAGGAAAGATTTGCTTACGAGATTGACTTCTCCTAGGAGGGAAAGACTAGATTCAGTACGTAAAAGATCCGAGATTATCTCCTAAAAAGAAGGAGGTCTTGTAATTACCAAAACCCTAGTCCGAAATTGTAGGAGTGCACGGTAAGCAACATGACCTATATATACAGCGTCTTGCTCACTAGGGACGGAGGCCGAAAAAAATATTATCTCCAGGAACCCTATGACCAATTCTACTTATCGACACGCACAAATTCACCATCACCACCATCTCCATTATTTACCGAGCCTTCATGGTTCACTTCTAATCCTGAAAAATATAGTCCATGTATTTGTAACGTAAAGTGATGAATAAAAAGCTCTTCTTGTTTGTTTATTAGCGTTCCTAATCGTTTGTGCATTATCGAGGAACCAGTCGGTATCGAACTACTTGATACCTCTCCGACCGGGGTCATCTTTGATCTTAGTCCCCCTTAAAGTCGTTATTTGGAATTTCTCCCCCAGTGACGATTTTCCGGTAACACAAGCAAATACTCATTTTCAATGCTTTTGGTTCATTTGTAATTTTGTTATTTTAGGGAAAAATTATCCACAAAATAACTTCTCCTTTGCAAATTAACATTCCCACATTTTGTATCGTTTTATTAATTTATTTGGTAAAAATATGATGGTATAATGGTCAATTCATATAATTGAAGCTTAAATAAGGACATTTTAGACTTTTTATCGGTCAACACAAACGAAATGCTAACGGTGTTAGTCCATAAGGGAGGTTTCTAAAATTAAAGCATTTGTAATTATACATCCTATAATAGTTCAAAGGTGAGGGGAGGTTTTTAATATTAACCCAATTTCTTATTATAAAATTAGATTGTAATTTATTATTTTAAGAAGAATAAATATTGCAATTTTATTGTTTATGTTGCTTTTCTTGTTATTATTTAATTATTTATATTGTGTTTCTTGTTTTTACTTATATTGTTTTTTGAACGTAAGATTATTTAGTTCATTTTGGGTAGGTGTTCTATTTGTTTTATTTTATATAAACTTCAGTATACCATCGATTTTTCTTTATGTAAAAAACCTCATTTTATTACGATCTTAATTTTTAATATTTTTTATAATATAATTGTTATTTTGTTTAAATGCCCGACCTGGTTAAAATTCTTGGGTCCGCCACTAAAGAAGGTGTCTTGTCTTCGTCCTGTTAGCTGGTTTTGACATGTGTTGTTATTGGATCAACAAATATCGATTTGCATGCAATGCCACCCGGTGGTAGACCCATAAATTTTTATAAAATAACAATTATATAAAAATAATAATGAAAATTTAAAATCATAATAAAATAATTTTTTTATATTATTTTATATATAAAACAATTGATGATATAATGAATTTTAAATAAAATAAAAAAGATAGAACTCTTACTTGAGATGAACTAAATAATCATACATTCAAAAGAACTAAAAACAAGAAACACAATATTTAAAAAATAATGAAAAACAACATGAACAATGAAAAATTATAATATTTATTCTTAAACAAATATATAATTTTATAATAAAAAATATTGTTTTGTATTTATAATGAATTCAATTTATATTTATACAAAAATAATTGATTAATAAATATTGCTAGATATGTTTTTGAATTTTTTATTCTTCTAATTATTGATTCTAAATAAATTAAAATAATAAAATAAAGAAAAAATAAAATGAATCATAATAATAGATGTACTATTTTAATACAATAAATTAAAATTTGAGATTTTAAGGTTTGTTGATTTGATGTGTTAGGTATGTCAAACTAAAAATATCAGAAATAAGAAAAATTAAAAATAGTAATAGATGATTTACAAATTAAGGATAGTTATGAATTGGGCAAATTGCACTGAACCCCTTGAGGTTTGGACAAGTTACACTTATATGAAAAAGTTTTGTTATTATACACTAACACCCCAAAAACTTAAATTTGACTTTAAAAATACCTAAAATGCCCCTAGTTATATTATTGTATACTTTATTTTTTTTTAACTTTTAACCAAAAACTTTATAAACTTTAATAAAATAAAAAAATTAAATAAAAGATATGATTAATTAAATAAATAAATACTTTTAAAAAATTAAATAAATAAATAGTTTAAAAAAATCAAATAAATAAATAGTTTTTAAAAAATTAAATAAATAAAGGGTTTAAAATAAATAAATAAATGAAAAAAATTAAAAACATTAGTTTTTTTTTTTTTTTTGTCAAAAAAAAAAAAAACTATAAATATCCAAATTTTTACGGTAAGGATGATGGTGAGAGAATCTTCAAGGTTCCCAACACTAGGAGTCTTCTTGCCTTCTTCAACCACTTCATTTAGTGTTAGGAACCTTGAACCTTCTCTCACCATCATCCTTATCATAAAAGTTTGGATATTTAGAGTTTTTCTTATCCCTATTAATGGATATCCTTAAAAAAAAAATTAATGTTTTTAATTTTTTTAATTAATTAATTTATTTAAAATATTTATTTATTTGATTTCTTAAAACTATTTATTTATTTAATTTTTTAAAATATTTATTTATTTAATTTTTAAAACTATTTTTTTATTTAATTTTTTTATTTTATTAAAATTTATAAAGTTTTTGGTTAAAAGGTAAAAAAAATATAAAATATAAAATATAAAATATAAAATAATATAACTAGGGGCATTTTAGGCATTTTAAAATTCAAATTTAAGTTTTGGGGGTGTTAGTGTATAATAACAAAACTTTTCTATTTAAGTGTAACTTGTCAAAACCTCAAGGGGTTCAGTGCAATTTGCCCTTATGAATTTAACAATGATGGGAAAAAGAAAGTGAATTATTTTGTTGCAAAAGAAGACAAAAATTTGAGGAAGGAATTGAAAAAGAGTGTAAAATAAAAAAGATATAAAAAGAATATTTGTATTACTTGTATTGAGAATTGAACCCTTGACTATCTTGGGTGAAATGAAGAAACAATACCAACCGCGATGATTAATGATATGTTTCAAGGTGTATTATTTTACTTGAAGAAACAATACCGACTGCGCAGATTAATGATATGTTTCAAGGTATATATATATATATATAACATAAAATAATCTTTTTTTATTAAAAAAAATTAAAGTGGGGCCGGGGCATGGGCCCCACCTGATCTCCATGCTGGTCCGTCCCTGATGCCACCAATGAGGGATCGGTGGGTCTTGGTTCCCTGGCGCACCGTCGGGTTCGAGACTCCAAACTGATATTTCGTAGGTACACTAGTATGTAACGGTGTTCAAGTTACCTTTCGGTATTTTCACAAATATATCCAACATTATTATTATTATTATTATTATTATTATTATTATTATTATTATATATTTCTTAACTGAAGGAGCTGATTTTGACATGGAGTACAATGATATATGTGATGCTCTGGACCGGCATAGCATAAGCTGTTTCAATTAGAATATAAGATAGATTGGTCCACTTTCACTTCACAATTCCACGTATCAATATTTTGATCCAGTTAGGAATCAAGAAGAAAAAAAATAAAATAAAGAAAAATTCTTAAAAAATAGAAGTAGCACTCACAATACTACTGGGGGTGGTAAAAGATAAAGTAGATCGACAGAAGAATATATAAATACGTGTGCTGCATGTCTTAAAATTCAGCAATCAAACCAATATTAATTTTTCCTGGCTTGTGTGTTTGTGCCGTTTAGATATTGTATTTTTTGCTTTTCTGATCATGCCAAGAGATAGAGATCCTCTTGTGGTTGGTGGAATTATAGGTGATGTTGTTGATCACTTCACAAAGTCTATTTCTTTGAGTGTTAATTATAATAACAGGGAAGTCAACAATGGTTGTGAGCTCAAACCCTCTCAGATTGTCAACCTACCTAGGGTTGATATTGGTGGTGATGATCTCAGAACCTTCTACACTTTGGTAAGCCTTGTTTTTCTCCATCTTCTTCCTTATTTTTCTCTTCTTCTTTTTTTTGAAAATGGATCCTTCTTATTGCCCATCCTAAGAATAAAATCTTATATAGCATGTCCAGTTTTATGTTAGATGAATTAGTACGTTAACATATTCTTTATGTTATATGATTTTACCTGAATAAAATCTTCTTTCTTCTTTACTCCCATTGCAGGTCATGGTCGATCCTGATGCACCCAGCCCAAGTGATCCAAGCCTCAGGGAGTACTTGCATTGGTTAGAACTCTCTCTCTCTCTCTCTCTCTCTCTCTACAATTAACATATATATAGAGAGACCTTTAGTTCGAGAGCCTCTGGTCTTTGCTTTCTCTTTATATTTCCAGAAGGACTGGTACTTGTGTCGAGTTTTTGTTTGTTTGTTGTTGTTTTCCCTGGTTGTTTTTTGGGTTTCTTAGGCAGGTGGTAGCTTTTGTTGTCGTTGTGGCTTGCTGATGCCTGGTTGATGTGTTAGCATAGGCTCTTGCTCTGTTTTTTGTGTTTGGTTGACTGTTGCCTGGTTGTTGTGTTAGCCAAGGCTCTGTTTTTTCTCAGTTGTTTGGCTGCTTGCCTGCCCTTTGTGGCTTTTATAAAATGCTGTTCAATATATATATATACCTTTATATATATATATAAAAGGACAAGTTGTATAAAAGGCTTTTTGATAACAGGAGTCCAAAGCTGATCCTATGCAGTTTTGCTTACATGATTGACGTATATGCACTTTTCAATTTAATATATTACAAAGAGAGAAAAAAAAATGGGGAAATTGGAGATGGGGTAGTTTTGGGGGGAGGTTCCCCCATCCCCATCCCCATCCCCATTTCCCCGTTTCCCCTATTTAAGTAAAAATTACATACGTAAAAAAAAAACACAATCTATTACAGTGAAGTATATCGGATATATGGTTAGGTTTTAAAGTTATAAAGAAGTATATACACTTAGTAAAATAGAAAGAATAATATATATATATATATTATATAAAGTTTGGGGAAAATGGGGAAATGGTGATGGGGCACCCACTCCCATCCCCATTCCCATTTCCATAAATTTGTGAGGATCATCCCCGTTCCTATTTCGATTTGGGGATAAAAGTCATCCCCTTTCCCCCATTTCCCAATTTTTCTCTAAAAAATTTCCCCAAATGAGGATGAGAGAGTGGGGATTTGGATCCCTAGGGATAAATGACCATCCCTAATATTATTGGACAAATATAAAAGTCACTTTGGGTGTACTTGAAAGCGAGTCAAGAAAGCGAATTTCTCATCTTGATGAGAAATTAAATTCGCTTGGTCTCCAATAGTTATAAAAAACACTAACAAGAATTTAATTCTTTTTTCCTCATTAAATACAAGATTAATTTCCCACTTATTTACTTGGAGCGAAAATAATAGATTACCTGAAAATTTAATCTATCAAGTCAACACGAGGAAGAAGAAGCAGATGGGTAAACAAAGTGAATTTGAGTGTTTAAAAACAAAAAGAAACGAAAAAAATTGTATATATAACATGTGTGCATAAGCAAACAATATCATGCACATTCAAGCACAAATTAATTTCCCTTGTGGTCACATAACGATTGATCGGTATATATTATCCAGTGCACTTGCAGATCCTCTCTACTGAATCTAAGTTAAACTCGATCGATCGATTATGAACTAATTACTGGTTAATTTGAAAACGAACTTCGCAGGTTGGTGACTGATATTCCTGCCACCACTGGGGCAAGCTTTGGTGAGCGCTTGCTTTGTTTTTCATGAAAGAGAAGACATGTCCACTGTGTAACCCTAATCTGATATTTGATTACAACTGATATTTCAGGGCAAGAAGTCATGTGTTATGAGAGCCCCAGACCTAGTGCCGGGATTCACAGGTTTGTATTCGTGTTGTTCCGGCAACTAGGTAGGCAGACTGTGTATCCACCGGGGTGGCGCCAGAATTTCAACACCAGAGATTTTGCTGAGCTTTACAATCTTGGACCACCGGTGGCCGCCGTCTACTTCAACAGCCAGAGGGAGAGTGGCTCCGGTGGAAGGAGACGATAAAGTCTTAGGCTTGTGATTTGTTAACAATCAATATTAATTAAAATATTATAAAATTAAATCAGGGAATGTTAATTAAAATTAGGCTTTGTGATTTGTATTATTACCTGCTGTAATTCTCTTCCATTCTCTGTCTTTCTATGTTCCTTACTCCATATATATTGCAAGGGCTCCATATATATTGCAAGGGTTCTATGAATTGATGGAAGTATAGAAATTTGCTTTAAAAATGTATGGGCCATGGGGAAGACATGTCTTGCACTTTCAAAATATCAATAAAAGAGAAGGAAGTTTATATCATAATTAAACCGTGTGATATTTTTTTATTCTGTATTGAGTTTGTTTAATATATATTTATAAGGGTGGGATTCATGGCCCCATTTTTTACACATTTTCTTGGCCATTGAATCTTGCTTCTTTGGATGTATAGGATTTAATCTATTTTATCTTTACTTATTGAATGCAGACATTGTCTCTCACCTATTTAATGCATTATCTCTCCAAAATATTATTATTTTATTTAATTCTCTCACCTTATTTAATTTTCTATATTTTTTTCTTTCTTTTTTCCTTTACACTTTTTTTTTTTAATATATATTTTTAACTTTACCTAAAATCAAAATGAATTTGGATCCTCTACTGAGCTGATGTTTGTCTCGACTATATAGGTCCAGTGACATGTGTAATCAATGGTTGAAATTTATTTATTTTAGACTTATCACCATATGCTCATGGTTTATCTACAATATTTTTTCTATTCTTTGAATTTTTATATTTATTTAATTGTTTTTGTTACACCGCATAAGCTAATTAATGAAATAAGAAATGATAAAAGAGGAAAAAAATATTAAAAAATTAGAAAGAAAGAAAATAAAAGATGAGAGTGGAAAAGAGCAAATGATTAAATGTATAAAATTTATGGTTTTAGATAAAGTAAATTAAGAAATAAGAATAGTAAAAATAGAAAGAAAAAATAAAATAAAAGGATTTTAAAGACAAAAGTGAGAGTGAAAGGCACACCTCTAAAAGTAAAGTATAAAATAAAGAAGAAAAACAATGTAAAGTAAAAAAAAAAGACAGATAATTAAAAAAGATGAGAGAATTTAATAAAACCATAATATTTTGGAGAGATAAAGTATTAAATATGTAAGAGACAATGTATACATTCAATAAGTAAAGATAAACAAGATTAGATCTTATCCATTAAACGAAGCAAGATCCAATATATATATATATACAGATTTTCTATTGTCAGGTCGTCCTGACAATAAATATATCAGGACGAAGAATGTGGACCACTAGATTTACATATTTTGACTCAAAGTGTATTCACTTGTCAAAATTTCTCCATAATCTATAGTCCATATTCTTCGTTCTGATATATTTATTATCAGGACGAACTAACAATAGAAAGACTATATATATATATAAACCACAAGGTGGTCGCCTTTGTGGTCTAAGGCTTGGGATGAAAATCCCAAGTCCTTGTTTCTACTCTTGGTAATTGCATTATCGCTAGCCATCAAGGCGCTAGCGCAACTGGTGGAAGGACGAGCTTGGGGCACAGGTAACTATCAGGTCAGTTGTTTGAATTCTATCTAGAGGAAGGTAAGTTTTGATTTACCCACTTGCATCTTTGTGTGGCCAAGGGTGTGGACCGAGGTGGGCGAGTTATGATTTACCTGCTTGCATCTTTGTATGGCCGGGGTGTGGCCCGGGGTTTTATATAATTTGTCCTGCTCCACAATCGATCATCGATACCAATATATATATATATGGAGGATCCATGACCCCATTTTTTAACACAAATTTTGACCCATTTTTATGGCCTAGTATCTAATGGAATTGGATGGTTAAGATTTGATATTTTAGTCTCACTTCTCTCTACTTAATTAAATATTGAAATACATTTCTCTCACACTTCCCTGATTAATTAAATCGTGAATTAAAATTCTCTCTTCTCTCTCTCTCTCTCCACTCTCCCCATTAATTCTAACAAAATGTTCTCTCCAATTTTTTCCCCTTACTCCTTAGTCCTCACGCACCTAATCTTCATTTTTTTTTTCTTTATTACTTCTACCAAATCAAAACAAAAAAATTCTACCGAATCATAAATCATTATGCATTCAATAATAAATATGTACAATATTTATTTTGCATACAACTAATATAACAAGTTAAAAAATATGTAACCACAACTTTGAGGATTTTTTCTGGGGAAATCTCCGAATATTTTTCAATAATACTAAAATCAGTAAGAGGATTAATAAAAAATAAAAATAAAAAACAGAAGAGGAAATTTTTTTGGTGTGACATATAAAGATGCTTTGAAATTATTGGAATTCCAAAAACATAAAGAAATTATTTCAAATAAAATATTGTTCCAAAATAATATATATATATATATATATATATATGTTAAAGTTCTTCTTTATGAATGAGGTTCGATTACTTACCAAAAAAAAAAAAAAAAAAAAAAAAAACATGGCCATAAGACAACTATTTGAAATAACAAAAATTTTGGCTGGATTTTTTATCAAGCTTTCAAGTCTTCTCATTCTTCAAGTTTATTTGATAGAGAAAAGAAAAGAAAAGATAAAGAGAATGGATGGTTGTGGAGAGAGAAAATGATAAAATAGATATTAGAAATAAATAAATGAAGAGAGGAGCTATGTAGCACGGATACGGAAACGATACAATACGGGGATACTGTAAATCTCCAAAAAATAGGATACAGATACGTTATGATACGTCAATTAAAATATTATATATATATATATATATATATATTTATATATATACGGTCATGTTCTGGTCGATGCGGACTAATGTAACTATATCAGTACCAATGTATGTGGACCAATGATTATGGAGAAGCTTTGACAAGTACATACATTTTGAGTCAAAGTATGCAAATCTAATGATCCACATATAACACACTAATGAAGTTATATCAGTGCGCACTGACTTGAACATATATATATATATATGTATAAAGTGAGTCTCTCATGAGGGATCTTTTATTTTAATTTTAGTAAGGACCTTGATGAAAATACATTGATTTTAATGAATTTTGATTTGAATTTTTTTTTTGGTGGATGATGAGTTTATTGAAATCTACCTATAAACAAAATTTTAGAATTTTTCGAATACTAGAACTATTTTTCTTGAATTTTCCTATATTTAACCTATTTTTCGATGCCTTTATATTTAACAAAATTTGAATAAATAGTTCTAGTACTTAGAAAATTCTCAAATTTTGTTCATATATAGATTTCATTGAACTCATCACCCACACAAAAAAATTAGATTAAAATTCATTAAAGTCGATGTATTTTCATCATGGTCTTTGCCGAAATTAAAATAAGAAATCCCTTATGAGAGACTCACTCATATATATATATATATATATATAAAGTAGTTATAAAGTGAGATATATCTTTTTTTAATTTCGGTAAAGACCTTGATGAAATCACATCTATTTTTATGAATTCTGATCTGAATATTTGTGTGGATGATAAGTTTATTGAAATATACCTATGAATAAATTTTGAGAATTTTTCTAGTACTAGAATTATGTTTTTAAATTTTCTTCTATTTATCATATTTTTCCGTGTGCTTGAAAAATTCTCAAATTTTGTTCATAGTTAGATTTCATTAAACTAATCATCAAAAAAAAAAAAAAAAAAAAAATCAGATCAAAATTCATAAAACTAGATATGATTTCATCAAAGTCCTTACCAAAATTAGAATAAAGTATACCTCACTTGATAACTACTATATATATATATATGAAAACATATTTGATAATTCATTCAAAATCAAAACATATTTAGAATCCAAATAAAACATGTCACATAGCCACATAAGTCATAATAATATAACATATTACGAGATCCAAATAAAATATGTTACATAAGTTGTAACATATTACAAAATTCAAATAAAACATATGTCACATAAGTTATAACATATTACAAAATCCAAATAATATATAATAAAAAAAACTCGTAAAACATATTCTAAATTCATAATTAACTTCATTATCATCTTTCACATTGTTAAATAATCTAAATAATTCAACCTTTAACTCTGGTTCATCAAGAGTAAGTTTGTAATCTTAAGTATCTTGACATTCTCCATGTCCATAGAATCAAAACCATCTCTTCCAACATCCGACAATTGAAACACATCTTCATTTTAAGGATATGGCAAGGATACAGGGAGGATACGTCGGGATACATCCAGGAGTCAACGGATATGCAATTTGGCCTATCGGGTATGTATCCTGGAGTATCTGGGGAGTATCCTAACCGGATACGAGTTACCTCTACTAAATGGAGTATCCGTGCTTCCTAGGAGAGGAGAGAGAAGAAAATAAAAGATATATTAATAGATTAAAAAAAAACCATTAATTAAAAAAGTGTCACCTGTTACAATCTAAACCATCCTGTAAGGATTCCCATTGTTGATTGGCTTATTTCGTAGACAAACCACATATTGGGGGTTTGAATTGTAAGGGTAGTTAGGTGATTGAAGATCATGCTCAAAGGCCCTTTTCAAGACCTCAAGGGAAGAAGCACTCCAAAGGTATATTTCTTAGTGTTTCTTGTAATGAAGAGAAATAGATGCACACACACACAACACTTGCATAATTCTTATTCTTGATTGTGTTGTGTCTTCATTGTGTGTATGCATTAATTGCTTATTTAATCTTTCTTCATTCTTGTCCATATGGGTGCATCTTGCTTAGTATTGCATAGCATGGTTAGATTTTAGGATGCTCCATCAGGCGCATTTTGCGCCCTGTTCTGCGGCCAGGCCGCAGAAATAAGGCCGCAGAATAAGGATCAGAAATCATACTTGAAACAAATTACGGTGTGAATAATATTAATCTAGAGGGGGGGTGAATAGATTTTATCCAATTTTACCCAATTTTCGTTAATAGACAAGATTACGAAAATACCCTTTACTAGTCAATATAAAAAGCAAGTGTAATATGGTGCGGAAATTAAAGACACTTGATATTTACGTGGAAACCCTCACGGGAAAAACCACGGGCTATGTAAGTGAGCCACACTAGAACCTCGAATCCACTAAGTGTGAAAATAGATTACAACCTAATCCCGGAAGTAATCACACACCTACCTAATCCCGGTATAAGTGAACCTAGTTCTATAGCTTGTGATTTACGCAACCTAATCCCGGAAGCTACACAAGTCTCACAATCTCAAAGAAGAGATAACAAGCCTAAGTGAATATATGAATACTCAAAAAGCAATAAGAGCAAGGCAACCCTATATGCTTATCTAAGATGATGATATATCAATGAAATCAATCCTAGATATCAAAAGCTAAATGACATATCATAAAGCTTAGCCAATCAAGATTAAACAAAACCTAGATAGCTATCACAATACAACACTCAATCATATTCATCACAAACAATCTCTATTTTGTATCTAGCATGTGAACATAAGCATACAAATAAGTAAAGAGATTTCTTGACAAGAAAGTAACTAAACTTGTATGAAGTTAGTCAAAATCTTACCAAGCAAGTTGTGATGATGCAAAGCTATGCATGAATGATCCTAGATGAACTTGATGAATCAAATGAAAAGCTTTGAGTGTTTAAAGGTGAGTTCTTGATGATTTTTCTCTCAAGTATTTCTCTTTTTACTTTAGGGTTCTTAGGAGTCAAGGAACTGAGTCAGAGAAAAGAGAAAGTATGATATTTATATGCATCAAAAACAGGGCATGTGAAAAGACAAAATTGCCCCTGAAAACGCACAATCTGCGGTTTCATTCTGCGGTCGGGGCCGCAGAATGTGGCCGCAGAATTGAGCCCGAGAAAGAAACCGACCTAAAATATCTAATTCAGCGGTTTCATTCGGCGGCCAGGCCGCCGATCATAACCGCAGAATTCATCCCGAGAACAGGGGACAAAACGGCGGTTTCATTCGGCGGTTTCGAAACCGCCGAGTAAACCGCAGAACACAACCCGAGAATAATAAATGCATCAGGTATGAACGGCGGTTTCATATCGGCGGCCAGACCGCCGATCTAACCGCAGAATCAGACCAGAGACCTCTGGTCCAAAACGGCGGTTTCATTCGGCGGCCAGGCCGCCGATAAAACCGCAGATTCACCAATAGTGGTGAATCCAAGGAGAAAGCCAAGGCAATCACCAAGAGCGGTCTTCGCGCAAAACCAAGCACACGTATGTGCAAGCGCGGACGTTTCCGAACATCAACGGAACACGAATTACCAAACACAAACACACAACAAGATATGATACATAAATGTGCATGTGTGAAAGTGGCATGTGAAGAGAATGCACACATATTAACATAAGCAAAGTGAGTGTGTGCAACTAAATCTCTTCAATGAAACACTAAGCACAAGTAATATACATTTGGCGTGCTTGTCACCTTGAGGCCTTGAGGGCATTAAGCTTGATCCTTAAACACCTAAAACTACCCTTACAAGTCAAACCCCAACATGTGGTTTGTCTACGAAATAAGCCAATCAAAATGAGAATCCTTACAATCTCCCCCTTTGGCTATTTCGTGACAAAACCACCTCTCACATTGATCCTCACAACAAAATATAAACTACGGGATATCAAAGATAATCTACATTACAAAGAGATAAAAAAAAATAAACATCTTCAAGCCTTCAATCTCTTGTAGAATTATCAACCCTTCACAACAAAAACAATTACACTTTCCAAAGCAAGTGTATGTGAGATGATCAAGTGAGAAGTAACCAAGCATTTGCATTTAAGTAAATTAAGTTCAATGCAATGTATGAAAATGCAATGCTCCCCCTCAAAGGGTTACTCCCCCTCAAACCATTATCTCCCCATATGCACATTTGCTACTACAAATAGCAACTCCCCTTACCACATCCTACTCCCCCTTTTTGTCATGATATAGGCAAAGGAGTAGTCCCCAACCGGGTCACTCATAGCAAAGAGAGATAGAAGCATACAAGATAATGCATAGTTAAATAAGCCACTTTATGCACTCAATTAATTGGAGAGAATCAAGGAGATTTATTTTGTGAAAATGTGTGAAATAAAAATGCTTTGCATACAAGACATGTTGCATTCAAATCCAAAATACAATGGTATTTGGCAAAGCAAATGACAAAGGTTTCAAATAGAATTCAAACCAATTTTACCATTTGTCATGAGAGAAGCAAGGATATAGAGATTTCATTGATTTCAATTTTTAACAACAACTATATCCAACTTTATAAGCGAAACATGGCATGAGCGACTTTGCACCCTATTTGATATTTCCGGGTATAAAACCCGTATGATAGTAACCATGTTCAACAAATAAAGAAAGAGAGACATTTGGATTGTAACATCCTTTGAATGAATACAAGATCCTTTATCATTTTTAGTCTCACTAGCTTTTTCACACATTGTTTTGCATTTAAGAACATGCAATCATCAATTCATGCTTTTTCAACTTAGCATGTCATTTGAATTTCATGCTTTTCATATGCCATTAGCATGTCAATTAAGAATCATCATGTCATGGAAATAACTATAGGTCATTCAAATCATACTTCCTATGTAAATTTCCTAGTCCAAAAATGCATGTTTGAACATAAATATGACATGGATTGAAAACAAAGCAAGGTTCACACTCATTTAGATAAAAGCATATATACATATGTCCAACCAAGCTTACTTCAAGCAATTAAAAGAGAGGCATAAGATCTTTCAAATATTTTGCATGCATCAAGTATACAAAAAGCTCTCTTTGCTTGAGTTCCCCATATGGGGTCAATACTAAACTCATCACTCCACAAGACATATCCCAATAGATCTACTAAGAGTTTTAAATCGAGTAGCATCTAAAGGTTTTGTAAACAAGTCGGCTAGTTGATCACTTGTACCTACATGCTCAAGTACAATGCATTTGTTTTCAACTAGTTCTCTAATGAAGTGATGACGGATGTCAATATGCTTAGTTCTAGAGTGTTGAACCGGATTCTTGGAAATATTTATAGCACTCATATTATCACAAAAGAGAGTGAGTGTACCTTGGTTGAATCCGTAGTCCACTAGCATTTGCTTCATCCATAGGAGTTGTGTGCAACCACTCCCCGCGGCAATGTATTCGGCCTCCGCCGTGGACAAGGAAATTGAGTTTTGCTTCTTGCAAAACCAAGAAACAAGATTGTTTCCTAGGAAAAAGCAACCACCCGATGTGCTTTTCCTATCATCACAATTTCCCGCCCAATCCGCGTCACTAAAGCCTACAAGACTAGCATTAGTGTCAAATGAGTACCAAATCCCATAGTTAGAAGTCCCATTTACATATCGAATGATTCTCTTGACACAAGAGAGATGGGACTCCTTGGGATCGGATTGGTACCTTGCACACACACCCACACTAAAGGATATGTCGGGCCTACTTGCGGTCAAATATAGCAAGCTTCCTATCATACCCCTATAAAGTGTTTGTTCTACACTTTTACCACTAGCATCGTTGCTTAGTTTCAAAGTGGTGCTCATGGGTGTGTTACAATGTTTGGCTTTCTCAAGACCAAACTTCTTCACTAGGTTTTTGGCATATTTGGCTTGGGTTATGAAAATCCCATCACTTAATTGCCTAATTTGCAAACCTAGGAAGTAACTAAGCTCACCAACAAGACTCATCTCAAATTCATGAGACATAACATCAACAAATTGTTGGACTTTGGTGTTGTTGGTGGAGCCAAACACTATATCATCAACATATATTTGAGCTATAAAAAGCTCATCATTGTCTCTCTTGATGAATAGTGTCTTGTCAACACTACCTCTTGTGTAGTCATTGTTGACAAGAAATTGAGTGAGGCGCTCATACCAAGCCCTCGGTGCTTGTTTCAACCCATAAAGAGCCTTCTTGAGGCGATAGACATGATTGGGGTGGTGTGCATCCACAAACCCCTTGGGTTGCTCAACAAACACTTCCTCTTGCAAGAAGCCATTTAGGAAAGCACTCTTAACGTCCATTTGGTGCAATTTGAACTTGTGCACACAAGAGATGGACAAGAGAAGCCTAATGGACTCTAGGCGGGCAACGGGAGCAAAAGTCTCCTCAAAGTCGATACCCTCAATTTGAGAGTACCCTTGTGCAACAAGTCTTGCCTTGTTACGCACTATGTTGCCATCCTCATCGGATTTGTTCCTATATATCCATTTTGTGCCTATGACATTAGTGGTCTTAGGCCTAGGAACTAGAGTCCAAACCTCATTCCTTTCGAATTGGTTTAGCTCTTCTTGCATGGCAAGAACCCAAAACTCATCATTTAGAGCTTCATCAATCTTTTTGGGTTCTATTTGAGAGGTGTAGCAAGTAAAGCTAATAAGATTAGCTAGTTGCTTTCTAGTCCTAACACCCTCATTCACATCTCCAATAACATCCTCTTTGTTATGGAGTCTTCTAACCCATGGAGCGGGTTCATTAGAGTCCAAGTTAGGAACTCTATCAATAGGTTGTGTGTCATTTTCAACAACATTAGACCTCCCCACATTAGGAGTCACAACAACCTTCTCCAAAGGAGAATCACCACTAAAAATAATCTCCTCCTCATGTTTACTAGTCTTGAGCCTTTCATCATCAAATACAACATTAGATGATTCCATAACACTTAGAGTTTTCTTATTGAAAACTCTATAGGCTCTACTATTCAAGGCATAACCAATAAAGATACCCTCATCACTCTTAGCATCAAATTTGCCAAGTTGATCTCGGTCATTTAAAATGTAGCATTTGCTTCCAAATGTGTGGAAGTAGCTAACATTTGGCCTCTTGCCTTTCCATAACTCATAGGAGGTATTTCTAGTACCGGGCCTTAGGAAAACTCTATTTCCTATATAGCAAGCCGTGTTGATGGCTTCGGCCCATAAATTCCTAGACACATTGTTGCTAAGCAACATCACTCGGGCCATCTCTTGAAGGACCCTATTTTTCCTCTCAACAACTCCATTTTGTTGAGGTGTCCTAGGAGCCGAAAACTCATGGGAGATACCTATACTATCACAATAGGTTTCAAATGAAGAATTCTCAAATTCTCTCCCATGATCACTTCTAATCCGTTTTATGCTTTTAATGTTAGAATTCATTTCATTTTGAAGTTTAGTACAAAGCATTTTAAACTTATCAAAAGTTTCGGATTTTTCTCTAAGAAAATAAGTCCATGTGAACCTAGAGAAATCATCTACACAAACAAAAATGTATCTCTTTCCACCCAAGCTCTCGGTTTGCATAGGACCCATAAGATCCATGTGGAGAAGCTCTAGGGGCTCCTTGGTGGAGAAATACTTGCCCTTTTTGTGCATGCTTTTAGTTTGTTTTCCTTGTTGACAAGGTCCACAAACACCATTGGCTTTCTTCCCAAGCTTAGGGAGGCCTCGCACGCATTCAAACTTTCCAAGGGTCCGTAGATCCCGAAAGTTCATGTGGCCAAGTCTTTCATGCCACAACTCAATTTGCTCATCCTTGGACACATTGTTTGAGACTATTCTAGCTTCAAGACAATAGCAATTGTCGCTAGATCTCATACCTTTCAATAAGGTTTGTCCATCGGGCTTTAGGATAGAGCAATTCTCTTTGCTAAACAAGACGGAATATCCTTCATCACTAAGATGAGAAATGCTAATCAAGTTGGCTTTCAAGCCATCAACAAGTAAAGCATTGGATAAGGAGGGCAATCCGGGAACGGAAATGGTTCCTTTCCCTATAACGTTCTTTTTGGAACCATCACCAAATGTGACATTTCCTCCTTCCTCCATAACAAGAGTCTCGAAGAAACTCTTGTTTCCCGTCATGTGCCTAGAGCACCCACTATCAAGATACCAAAGATTAGAAGAATTTGCCTTCAAGGCAATTTGTGCCACATGGCAAACATTTTCATTCTTCCTAATCCATTTAAGAACAACATTTTCTTTCTTAATGGTCTTTGGAACATGGGCTCTAGTAATCCTAGGATCATGCAAATAAGTCATATTATTCCTAGGAACATGCATCTTGGCTCTTGTCTTTCTCTTCTCAATCATGCTTCTAGTTCTACACATTTTAATATATCGAAAGCAATTTGGTCTTATGTGACCATTAAAACCACAAAAATGACATATAGGAATGAAATGAGAAATCATACCATTGCCTTGAGCATTTATGGGAGCCTTCCCTTGTCTTTGTGGTTGAGTAGGTTCAATCCATCTTCTTTGTTGAACCGGTCTATCTTGCTTCCAATATTGGACTTGCATGATTGGCTTCTTTCCTTTTTGAGCCAATTTGTGAGGAGTGTTGGCTTGAGGTTGCCTTCTTGACACCACCTTCACTTGTGCACTTTTAGAACTTTGTCCTAGATCTATTTTCTTTCTAGGAGTGTGCACCGGTGAGGCTTCCATGTTGCCCAAGCCCTTAACAAACATGGTCTTCTTAGAGGAGGAGGTCTCTTGATAATCTTCATACCCAAGACCTCTCTTGTCACATGGACTCTTCCCAACACCTAGCATGTGATCCAACTTTTTGGTGCTAGAATCCATCCTAGTAAGTGACTTCTTAGCTTCAATAAGCTCCCTCTTCAAACCTTCTTCATTTCTCTTAGATAAAGCTAACTCCCCTTTTAGCTTATCTTCTCTCTTATGAAGTCTTTCCACTTCTTCACTTAAGAGATCATTGTGAGATGAAAGCTCAAGATTTTCTTCTCTCAACATCTTGATCTTCTTAGTGGTTTTCATCTCTAAGCTCCTAAACTCCTTAAGATATTCAACTAACACTTCTTTCTCCACATATCCATTAGTGGAGTTAGCATCGGAGTCATCTTCACTAGAGTCAATTTCCCTTTGACTCTCTTCCTCTTTTTCACTACCACTTTTGCTCTTGTGAGAAGAGGCAAAAGCTAGGAAGTTAGCCATGATGTCTTCATCATCCGAAGACTCATCTTCTTCATTTGAGTCATCACTACTTCCACTCCAAGTGGCGGCCATCACTTTTCCCTTCTTCTTTTCCTTGTGATTGGCACATTCGGGAGCAAAGTGACCAATCCCGCCACACTCAAAGCAACGGACCCCTTTCCTTTCGGTCCTCTCTTGCCTTGGTTCAAACTTCTTGAAGGGAACCTTTTTCTTGTCTTGGCCTCTAAAACCAAATCCCTTCTTTCCAAACTTCATAACCTTGTTGAATCTTTTCACAAACAAAGCCATGTCTTCATCCGAGTCATTCTTCACCTCCTTTTCATCCTTAGAAGCTTTCAAAGCAATTCCCTTTTGCTTTTTAGGAGGAGTAGTGCTAGGACCCTTCCTAGACTCATAGGCTAGAAGTCTTCCAATGACTTCACTCGGCTTCATATCCTTATAACCACTATTCTCTTCTAAAGCCGTCACCTTTGACTCAAACCTATCCGGTAGGGATCTCATAATCTTTTGTTTGATCCTCCTATCCGAATAAGGATCACCAAGTTGATGGCTTTGGTTGACTATGTCCATCAACTTGATCTCGAAGTCGTTGAAGCACTCATTCTCCTCCATCTTGAGCATCTCAAATTGAGTTTGGAGAACTTGAAGCTTGGAGTCCTTCACAACTTCGGTTCCCTCATGTGCAACTTCTAGGATTGTCCATGCCTCCTTAGCAATCCTAGTGTTTTGAATCAACTTGTATTGATTCTCATCCATGGCACATAGGATGGCATGCATAGCCTTCCTATTCCATTTTGACGCCTCAAATTCTTGTGCACTCCATTGTGCCTTAGGCTTCAAAACTTCTTCTCCTCCACCCGTAGGAGTCATCATGGGAAGATCGTATCCATCTTCAACCGACATCCAAGCTCGGTCATGAAGTTGACATATGTAGGATTCCATCTTCCCTTTCCATGAGGAGTAATTCAATCTGGTGAGAAGAGGAGGACGTGTGCTAGAAGCCCCCTCGTTGCTACCACCGTTTCCACTCATAGTGTATATGAATGAAATGAAATGAATGCAAAATGTATGAATGAACAAAAATCACACAAATGCAAAACACACCAAAATGAGCAAGGATCACCTATGTATATCTAGGAACCCGCTCTGATACCAATTGAAAAAAATTACGGTGTGAATAATATTAATCTAGAGGGGGGGTGAATAGATTTGATCCAATTTTACCCAATTTTCGTTAATAGACAAGATTACGAAAATACCCTTTACTAGTCAATATAAAAAGCAAGTGTAATATGGTGCGGAAATTAAAGACACTTGATATTTACGTGGAAACCCTCTCGGGAAAAACCACGGGCTATGTAAGTGAGCCACACTAGAACCTCGAATCCACTAAGTGTGAAAATAGATTACAACCTAATCCCGGAAGTAATCACACACCTACCTAATCCCGGTATAAGTGAACCTAGTTCTATAGCTTGTGATTTACGCAACCTAATCCCGGAAGCTACACAAGTCTCACAATCTCAAAGAAGAGATAACAAGCCTAAGTGAATATATGAATACTCAAAAAGCAATAAGAGCAAGGCAACCCTATATGCTTATCTAAGATGATGATATATCAATGAAATCAATCCTAGATATCAAAAGCTAAATGACATATCATAAAGCTTAGCCAATCAAGATTAAACAAAACCTAGATAGCTATCACAATACAACACTCAATCATATTCATCACAAACAATCTCTATTTTGTATCTAGCATGTGAACATAAGCATACAAATAAGTAAAGAGATTTCTTGACAAGAAAGTAACTAAACTTGTATGAAGTTAGTCAAAATCTTACCAAGCAAGTTGTGATGATGCAAAGCTATGCATGAATGATCCTAGATGAACTTGATGAATCAAATGAAAAGCTTTGAGTGTTTAAAGGTGAGTTCTTGATGATTTTTCTCTCAAGTATTTCTCTTTTTACTTTAGGGTTCTTAGGAGTCAAGGAACTGAGTCAGAGAAAAGAGAAAGTATGATATTTATATGCATCAAAAACAGGGCATGTGAAAAGACAAAATTGCCCCTGAAAACGCACAATCTGCGGTTTCATTCTGCGGTCGGGGCCGCAGAATGTGGCCGCAGAATTGAGCCCGAGAAAGAAACCGACCTAAAATATCTAATTCAGCGGTTTCATTCGGCGGCCAGGCCGCCGATCATAACCGCAGAATTCATCCCGAGAACAGGGGACAAAACGGCGGTTTCATTCGGCGGTTTCGAAACCGCCGAGTAAACCGCAGAACACAACCCGAGAATAATAAATGCATCAGGTATGAACGGCGGTTTCATATCGGCGGCCAGACCGCCGATCTAACCGCAGAATCAGACCAGAGACCTCTGGTCCAAAACGGCGGTTTCATTCGGCGGCCAGGCCGCCGATAAAACCGCAGATTCACCAATAGTGGTGAATCCAAGGAGAAAGCCAAGGCAATCACCAAGAGCGGTCTTCGCGCAAAACCAAGCACACGTATGTGCAAGCGCGGACGTTTCCGAACATCAACGGAACACGAATTACCAAACACAAACACACAACAAGATATGATACATAAATGTGCATGTGTGAAAGTGGCATGTGAAGAGAATGCACACATATTAACATAAGCAAAGTGAGTGTGTGCAACTAAATCTCTTCAATGAAACACTAAGCACAAGTAATATACATTTGGCGTGCTTGTCACCTTGAGGCCTTGAGGGCATTAAGCTTGATCCTTAAACACCTAAAACTACCCTTACAAGTCAAACCCCAACATGTGGTTTGTCTACGAAATAAGCCAATCAAAATGAGAATCCTTACAATACTCTCTGTCCTCTTTTCTGCGCCCTTGGTTTTTGCGTTTAGGGGCCGCAAAATCTGTCAGGTGCATTTCTGCGCCCTTGTGTTCTGCGGTCAAGGCCGCAGAACAGGGCGCAAAATGGGCGTTCTTTTGCAAATTTTTTCAAAACGACGTCATTTCATCTAGGGGTCCTATATAAGTATCATCTTCTTCCTTGCTCGTTTGAGAGAGCTCAAAATCAGACCTTAGAGTGAGAAACTCAAACCCTAGAGAGAGAAAGCTTCAATCTTGCTTCTTTAACTCTCCAAACCCAAAAACCATGTGCATCTAACATGTTTCATGCATCAATCTTCCATGGGTCTTCTTCATTTATGACTTGGTAAGTAGAACAAACACCACATCTTCATTTATTGTTCTATCTTAGTCAAGACATGTCTTTTATTGCTTAGTTTAGCAAATCTTCACTTTTATTGCATATTTAGTGAAGTTATGACATGATTGGGTTTTGTTTGTGGTAGCTTACATGATTAGGATGATTTTCCCTAAATAGCTAACCCTAGAACATTCTTGTACAATTGGTTGATGATTAGGTTGATAGATTAATGTTTATTTATATAGTCAAGCTTAATTGAATGTTCTTGTGGATTTAATTGACAATTATGTTGTTAGAAATTCTCTACAACTAATTGAGTTCACATGTTTGGACATGTTAACATTGTTTGATAGCTAGGATTGTTTTGTGATTGATAACATCTAGCTAAGCTTTATGATATGTCATTTAGCTTTTGATATCTAGGATTGATTTCATTGATATATCATCATTCTAGGTAAGCATATAGAGTTGCCTTGCTCTTGTTGCATTTTGAGTATTTCATATATTCACTTAGGTTGTTTTCTCTTCATTGAGAACTAAGTCTTGTGTTGCTTCCGGGATTAGGTTGCATAAATCACAAGCATTGGGACTAGGTTCACTTATACCGGGAGTAGGTAGGTGTGTGATTACTTCCGGGATTAGGTTGTAATCGTTTTACACATTTAGTGGATTCGAGGTTCAAGTGTGGCTCACTTACATAGCCCGTGGTTTTTCCCGTGAGGGTTTCCACGTAAATATCAAGTGTCTTTTAATTTCCACACCATATTACACTTGCTATTGTATTTTGACTAGTGGAGGGTATTTTCGTAATCTTGACCATTAACGAAAATTTGGTAAAATTGGGTAAAATCTATTCACCCCCCCTCTAGATTAATATTGAACACACCATAATTTGTTTCAATTGGTATCAGAGCGGGTTCCTAGATATACATAGGTGATCCTTGCTCATTTTGGTGTGTTTTGCATTTGTGTGATTTTTGTTCATTCATACATTGTGCATTCATTTCATTTCATTCATAAACACAATGAGTGGAAACGGTGGTAGCAACGAGGGGGCTTCTAGCACACGTCCTCCTCTTCTCACCGGATTGAATTACTCCTCATGGAAAGGGAAGATGGAATCCTACATATGTCAACTTCATGACCGAGCATGGATGTCGGTTGAAGATGGATATGATCTTCCCATGATGACTCCTACGGGTGGAGGAGAAGAAGTTTTGAAGCCTAAGGCACAATGGAGTGCACAAGAATTTGAGGCGTCAAAATGGAATAGGAAGGCTATGCATGCCATCCTATGTGCCATGGATGAGAATCAATACAAGTTGATTCAAAACACTAGGGTTGCTAAGGAGGCATGGACAATCCTAGAAGTTGCTCATGAGGGAACCGAAGTTGTGAAGGACTCCAAGCTTCAAGTTCTCCAAACTCAATTTGAGATGCTCAAGATGGAGGAGAATGAGTGCTTCAACGACTTCGAGATCAAGTTGATGGACATAGTCAACCAAAGTCATCAACTTGGTGATCCTTATTCGGATAGGAGGATTAAACAAAAGATTATGAGATCCTTACCGGATAGGTTTGAGTCAAAGGTGACGGCTTTAGAAGAAAATAGTGGATATAAGGATATGAAGCCGAGTGAAGTCATTGGAAGACTTCTAGCCTATGAGCCTAGGAAGGGTCCTAGCACTACTCCTCCTAAAAAGCAAAAGGGTATTGCTTTGAAAGCTTCTAAGGATGAAAAGGAGGTGAAGAATGACTCGGATGAAGACATGGCCTTGTTTGTGAAAAGATTCAACAAGGTTATGAAGTTTGGAAAGAAGGGATTTGGTTTTAGAGGCCAAGACAAGAAAAAGGTTCCCTTCAAGAAGTTTGAACCAAGGCAAGAGAGGACCGAAAGGAAAGGGGTCCGTTGCTTTGAGTGTGGCGGGATTGGTCACTTTGCTCCCGAATGTGCTAATCACAAGGAAAAGAAGAAGGGAAAAGTGATGGCCGCCACTTGGAGTGGAAGTAGTGATGACTCCAATGAAGAAGATGATTCTTCGGATGATGAAGACATCATGGCTAACTTCCTAGCTTTTGCCTCTTCTCACAAGAACAAAAGTGGTAGTGAAAAAGAGGAAGAGAGTCAAAGGGAAAGTGACTCTAGTGAAGATGACTCCGATGCTAACTCCACTAATGGATATGTGGAGAAAGAAGTGTTAGTTGAATATCTTAAGGAGTTTAGGAGCTTAGAGATGAAAACCACTAAGAAGATCAAGATGTTGAGAGAAGAAAATCTTGAGCTTTCATCTCACAATGATCTCCTAAGTGAAGAAGTGGAAAGACTTAAGAAGAGAGAAGATAAGCTAAAAGAGGAGTTAGCTTTATCTAGGAGGAATGAAGAAGGTTTGAAGAGGGAGCTTGTTGAAGCTAAGAAGTCACTTACTAGGATGGACTCTAGCACCAAAAAATTAGATCACATGCTTGGTGTTGGAAAGAGTCCATGTGACAAGAGAGGTCTTGGGTTTGAAGATTGTCAAGAGACCACCTCCTCTAAGAAGACCGTGTTTGTTAAGAGCTTGGGCAACATAGAAGCTTCTCCGGTGCACACTCCTAGGAAGAAAATAGATCTAGGACAAAGCTCAAAAAGTGCACAAGTGAAGGTTGCACCAAGGAGACAACCTCAAGCCAACATTCCTCATCTATTGGCTCAAAAAGGGAAGTAAGATAGACCGGTTCAACAAAGAAGATGGATTGAACCCTCTCAACCACAAAGACATAGGAAGACTTCCATGCAAGCTCAAAGACAAGGTATGATTCCTCAATTCATTCCAATTTGTCACTTTTGTGGTTTTAATGGTCACATAAGACCAAATTGCTTTCGATATATTAAAATGTGTAGAACTAGAAGCATGATTGAGAAGAGAAAGACTAGAGCCAAGATGCATGTTCCTAGGAATGATATGACTAATTTGCATGATCCTAGGACATCTAGAGCCCATGTACCAAAGACCATTAAGAAAGAAAATGTTGTTCTTAAATGGATTAGGAAGAATGAAAATGTTTGCCATGTTGCACAAATTGCCTTGAAGGCAAATTCTTCTAATCTTTGGTATCTTGATAGTGGGTGCTCTAGGCACATGACGGGAAACAAGAGTTTCTTTGAGACTCTTGTTATGGAGGAAGGAGGAAATGTCACTTTTGGTGATGGATCCAAAAAGAAAGTCATAGGGAAAGGAACCATTTCCGTTCCCGGATTGTCCTCTTTATCCAATGCTTTACTTGTTGATGGCTTGAAAGCCAATTTGATTAGCATTTCTCATCTTAGTGATGAAGGATATTCCGTCTTGTTTAGCAAAGAGAATTGCTCTATCTTAAAGCCCGATGGACAAACCTTATTGAAAGGTATGAGATCTAGCGACAATTGCTATTGTCTTGAAGCTAGAATAGTCTCAAACAATGTGTCCAAGGATGAGCAAATTGAGTTGTGGCATGAAAGACTTGGCCACATGAACTTTCGGGATCTACGGACCCTTGGAAAGTTTGAATGTGTGCGTGGCCTCCCTAAGCTTGGGAAGAAAGCCAATGGTATTTGTGGACCTTGTCAACAAGGAAAACAAACTAAAAGCATGCATAAAAAGGGCAAGTATCTCTTCACCAAGGAGCCTCTAGAGCTTCTCCATATGGATCTTATGGGTCCTATGCAAACCGAGAGCTTGGGTGGAAAGAGATACATTTTTGTTTGTGTAGATGATTTCTCTAGGTTCACATGGACATATTTTCTTAGAGAAAAATCCGAAACTTTTGATAAGTTTAAAATGCTTTGTACTAAACTTCAAAATGAAATGAATTCTAACATTAAAAGCATAAAACGGATTAGAAGTGACCATGGGAGGGAATTTGAGAATGCTTCTTTTGAAACCTATTGTGATAGTATAGGTATCTCCCATGAGTTTTCGGCTCCTAGAACACCTCAACAAAATGGAGTTGTTGAGAGGAAAAATAGGGTCCTTCAAGAGATGGCCCGTGTGATGTTGCTTAGCAACAATGTGTCTAGGAATTTATGGGCCGAAGCCATCAACACGGCTTGCTACATAGGAAATAGAGTTTTCCTAAGGCCCGGTACTAGGAATACCTCCTATGAGTTATGGAAAGGCAAGAGGCCAAATGTTAGCTACTTCCACACATTTGGAAGCAAATGCTACATTTTAAATGACCGAGATCAACTTGGCAAATTTGATGCTAAGAGTGATGAAGGTATCTTTATTGGCTATGCCTTGAATAGTAGAGCCTATAGAGTTTTCAATAAGAAAACTCTAAGTGTTATGGAATCATCTAATGTTGTATTTGATGATGAAAGGCTCAAGTGTAGTAATCATGAGGAGGAGGTTATTCTTAGTGATGATTCTCCTTTGGAGAAGGTTGTTGTGACTCCTAATGTGGGGACATCCAATGTTGTTGAAAATGACACACAACCTATTGATAGAGTTCCTAACTTGGACTCTAATGAACCCGCTCCATGGGTTAGAAGACTCCATAACAAAGAGGATGTTATTGGAGATGTGAATGAGGGTGTTAGGACTAGAAGGCAAATAGCTAATCTTATTAGCTTCACATGCTACACCTCTCAAATAGAACCCAAAAAGATTGATGAAGCTCTAAATGATGAGTTTTGGGTTCTTGCCATGCAAGAAGAGCTAAACCAATTTGAAAGGAATGAGGTTTGGACTCTAGTTCCTAGGCCTAAGACCACTAATGTCATAGGCACAAAATGGATATATAGGAACAAATCCGATGAGGATGGCAACGTAGTGCGTAACAAGGCAAGACTTGTTGCACAAGGGTACTCTCAAATTGAGGGTATCGACTTT
Source organism: Acer campestre (assembly GCA_954870605.1). Classification (NCBI taxonomy): domain Eukaryota; kingdom Viridiplantae; phylum Streptophyta; class Magnoliopsida; order Sapindales; family Sapindaceae; genus Acer; species Acer campestre. Next base: position 19,895,895 of record OX940808.1, on the reverse strand, counting down.
GAGGAGACTTTTGCTCCCGTTGCCCGCCTAGAGTCCATTAGGCTTCTCTTGTCCATCTCTTGTGTGCACAAGTTCAAATTGCACCAAATGGATGTTAAGAGTGCCTTCCTCAATGGCTTCTTGCAAGAGGAAGTGTTTGTTGAGCAACCCAAGGGGTTTGTGGATGCACACCACCCCAACCATGTCTATCGCCTCAAGAAGGCTCTTTATGGGTTGAAACAAGCACCGAGGGCTTGGTATGAGCGCCTCACTCAATTTCTTGTCAACAATGACTACACAAGAGGTAGTGTTGACAAGACTCTATTCATCAAGAAAGACAATGATGAGCTTTTTATAGCTCAAATATATGTTGATGATATAGTGTTTGGATCCACCAACAACACCAAAGTCCAACAATTTGTTGATGTTATGTCTCATGAATTTGAGATGAGCCTTGTTGGTGAGCTTAGTTACTTCCTAGGTTTGCAAATTAGGCAATTAAGTGATGGGATCTTCATATCCCAAGCCAAATATGCCAAAAACCTAGTGAAGAAGTTTGGTCTTGAGAAAGCCAAACATTGTAACACACCCATGAGCACCACTTTGAAACTAAGCAAAGATGCTAGTGGTAAAAGTGTAGAACAAACACTTTATAGGGGTATGATAGGAAGCTTGCTTTATTTGACCGCAAGTAGGCCCGACATATCCTTTAGTGTGGGTGTGTGTGCAAGGTACCAATCCGATCCCAAGGAGTCCCATCTCTCTTGCGTCAAGAGAATCATTCGATTTGTGAATGGGACTTCTAACTATGGGATTTGGTACTCATTTGACACTAATGCTAGTCTTGTAGGCTTTAGTGACGCGGATTGGGCCGGAAATTGTGATGATAGGAAAAGCACATCGGGCGGTTGCTTTTTCCTTGGAAACAATCTTGTTTCTTGGTTTTGCAAGAAGCAAAACTCAATTTCCTTGTCCACGGCGGAGGCCGAGTACATAGCCGCGGGGAGTGGATGCACACAACTCCTATGGATGAAGCAAATGCTAGTAGACTACGGATTCAACCAAGGTACACTCACTCTCTTTTGTGATAACATGAGTGCTATTAATATTTCCAAGAATCCGGTTCAACATTCTAGAACTAAGCATATTGACATCCGTCATCATTTCATTAGAGAACTAGTTGAAAATAAATGCATTGTACTTGAGCATGTAGGTACAAATGATCAACTAGCCGACTTGTTTACAAAACCTCTAGATGCTACTCGATTTAAAACTCTTAGTAGATCTATTGGAATATGTCTTGTGGAGTGATGAGTTCTAGTATTTGACCCCAATAAGGGGAGCTCAAGCAAAGAGAGCAAACTTGCATGAATTGTCATATGCAAAAAGTTAACTTCTTTTATGCTCTTTTATGATTGTTTGAGAATGCTTGGTGAATAACATTGATTAATGCTTTAATAATGTTTTTAATAACACCTTGCACGGTTGCCTAGCATGTACTGCATGATTTCTATTTTTGCTTGAGTGTGCTTATCCATTTGAGGAATGTTCTACTTGTTAGTACATGTGATTGACCTCAAATTATTCTCCATGTTCATGATTCTTTGATATGCATTCTTAAGCTGTCTCTTGAAAAAGGGCTACTGGCAATATGACGTGCAGCCGCCCAATGTAGGAAATGGCTACTCATTTGAAACCGAGTGAAAGCCTTCAAGAGAGTTACATTAGCATGATAAACAGAAATACATGCTTTCTAGGATAAAGGAGAAAAACAGAAAAGTTGAAATGTGTTTGATGATGTGTGTGATGCATTGCTTAATAAAGACCTCAAAATTGTTGATTGATGATGTGTCTTGCAATGTAGAAAAGATGATATATTTTTTGATGTGATTAGTACACTCTGCACACAAATGCTTGGTTATATATCTTCTTGTCATAACAACAGGGCTCTAACTGGTTTGACTTCATCTGGAAAACCTGTTGATTGTTGCTTTGATTGATTCTTATGCATGAGCTCAATAGTGCTTGTATTACATGCTAAGCAATTTTTACACACACACATTTTTTTGTGAATAAAATCTCCTTGAATCTCTCTCAATTCTTGAATTGCATAAAGTTCGTTTATATGATTATGCAAATGCCTTTTGTGCAAATAGTTCTCTTTGCTAAAGCAACCCAATAGGGGGAGCTCCTTTGCCTATCTCATGACAAAAAGGGGGAGTAGGATGTGGTAAGGGGAGTTGCTATTGCTAATTGTTGTAGCAATTGTGCATATGGGGAGTTTATGGTTTGAGGGGGAGCAACCCTTTGAGGGGGAGCATTGCATACTCATACATTGCATGATATTGTGGTTAAAAGATTCATATGCAAATGCTTGTTTTTCTTTCACTTGATCATCTCACATACACTTGCTTTGGAAGTGTAATCTAATTGTTTTGAAGGTTTGGTTATTCTACAAGAGATTGAAGACTTGAAGTTTTATTTTCTTATCTCTTTGTACTTTGTAATGTAGAATTTCCCGTAGTTTCATTTATCTTGTGAGGATCAATGTGAGTGGTGGTTTTGTCACGAAATAGCCAAAGGGGGAGATTGTAAGGATTCCCATTGTTGATTGGCTTATTTCGTAGACAAACCACATATTGGGGGTTTGAATTGTAAGGGTAGTTAGGTGATTGAAGATCATGCTCAAAGGCCCTTTTCAAGACCTCAAGGGAAGAAGCACTCCAAAGGTATATTTCTTAGTGTTTCTTGTAATGAAGAGAAATAGATGCACACACACACAACACTTGCATAATTCTTATTCTTGATTGTGTTGTGTCTTCATTGTGTGTATGCATTAATTGCTTATTTAATCTTTCTTCATTCTTGTCCATATGGGTGCATCTTGCTTAGTATTGCATAGCATGGTTAGATTTTAGGATGCTCCATCAGGCGCATTTTGCGCCCTGTTCTGCGGCCAGGCCGCAGAAATAAGGCCGCAGAATAAGGATCAGAAATCATACTCTCTGTCCTCTTTTCTGCGCCCTTGGTTTTTGCGTTTAGGGGCCGCAAAATCTGTCAGGTGCATTTCTGCGCCCTTGTGTTCTGCGGTCAAGGCCGCAGAACAGGGCGCAAAATGGGCGTTCTTTTGCAAATTTTTTCAAAACGACGTCATTTCATCTAGGGGTCCTATATAAGTATCATCTTCTTCCTTGCTCGTTTAGGAGAGCTCAAAATCAGACCTTAGAGTGAGAAACTCAAACCCTAGAGAGAGAAAGCTTCAATCTTGCTTCTTTAACTCTCCAAACCCAAAACCCATGTGCATCTAACATGTTTCATGCATCAATCTTCCATGGGTCTTCTTCATTTATGACTTGGTAAGTAGAACAAACACCACATCTTCATTTATTGTTCTATCTTAGTCAAGACATGTCTTTTATTGCTTAGTTTAGCAAATCTTCACTTTTATTGCATATTTAGTGAAGTTATGACATGATTGGGTTTTGTTTGTGGTAGCTTACATGATTAGGATGATTTTCCCTAAATAGCTAACCCTAGAACATTCTTGTACAATTGGTTGATGATTAGGTTGATAGATTAATGTTTATTTATCTAATCAAGCTTAATTGAATGTTCTTGTGGATTTAATTGACAATTATGTTGTTAGAAATTCTCTACAACTAATTGAGTTCACATGTTTGGACATGTTGACATTGTTTGATAGCTAGGATTGTTTTGTGATTGATAACATCTAGCTAAGCTTTATGATATGTCATTTAGCTTTTGATATCTAGGATTGATTTCATTGATATATCATCATTCTAGGTAAGCATATAGAGTTGCCTTGCTCTTGTTGCATTTTGAGTATTTCATATATTCACTTAGGTTGTTTTCTCTTCATTGAGAACTAAGTCTTGTGTTGCTTCCGGGATTAGGTTGCATAAATCACAAGCATTGGGACTAGGTTCACTTATACCGGGAGTAGGTAGGTGTGTGATTACTTCCGGGATTAGGTTGTAATCGTTTTACACATTTAGTGGATTCGAGGTTCAAGTGTGGCTCACTTACATAGCCCGTGGTTTTTCCCGTGAGGGTTTCCACGTAAATATCAAGTGTCTTTTAATTTCCGCACCATATTACACTTGCTATTGTATTTTGACTAGTGGAGGGTATTTTCGTAATCTTGACCATTAACGAAAATTTGGTAAAATTGGGTAAAATCTATTCACCCCCCCTCTAGATTAATATTGAACACACCATAATTTGTTTCACATCCAATTCCATTAGATCTTAGGGTCATAAAAGTGTGTCAAAATGTGTCAAAAAATGGGGCCATGGATCCTACCCTATATATATTTATAATATCATTGAAGATTAATTGATAGATAAATTTATTAACATATATCCTAATGATATATACAAGCAAAAAAGATTCTTACTAACAAGAGTTTTAATTTTAAGAGCTTATTAATTCTTTTCTTTTTTATAGAGAGCATAATCATCATTATTGAGAGATCAATCTATCATTTTTGACACAAATTATTGCTAAAGAGTTTCACTTTCTGAAGTAGCTTGAGGCGCCAATGAAATTTTCACAGGGATTTGCTAGCATCCAACCAGAGCTAGAGAGGCTGAAGACTTGAGAGTAACCGACCCGATACCCGCTCTTGAACAAAGTGGGTCTTGGGATCCAACGATCCTTATACACGAAGATAGAGGCTCTTCCTTGATTTCATACGACAACGAGATGGCTGAAATGAGCACCTTGATCTTGTCTAGATTATACTCTTCCAAACATATATAGCATATAGTAGGGGAAAATAGCAATTTTCAGTACTTTAGCAGCTAATGAGTCTTGATTAAGAATAAGCCTCAAGCTCAGCTTCGCCAAGAGGGCCTTATTAAACATCGCAGAGTTCCTAAACCCCAACCTTCCAACTAGAATTCTTCCTCAAACATAACTTCACCAAAGAACCACAAAGAACCACATGAAAGCATAAAATGGTTTCAAAATCAAGTTGTAAAGCAGAGTACATGTCATTAGCTTAAGCAACTACAAAAGCTGTTTGGTTGAATGATTTGCTTCCTGAAATTGGTATAAGACTATCTTCAACATAAATAATATGGCGTTATTATACTGATGAAGGTACTTTGGCGCCCAAGAAATTTGCGTGCATTTCATTCTCGAACTAAACATATAAAGTTAGATTTTGTTGTGAAAATTGTCAAGACACAAAATAATTAGGCAAAATAAAAGAAAAGAAATTTACATGATTCAACGTGAAGCCTACGCCCACAGGTGGAGATAAAAAGAAATTCACTATGATCAATGAAGATTACAAAGAGTGTCTAGAATCACTCACAAAATCCAAAACTCTGTTACACCTAAAAAACTCTCAAAAGAGGCTTCTATCAGAGATCTATTTCCTAAAAGATCCTATAACCACATATTTATATTATAGGTAGAGACAAAATAGGAATCTATATCAAATAAGGTTACTAACTAATTTAAACCACATATTAACAAATCTCCACCTTAGCTTAAATTCGTACCAAGGTCTACTAAATAAAATTTCAACCCGTCATTTCCTCTAACACACCCCTTAGGGTAATTCACAAATTGCAAACACAAACCAAGTCCAAGTAGCTCTTGAGCTTGAACATATGAATAAGCTTGGTTAACATATCAACTGGATTTTCTACAATAGCAATTTTCTTGAATGTAATTGCTCCCTAAGAAACAATCTCTAGAATAAAGTGATATATGATATCAATATGTTTGGTCCTCTCGATACATAAGATTTTTTGTCAAATGTATCGCATTCTGGCTAACACAAATACAACTGTAAAATCTTGTTGTAAACACAGATTACAAACCAAACCTCTAAGCCAAATAGCTCTTCCTTCACTACTTCAACCGATGCCATATACTCTGCTTCTGTAGTAGATAAAGCAACTGTAGATTGTAAAAGCAACCTTCCAACTAATGGCACAACCTAAAAGTGTGGACACATAACCTGTCAGAGATCGCCTTTTATCTAAATCACTAGCATAAGTAGAATCCACATAACCAATAATATTATTTGTTGTATTATTTTTTTCGAAATACCAAACCCAAATTTGCAGTACCTTTCAAATATCAAAAAAAATCCATTTCACTCATTGCCAATAAATTTTAACTGGAGAACCCATAAATATGCTAATCACACTAACAGCATGTGAAATATCAGGACAAGTTCAAACCATAGCATACATCATACTCCCAACAGCATTGTCATATGGAACTCGAGACATTTTCTCCTCCTCATCCTTAGACTTTGGTGACAAAGCTGATGAAAGTTTAAAATGTGTAGCCAACGGAGTAGTCACAGGTTTAGAATCTTTCGTACTAAAGGGTTTAAGAATTTTTTCTATATAATTTTTCTGCGACAAAAATAACTTTCCCACTTTTCTATCACTGTGAATTTCCATACCTAGAATTTTCTTCACTGCACCCAAATCTTTCATCTCAAATTCACCCCTAAGCTAAGATTACAATTTATTAATCTCACTTTTATTTTATGCAACAATTAGCATGTCATCAACATATAGTAATAAATAAATAAAAGATTCATCTAGGAGTTTCCTATGATACACGCAACTATCATAATCACTTTATGAGTAACCATGACAAATCATAACTGTATCAAACCGCTTGTACCATTTTTGAGGAGACTGCTTCAAACTATATAATGATTTCTAAAACCAACAAACATGATTTTCTTTTTCTTGAAGAACAAACCCCTCCGGTTGATGCTTAAAAATTTGTTCCTCAAGCTCACCATGAAGAAAAGCTGTTTTTACATTAAGTTGTTCTAATTCCATGTCAAAAATTGCAACCATAGCAAGCAACATGCGAATAGAGCTATGTTTTACAACTGGTGAAAAACTTCATTAAAGTGTACATCCCATGTTTGACTGTAGCCCTTTGAAACTAAACATTCTTTGAACCTAGCAATTTCAACCCCTAAGATTCCTTTATTTTATTTTATTTTATTTTTCTTGAAGAGCTATTTGCAGCCAATAATCTTTTGGCCTTTAGGAGGTTTCACCGATTCCCAAGTCTGATTCTTGTGAAGAGATTCAATTTCTTTACTCAATGCAATAGCCCATTGAAAAGATTTAATACCATTGAGAGCTGCCTGATAAGTGGAGGGTTCCTGCATTTCAATAATTTCTGCAACATTCAATGTAAAAGAAACTAAATCTACATATCCATACCGTTGAGGTGGCATAATTTGTCTTCTTTCCCTCCCTATGGCTATACGATATTGATGATTTTCATTTTCTGTATTATCAATAGCATCATTTACATCACGTTGAGTTGGCTAAACTAAAGTGTCATCTTGCACTTTATCAAAATCTTTAACTTCAAACTTGTTAGGTTTTTGTGTCATGTTGGCATAATTCTATATTAAAACAACATTTCCTTTGTATTGATTAGTTGTCTAGGTTCATGGTTAATCAAGCTTTAAAGAAGATTGGCAACTTATCATGCAAAGTGAAGCCTTCAAGAGGAGTAAGCATTGCTGCACTTCAAAGGTATATTTAGACCTCATTCCTCTTGCAAGGCATTTAGGCATACACACACATTGCATCCATACATGTCCCTGCATCGTTGTGCTCAATTGGTATAACACATACATACATATATCATTGTATGCACATGCATTAGATTTAATTGATAAATTTTGAAAATGCATGTTCTAGGACTATATCTAGGAAATGGCATACTTGTATGTTCATATATTTGTTTGTTTGTTGTTTTTTGTGATATCAGACTTGATTATGTTCTCATATTTTTCCTTATTGAGTTTCGATTGTTCGATTACCATTCATTTGTTTTCGAGTTTTGAGTTGGAAGTTACGAAACTTTCCTTGTGTTTAACGTTCATGGTTTTTTTCATAACAACATGATGAGAGAGAAAGCTAGAGAGAGAGGCTCTACATTGTTCAACAATGAAAGAAGGGCTGACTTTAGAGATAATTTGTTTTCCATTTTCATTTATAACATCAATCTAGTCATCGATTAAGCTTGCCTTTGGGGAATATTCAAACCTCATAGTAGGGTGAGGGACATCTTTCTTTCTTCCAAAATCAATACTAAGGGGTGTCTATATGCCTTTATTCGTTTTGAAACCGAAGAGGAGGCAAGTAAGGTGGTGGTAAGAGTAGATGGGATGCACATTTATGGTTTTCCGATCAAAGCTAAGATGGCCTTTTATGGATGGAAATCGAGAAGGAATGGAGGCGGTTTTTAGGGGTATCAAAAAGGGAAAGAAGGAGTCTTTTTGGTCAATCATGGCAGGATAGGTATCATACTCAGAGCAATCAAAGATCTTTATCAGATGTAGTGAAAGGTCACATGTCCAATTCAGAGGAAGAAGATCTCAAGAATGGTAAGAATGTGGCGAGACTTTAATTGGATGGTGACAAGAGGAGTATTGTCTGGTTGTCTCACTGTGCCATTGGTGTCCTTAAATCTTTCTCTTCTGTAACTAGTGTCTTTAAGAAGTTAGAAAACTGAGGATTTCCTGTTTGATCCCATTATGTGAGTGATAAGATGATCTTATGGAAGTTTGATTCGGAGTGTGACTGCACTGGTTTCATTAATAACCATTTTTTCTGGGATGATTGCTTCTCATCCATGAAGGGGGGGATTCATTTAGCAGTACCTCAGTCCAGTTTAGTGTGGATGGAGTTTAAAAGGATCCTTTTAGGCTGTTGGAATGAATCTTTTTTTTTTTTTCTCAAAATGGGAGGAGTCTTCGATGAAGCATTATTAGTGGAAGATAACATAGTGAACTAGAGTAGATTCGACAAAGGTAAGGTGCTGATTTTAGCTCCTCTAGGAAAGGTCTGTGATGATTGGATGGAGGTGGTGGTGGATAATAATGTGTTTTAGGTTTCAATAGAGATGGATAAATCTCCGATTAAGCTGAAATGATTGAAGGACCATTTGGGGTTGGATTCCAACTAAAGGGGTTCAAGTTTTTTTCCTTTTAAGGAAAATCCGGTTCCTCATATAAAAACCAAACACTATCTTGCTAATGTCCCATCACTAACTTCATCTTCTTCTGCCAGAGTTTCTGAATATGGCAAAAAGGTGAGCATTATTCAAAGAAGTAGCTCTGACATCCTAGAGAGAGGTGGTTTCTCTCGAAAATAGGCAAGGTAGAAAGGTGAGAGTTGGCCTCGCCAACTTTAGTCACATCGAATGTCATCAAGAGAAGTCTTTAGCTGGGGCTAGGTGTGAAAGGATAAAGGAAAAAGGCAAAAAGGTGTGGCTAAGGAAACCAAAAAGTAAGCCTACCCGATCCCAAAATTTGAATTCCAAAATGATCTTGGAAAAAGGTGGCAGAGGTAACTTGAAAAGGGGATCTAGAAGGGACTTCAGCTCTTCTTCATCTGATTCAGAAGATGGTTTTTAAGGATGAGAGGGTGAGAGGATCTTAAAAGGGAACTGTTCTAAAGTGGGCCAAATAAGGTCTCAAGTTAGTTGTGAGAAGGTTTAGTTAGAGCAATGAAATGGGCCGGACCAAGAGGTCCAAAAGAAGGATTTTAATTCAGGCCACAATATTTCTTCTAGATCCAAGTCAAGTCAGAATATGGTGGACAAGTCAAGTAATGACTATCTGAAAGAAGGCTAGCTTTGGGTGGAAATAGGCCTAAATCAAAAGTCATCAGCTTTTAAATCCACATCTCTTGAGAGGCCTCCATTGGAAGAAGTGGCACAGATAACGAATGAAGATCAGAACCAAGTGAGCGAAGAGAAAGCAGAAGATAGTCCCAAGCTGTCATGGAATTCGGAAGTAGAGATAACTAAAGTAATAGAGAAAGGTGTGGCTTTTGGGTATAATTTCATTAGAAAGGTTAGGGAGGGTGAATCAGAGGCGAAGGGTGAAAAAGATAAGAGGTAGATTTTGAGGTCTTCAAAGTTGGAGATGGAAAAAGGCGAATTTCAGTCCAAAATGGTTACAAAGAGTAAAGAAAGAAAGAAGGCCCAGTCGGTGAAGAAACATGGTATGTAAACTAGGAATGCAGCTTTTAGAGAGAGTAAAGATCAACCTATTTGCCTCAATTTGACACAGCAGAAAAGGCAACCCAAGATGGGTTAGAACCTAGAGGAAGAAATAGCAAAAGTCATAGAAACAGGGGTAGCCTTTGGTTACAATTTTAATAACAAAGAAAAAGAGATTGGCATGGAAATTGCTAGGCGAGAACTGGAAGACAAACATTCTCCTATAAGCATAAGTGCCAAACGGACATGTAAATGTGGTATTCTCTTGATCTTCAAGAGCTATGGCTATTTGGTTGTAACCAGAATAGCCATTAAAGAAACAATAGTGGCTATGTCCTACGAGGTGCTCCAACATTTGGTCGATAAAAGGGAGAGGAAAATGGTCTTTCCGAGTGCTTGTGTTCAACTTCCTATAGTCGATACACACCCTCCATCCTGTTTGTAACCATTGAGGAATCAAATCATTCTGCTCATTCTTCACCACTGTGATTCTGGATTTCTTTGGCTCCACATGTATAAGGCTCACCCACTTGCTATCCGATATCGGGTAGATGATGCAGACATCTAAAAGCTTTAATACCTCATTTTTGACTACCTCCTGCATAATAGGATTTAACCTACATTGCGCCTCCCTAGTTGGTTTTTCTGTCATCTTCCGAAAGGATCTTATGCATACACAATGTCAGACTAATTCCCTTGATGTCATCTAGAGTCCATCATATTGCCCTCTTGTATTTTCTCAAGATTCAATCCTTGCTCCTCTCTTTGATTTAGGTTTGCCGCAATGATAACCGGAAAGTTTCCACTATCATCTAGGAATCCATACTTTAGATTTGAAGGGAGTTCTTTTAATTCTAATTTTTGAGAGAGGGGGGGTGGTTCTTCTTTGTTGTTCATGTCTTTTTTGGCCAAATCTTCCTTTGAACTTCTCAAGTCATTCTTTATACCATCGTCTTCATTGATCAATTCATCCACTCCCTCTTGATAAAACACCATTTGCATTAGCCTTTTCTTCAATGTCGTCCATGATATCCACACTAGAACAATCATGTGCTCCAATTGGGTAGGGTAAGACTCAAATACCTTATATTCCACAACTTCATCAAGGACCTTCAAGGTCAACTTCCCTTCGTGCACATTTATCACCGCCTTTGCCACAGCCATGAAAGGATGTCCCAAAAGGATTAAAGAGTCATTTTCATCAAGATCTATCTCCATATCTAGTACTACGAAGTCCATCGGGATGATTAGCTTATCTACTTGGATTAGGACATCTTCAACTATCCCTCTAGGTTGCCTAGCTGATTGGTCTGCCAAAATAAGAGACATTTTTGTTGGCCTTATCTCATTCAATCCCAACTTCTTGTAAATTGAGAAGGGCATCAAGTTGATGCTTGCCCCTAGATCAAGCATAACCCTCACGTGTCCCTCTCTACCGATTGTTATACTAATGATAAAGCTTCCCGGGTCTTTTAGCTTCTAAGGAAGTCTCTTTTGAATGACTGCGCTTGCGTTCTTATCAAGCCTTTCTTGATTCTTTGGCCTAAAACTATATTTCTCCTTATTCAACTCTTTGAAGAAATTCCCATATGCCGGCATCTTCTGAATTGTGTCTAAAAGAGGTAAATTGATAGTCACCTTAAAGAGCACATCGTAAATATCCTTAAATGATTGCTCCATTTTATCCTTCCTTAACCTTTCCGGATATGGTACATTGGGAAAGCTAGGGCTAGGGTTAGGAAGCTTGTTGTTGCTAGGATTCGCCTTAGGTGTCTCCATCTCATCCGGAATTTGAATTCTTTCACTTTTGGTGTTTTCTCGAACCAAGACTCCCTTTTCTTCATCATTCTTTTCCATAGGTGAGATGTTACTCTCGTCTGTGATTCCCTCATTTCTCCCATTGTTCACTATTCTACCAATTCTCAAGATAGCTCTAGCACTACCGAGGTTGAGTGAATCGCTTGAGCCTACCATCTCTCTACTTAACACCTTGTCCGCAATCCTTCCTTTGTGCCCTTAAAGTCTATTTATCGATTTCTCTAGCTTCGAGAGCCTATCTTGGCTTGCTTCCATAAACCCATTCAATAGCTTTTCATAGGTTGCTTGTGTATCTTGAAGGTTCCTCTTCATCTCATCCTCTATGCCTCCTTCATGAAATTTCATCTCCTCGACCTCTCTTACTTGTCTTTCCGATACCCAAGAGGTTCTTGAGGCAAATGATGTCATTCCTTTATTGAAATTTTCCATTTGTGCAGCAAGAGAATCCATTTCCTAAAATTTGAACAACACAACACTACAACGTAAAGAATTCCAATTAAACCTAAAATTTAACACTACTTAGAAACATAAACAATCTAAGGAAAATGTAAACTATAAAGAGAAGTCAATCAATTCAACAATCGCTACCACTCCCTGGCAATGGCACCAATTTTTGATGAGCCCTCATTTTTACTCACAAAATGATGTTTTAATTTGATCTATTGTAAACCATTTTTTTAGCCATTTAAAATCCTTTAAGATATAAATCTTTAGCAAGTGGTAAGTAAAGTTCGTTCCACAGGGAGATGGAGTAATATGTTAGATAAATTGACTAATCTTAAACGCAATAAAATAAATCAATGAATGTAGATAGTTGTGTGGTTTCATAAACCACCAAATTTGCTACTAAAAAAACATACAAAAATGATAGGAAAAAGAGAAGACTTAACGATCTTGATAAGGAAAATGGTGAAAACAATTAATAAAGATGCTGGGTGATAGATGGAGTTACTAGTGAGTGTGAGTAATGCCTTTAAAGCCTCATTAATGGACAAATCTCATATATGATAACCATTTGATTTCTAGGTTGTGTTTAGGTCATTACTATGAACACTAAACAACTTCCCACCAAGATGCCTAACCGATTAAGGAGAGGAGGTCAAGGTAGGATTGGTTGGTTTCAAATAGAGGTTTAGACTAGTGTGGTTGATATACTCTCCACTAGTCTATCATAATCACTAAGTTCTTTAACCAATTAAGGGTGTCAATCCAAGATTAGTTTCACAACTAATTATCCCACATAAGAGTATGATCTACTAGTGACATACAGTGCAAATCATATAATATGTAGAATCTAAATATATAGTAAATAGAAAACATATAAAAATTCAATTACAAAAAGCTTAAGCAAAATACCCACAATCACAAGTTCCTGCCATCTATCTCCTATATTAGGGGTTTAGTTACACATAGTTACAATCTAATAAAAAGAAGTGATAGGTAAGAAAATCACCCTTAGGTCTCATTCTTTATCGATTGCTCCTTCTTTTCCTTAGATTGCTCCTTGTGTAAAGAGTGGTGGAAGAGGTGATGAGAATCAAGAAGCATAATGATGAGAATCAAGAAGCATCACCAAAGGCTCAATTGCATGTTCCATTTGGGCCAATTACAAGGGCCAAGAGGTTCAAAGAAGCATTTAATGATAATTGATTCTGAGTTGCTGAAGTACAAGTTCGGCCCACATGAAGACCAAATCCGGGCTAAACTTTGTAGACCTCTATAGAGGGCATATGGGGTTGGATCATCTATTATAATATGTTTCTGGAAAGCCCAAGACGATCCCTACAGATGTTATGAAGATTCCGTCATCTGTAACAGATCGCAACAGGCTCAAAATCGGCCATCTATTTTATTACGCGAAGACTCGAGCTGGACAAGAGCTGGACGCCAGGCAGAACTTCGTGGGCCTCTACAGAAGGAATACGGAATCGGATCGTCTATTATAATATGTTTTCGGAAAGCCCAAGACAAGCCCTACAGATGTTATGAAGACTCCATCCTCTGTAACAGATCAAAACAAACCTGAATTTGGACATCTATCTTGTTGCGCGAAGACTTAAGCTGAGGAGTCCGAATTTCAGCTTAATTCCTTGTGGTTGGAGGAGTCCTAATTTCAGCGTACTTGTGTGTGGTACAAGTTAGGGTTAGAGAAGATTCAATTTCAGTTTTTTCCTTTTTAGTTTGCAAAAAATAATGGTTGATTTGTTTCCCAAATTATGGGGCTGATTTACTTCCAAATGTTAGCCTTCCAAATATGGAGCAAGTCAATTAGTTGCTTGTTTTAGTTTTATTTTCTTTCCTGATTGTAAGGCATTAATTGCCGAATATTTGTTCCCTTTTAGGTCTTAGATAGTTTAGTATTTAAGGGACTCATTGATGTATTATTCAATAGACTTTGAATGGAATAATATTATTTGAGAGAACGTTTTCTCTTGGTTCTTTATTGAACTATGAACTTATCAAGGGTTATACCTTGTGGCGTTCAAACTTGACTTATCACTCACCTTCTTCTTGTTCTTGAGTGTGGCGTCTACAACCTTCTTGATACCGTTGGTTCTTATCTCCATATAGATAATGGGTCGCGGTCCTTTTTATTTTCTTTATTTGTAAACTTGAATTAGAAAACGATCCTTCATTACCATATATTGGTTCCGGGTCTCACTACTCTTGGTGAGGTTCATATCAAGAGGGATGTGTCTTGATAGATGGTGTCTAATGGTGAGTGACAAAGGTATTGAAATGTGGAGAATGGAAATGAGGGTGATTCGGTGAAGTAATCAAGATATTTATGTTGAGGTTTTGGATGGAAAAGGTAGTTTAAGATGAGAAAATGGTGGAAGTTGAAAGATGAACTATAGAAGAGAAAAAACTAGATCAAAACTCTGTATTTTCATGCTCAATAATATGCTTGGATTCCTCTTCATGTTGGAGAGCAAGAGTATATATAGTGGCTCTTGGACTTGTATTGATAACTGCTTGAAAAGATAATGTGGCGCGAATGTTGTTACTTTGTCGCCATGGCGACCTTATGGCGTAAAACAGTTACGCATTCTGAGATTCACTTGTCACCACCAATCTCATCTTTTTCGCACTGGTGCAAATGGCGACACTGAGGAAATCTAAGTGATGTCACAATTTGCCCTTGAAGGTCACCATGGCGATAACACCTAATGCATTCTTCTTGAAATATTTCTTCTGTCGCCATGGCGACCATATGGCGACATGGGGGCGACATTTGGTCTTTTGAAATGCACCTCCCTGTCGCCATGGTGACCTAGCTTTAGCAAATGGCCAAAATGCCCCGTTTCATGTCTTTATGCTCCTTTTTGCACCAAGTTCCTCCTCCTCTTCACAAATGCCCTTGAGGCCTAATAAAACCTTAAACACTTGAATTAACAACATTAAATACGGGGAAACGCCCGAGAATCAAGCAAAAAGAGATGGGAATGATGGCTAAAAACATACCAATTTTGGCTTGATCACATGCAAGTAATAAAAGAGATGTCTTGATAAATAAAACACTAATTATATATGATAATAGTGAAAAACATACCAAGGGAAGTGTGTTGGGCAAGACCCATGCAAGCAAGCATTCTAACTATGCTAGAAGATGCTATATGATATTTTGATGCAAATGACAATGGTTTTAAGTGTTTAAAAATGAGTTCTTGATTGATTTTCTCTCAAGTGTTTCTCTTTTGATCTTTAGGGTTCTTAGAGTCAAGGAACTAAGTTCAGAGAATGAGAAGATGGTATATTTATAGACATCAAGAACAAGGCATGTGAAAAAGACAAGTTTGCCCCTGAACCGTATGATCGACAGTTTCATTCGACGGTCAGGCCACCGATCACAACCGTCGAATTGAACCCAAGAAGAATAGGGGAACAACAGCGGTTTCATAACTACCGATCCAACCGCATAACCAAACTCGAGAGATTAAAATCAAACTGGTATGAACGACGGTTTCAAACGGCAGTCTTAGCCGCCGATCATAACGGCAGAATCAATCTAGAGGCTTCTAGACCCAAATGGCGGTTTCATTCAACGGCCAGACCACCAATCACTACCGTCGATTCACCAAATGTGGTGATACCAAAGGAGAAGCCAAGGCAATCTCCGAGGGCAGTCCTCACGCAAAACCAAGTACATTATCGTGTATGCACAGACGTTTCTGAATAATATTCGGGAAATGAATTACAAGACAAAAACACACAAGATAAAACAACAAAAGTGTATATGTGAAATGTGACATGTGAAGAGAATACACACATATGCAAATATGTTAAGTGTGTGTATGCTACTAAATCTCTTTAAAGAAAACTAAGCACTTGAGATATACCTTTGGAGTGCTTGTCACCTTGAGGTCTTGTCACCTTGAGGTCTTGAAAGAGCCTTTGAGCTTGATCCTTAATCACCTAAACTACCCTTACATTCTTAACCCTAAAATGTGGTTTGTCCACGAAATAAGTCAATCAACAAGTGAGGACCTTACAATCTTTCCCTTATGCTATTTCATGACAAAACCACCACTCATATTGATCCTCACAACAAAACTGAAGCTACCAGATAACAATGATATTCTACATTATAAAGAGATATTTAAAAAGTAAAAAACTTCAAGTCTTCAATCTCTTGTAGAACTATCAACCCTTCAAAACAAAAAACTTACACTTTCCAAAGCAAGTGTATGAGAGATGATCAAGTGAAAATAAAACAAGCATTTGTATTTAAGTAATTTAAGCACAACATCATGCAAAGTTTCATGCAATGCTCCCCCTCAAAAGGTTACTCCCCCTCAATATGTAATCTCTCCAACATGCGCATTTGCTACTACAAATTGCAACTGCCCTTACCTCATTTTACTCCCCCCTTTTGTCATGATATAGGCAAATGAATAGTCCCAAACTAGGTCACTTTAGCAAAGAGAGATAGTAGCATACTAGATATTTGCATAATCATATAAGCCACTTTATGCAACTAAATTAATTGGAGAGAAACAAAGAGATTTATTTTATGAAAATGTGTGAATTAAAAATGCTATGCATACAAGACATGTAACATTCAAGTCTAAAATACTATGGTATTTGGCAAAGCAAATGACAAAGGCTTCCAATAGAATTCAAACTAAATTTACCATTTGTCATGAGAGAAGCAAGGATATAGAGATTTTATTGATTTTAATTTAAGAGCAACTATATCCAACTTTATAAGTGAAATATGGCATGAGCGACTTTTTGCACCCTGTTCGATTTTTTCGGGTAAGATACCCGTATGATAGTAGTCATGTTCAACCAATAAAGAAAAAGAGACATTTGGATTAAAAATCCTTTTAACAGATACAAGATCCTTTATTCATTTGAGTCTCAAAAGCTTTTTCACACAAGTTTTGCATTTAAGAACTGCAATCATCAATTCATGCTTTTTCATTTGCGCATGTCATTTGAATATCATGCTTTTCATGTGACATTAGCATGTTATAAAAAAATCATCATGTCATGGAGATAACTATAGGTCATTCAAATCATACTTCCTATGTAAATATCCTAGTCCAAAAATGTATGTTTGAACATAAATATGACATGGATTGTAAACAAAGCATGGTTCACACTTATCAAAGAAAATATCGTATAACATATGTGCAACCAAGATACTCAAACAATTAATAAAGAGGCATAAGATATTTCAAATTTTTGCATGTGATAAGTATGCAAAATACCTCTCTTTGCTTGAGTTCCCCATATGGGGTCAATCACCAAAACTCATCACTCCATGAGACAAATCCCAATAGATCTACTAAGTGTTTTAAATCGAGTAGCGTCTAAGGGTATAGGAAATAAGTCCGCTAGTTGATCATTAGTACCTACATGTTCAAGTACTATGCATTTATTCTCAACTAGTTCTCTAATAAAATGATGGCGAATGTCAATATACTTAGTTCTAGAATGTTGAACCGGATTCTTGGAAACATTAATAGCACTCATGTTATCACAAAAGAGAGTGAGTGTACCTTGGTTGAATCCGTAGTCTACTAGCATTTGCTTCATCCAAATGAGTTGTATGCATCCACTCCCCGCAGCTATGTACTCGGCTTCGGCCGTAGACAAGGAAATTGAGTTTAGCTTCTTGCAAAACCAAGAGACTATGTTGTTCCCAAGGAAGAAGCAACCACCCGATGTGCTTTTCCTATCGTTGCAATTCCCTGCCCAATCTGAATCACTAAAGCCAACTAAACTAGCATTAGTGTCAAAAGAGTACCAAATCCCATAGTTGGAAGTTTCATTCACATAGCGAATGATTCTCTTAACGGAAGAGAGATGGGACTCGTTAGGATCCGATTGGTACCTAGCACACACACCCACACTAAAGGAGATATCGGGCCTACTTGCGGTCAAATAAAGCATGCTACCAATCATGCCCCGATACATCGTTTGTTCCACACTTTCCACTAGCATACTTGCTTAGCTTCAAAGTGCTACTCATATGTGTATCAAAATGTTTGGCATTTTTAAAACCAAACTTCTTTACTAGGTTCTTGGCATATTTGGCTTGGGTTATAAAAATCCCATCATGTAATTGCCTAATTTGCAAACCTAGGAAGTAACTTAGCTCACCAATAAGACTCATCTCAAATTCATGAGACATAACATCAACAAATTGTTGGACCTTGGTGTTGTTGGTGGAGCCAAACACTATATCATCAACATATATTTGAGCTATAAAGAGCTCATTATTGTCTTTCTTGATGAATAGATTCTTGTCAACACTACCCCTTGTGTAGTTAAAGTCAACAAGAAATTGAGTGAGGCGCTCATACCAAGCCCTCGATGCATGTTTCAACCCATATAAAGCCTTTTTGAGGAAATAGACATGGTTAGGGTGGTGTGCATTCACAAATCCCTTGGGTTGGTGCTGGACAGCCCTAAACAATCTCCACCAATGTCAAACACACTCACGGACAGCCCACACACAAGAAACACAAACCAGTCCGTCTCACACAAGAACAAGTAAAGATAGATTAACTAATTTTCCAAGGGATACAGATATCACCACCCTTAGCTGAAATGGCTCACCACCAAGACTAATAAAAAAGGATACAGAAACACCACCCTCTTAACTAACCAAGGATATGGAACCAAAGAAAAACTCACCACTCAATGGAAATCCACCAAAGAGATACAGAGTTGAAAGATAAAATCTCAAAGAGATAATATTCTGAAATGCAATATTCATTAACTTACTTTTTACAAGGATAAAGGCTCATTATATAGCCTAATCATGGAATAACCCTCCATGCATAGGAAAGGAATGAAATTAAAAGATAACAACACTTTTCAAGGAATTTTAAACAAAGATATTAAAGATATTAAAGCTAGACTATTCAAATCCCGAGATTAGTTGAATCTGACCACCAAAATGAATTCAGTCATAACTCTCTCTTGGGACCTTCAAATGACTTGTTTAAAAATACAAAATTAAAGTTAAGAAGCTTATCTTTCCAATGACATAAATCACATCAACTAACTCTTCCGAAATCAAAAGTTATGAAGTCTCAAAAATATCCTTGCGAGCTGAATCTGATGCTTAACAAACCATAGTGAGAATTTGAAATCCCTTTGTGTCTTGAACCAAGGTCATGCAATGGGACACTCCCATGTCAATCTCTCCAGGTTGGAAAAGACTTGACCTCAAGTCTGAAATGCTAGCATCACCATGATAAGGAGATAAATCAGCTACATTGAAAGTTGGTGACACACCATAAGAATCTGGTAGCTCGATCTTGTATGCATTCTCTCCAATGCGTTGAAGTACTTTGAATGGACCATCAGCTATAGGCTTTAGCTTACCATATTTCCCTTTTGGAAAATGATCTTTGCTAAGATGAATCCATACCAAGTCTCCTTCCTTGAACTCTACATGCTTGCGGCGCATGTTCTTAGTTTTCTTGTACCTTTCATTCTGCTTCACAATCTTCTCTCGAACTTGAGCATGCAACTTCTTGATCTCACTAGCTCTAACATCAACATCTCCACTAAAATCCTTGTTAGTACTAATGGGAACCAAATCCAAAGGACTGATAAGATTCTTACCATACACCACCTAAAATGGGCTATGATTGGTGCTTTGGCTTTTTAAGCAATTGTAAGCAAACTCGATCTAAGGTAAGATCAAATCCCATTGCCTAATATTCTTCCCCACATAACACCTCAAAATATTTCCCAAGCTGCGATTAACAACCTCTGTTTGTCCATCGGATTATGGATGATAAGATGAGCTGAAATTAAGGCTAGTACCAAGCTTCCTCCAAAGTGTATGCCAAAAATGACTCAAAAACTTTGAATCGCGTTCTAAAACTGTTGTCTTTGGAACACCATGAAGCTTCACAATCTCTTTGAAGTACAAATCTGAAATATAAGAAGCATCGTTAGTCTTGTTGCAAGGAACAAAATGAGCCTTCTTCGAGAATCGATCAACAACCACCATGATAGAGTCTTTGTTCCCTTGAGTTCTAGGTAAACCCATCACAAAATCCAAACTAACATCTTCCTAAGAAGCATAAGCTACTGGTAGCGGTGTGTACAACCCCGTATTTTGTCCATGAGTCTTTGCCACATGACATACCCTACAGTGCTGCACATGTCTAGCTACATCCTTCATCATCTTAGGCCAATAAAACTTTTCTTCCACAAGAGTAAGAATCTTGTCTCTCCCAAAACGACCACCTATCCCACTGTCATGAGCTTCCATAATAATGGATTGCCGAAGTAAACATTGAGGCACACATAAACAATTGGCCTTGAATAAATACCCATCATGCTTCAAGAACAGCTCAAACAGACCATTTTCACTTTCTTGCCAAATGCTACCAAAGTATGTGTTATCTAAAAATCGTTAATGGGATGGAATTCCAAATAACAACTTTAAAAGGACCAAGATCAAGATTGATCCTGGTCGGAGGGATATCACGTAGTTTGATACCGACTATGTCCCTATCAATGCAAGTACGATATGGAATACAAGAAATCAAATTAAAATAAGCTTTTATTGATCGTCCCTTTGCATTATAGATATATGAACTATGTATTTAGGGGTTACAGCAATGTATGGAGATTTGGTAAGTAATGGAGATGGTGGTGATGGTGAATATGTGCCTGTTGATAAGTAGAACTTGAATGTGGGGTTTCTGGAGAAGATTTTCGGTCCCCTTTTCCGATGAATAAGTAGTTATATATATATACCTCTTGTTGCTTGCCATGCACTCCTTAAATTTCGGTCTAGGGTTTGGCTAACGTAAGATCGTCTTCTTTTTAGGAGATAATCTCGGAGTTTTACGTGTAGAATCTAGTCTTTCCTTCCTAGGAGGAGTCAATCTCATAGGTAAATCTTTCCTTCCTAGGAGGATTCTAGATGTGCTAACCTGCTCAAAATAGGACTCTCAGGCAAGAAGAAGTATATCTCCTCTGTTTTATTTGAACAGCGGTGTTTTAATGTGGAGCATTTTATCCTGGCATAAGAGTCTTGCTGTTTGGTATCTTCCTGCTTGGTGGGGTAGTTGTTTCAGATAGTGCAAGCCGGTAGGCATCCAGATGATGGAGTAGGGGATATCTAGCTGGTATCATACCGGGATGCTTTAGTGGTACTCCGTGTCAGGGTGCTGCGGGGTCTATAGGAAGCTGTGTCGGGATGCTGCGGGGTCTAGTGAGCACCCCGGCTTGGGATGTTACTTATGAATCGAGATGCTGGAGGGGTCCTGAAGAGACTAGGGAAAGGCTAGGTCGGACCCCGCTGGAGGGGGTGTGTACTCGGACCGATCGGAGTCCGCCCTTGTCGGGGTAGCTGGATGGTGTCTGTACTCCTATATTTTTCTTGTGTTGAGGTGGAGAATTCTTTCTTGGTCCTTCGCCAATTTTGGCGGTTAACAGTATGGATCAGCTGCATATAATTCTTTCAAGATCTCAAACCCCACCACTTTAACCTCCATTGTGGACAGCAAGGAATGTTTTCTACTCAAAACATCAGCCACCACATTTTGAACACACGCTTTGTGCTTAATTGTGAAGTTGTAAGCTTGAAGAAATTCCACCCACACTGCATGTCTTCGATTGAGCTTGTGTTTGCTGCTAATGAACTTTAAGGCTGCATTATCTGAATAAAGAACAAATGGTTTAGCAAGAAGATATTGACTCCAATGACTTAAAGCTCTATAGATTGCGTATAACTCCTTGTCATAAGTAGAGTATTTCTTACGAGAATCATTCAGCTTCTCACTTAACAATGCAATCGACTTCCCTTCTTGACTTAAAAAAACACCAATACCCTCATTTGAAGCATCACACTTAACCTCAAACACCTTTGCAAAGTCTGGAAGTGATAGGATTGGAGTTCGGTTACTTTTCATCTGATCAGCTAAAAGCTTCTTTTAGCCTCTTTTAGCCTCTTTCGACCACTTGAAACCATTCCTTTTCAAGCACTCAGTCATAGGAGCCATAATATAACTGAACCCCTTGATAAAATGTCGATAAAAAGACGCAAGTCCATGAAAGCTTCGAATATCATGAAGTGACTTTGATTCAGACCAACTAAGAATTGCTTCCACTTTGCTAGGATCCATCTCAATTCCATCTTTAGACACAACATAGCCTAAGAAAATAAGACTGCTAGTAAAGAACTTACACTTCTTCAAATTAGCATAAAGCTTTTGCCCCCTTAATATGCGAAAAATCTTCTCAAGATGATTCAGGTGTTCTCCTTCATCTTTGCTATATACCAGAATATCATCAAAGTAAACAACAACAAAGTGCCCAATACAAGGTTTAAGGATATGGTTCATGAATCTCATGAAAGTGCTAAGAGTGTTAGATAACCCAAATGGCATCACCATCCACTCATAGAGGCCATCTCTAGTCTTGAAGGTTGTCTTCCACTCATCTCCTTGTCTCATTCTAATCTGATGGTACACACTACGTAGATCAATTTTTAAAAAGATGGCAGCATTATATAGTTAATCAAGTAGATCATCAAGTCATGGAATCGGGAAGCGATAATCAACTGTAATCTTGTTCATCGATCTACTATCAATGCACATATGCCACGCACCATCTTTCTTTGGCACCAAAAGAGCTGGTACTGCACATGGACTCATGCTTTCTCTCACCATTCCCTTGGCTAACAATTCATCCACTTGACGCTACAACTCTTCATGCTCTTTAGGACTCATTTGATAAGCTACTTTGTTTGGAAGTGTTGCACCTGGAACAAGTCAATGCAATGCTGAATGTCTCTCAATGGTGGTAAACTAGGTGGTAACTCATCCGTAACTACATCAAAGAATTCTTCAAGAACAGTCTTCATAATTAGCAAAGGATCATTGTTCCCCTCATTTTCTTCCACCACTAACAGCACATAAACTTCACCCCCTTACATCAACTCTCTCCTACAATCAACTTGAGTAAGCAAATTATTTCCCTCTCTTTTAGAAGGTTTAGGAACCTCTTCTGGTCTACTAAGACCTAACAAAATCTTACAACCATCTTTAACAAAAGAGTACATGTGTTTAAAACCATCATACAACACACGCTTATCATAATGCCAAGGTCTCCCTAGCAGTAAATGACATGCATCCATAGGAGCTACATCACACCAAACTTCATCTCTATAATTTCTGCCAATTGAAAATGAAACAAGGCAACGCTTGTTCACCTTAATCTCGTTGTCCTTTTGAAGCCATGAAAGCTTGTAGGTATGTGGGTGCTGCACTGTTTTGAGGTCTAATAAGAAGACATTACATGCTCAAAATTGCCACTATCAATAATCACAACACACACCTTGCCATGAGAAGTGCACTTGGTGTGGAACACAATTTTTCTCACCCAATCTTCCTCTTCCTCTTCTCGAACCACACTCAAACTCCTTTGAATAATAAGTGACATACCATGATCAGCATAAGTCAGCTCTTTATCTTTCTCTTGATCATCATAATCATCAAAGATTGGTGGTTCATCCAAATTTAAATGGGGTGAAACAAATCTGGTTTTATGATGATGAACCAGTTGATGTGATTTTTCAATATACTGAAAATCATTTATGATTTCAGCCCCATCAAGGAATCACCCAAGTCACACAAATCATCATCAACAAAAGTAGGAATTTCTGATGTAAAATAGTAGAAATCCATACCTTCATGAAATACACCTTTTTGATCCACCGTTTGATCCACCGAATAAATTGATTGATTCTCGATGAGTTGTAAATGCTGTTGGAGTTGTTGGATTTGCTGTTTTAACTCATCAATCACAAATTGATCAAAACACAGCTGGAGTTAATGGATTTACTGCTTTAAATCATCAATAACAACTTTTCTTCATTGATCCACTCATTTCCTTTGTTGCTGGAGTTGTGGACGACCAACCATGTATATAACAAGCAAAAGAAGAGCAACCTTGAGCTCTGATACCGATCTAGTGCCGGACAGCCCTAAACAATCTCCACCAATGTCAAACACACTCATGGACAGCCCACGCACAAAAGAAACACAAACCAGTCCATCTCACACAAGAACAAGTAAAGATAGATTAACTAATTTTCCAAGGGATACAGATATCACCACTCTTAGTAAACTATCTGAAATGGCTCACCACCAAGACTAATCAAAAGGGATACAGAAACACCACCCGCTTAACTAACCAAGGATATGGAACCAAAGCAAAACTCACCACTCAATGGAAATCCATCAAAGAG